>CM040190.1:6976952-6994452 GCA_022606455.1 Callitettix versicolor
ATATGTAATAGTATTATTAGATGTATTTAGATGAATCAGTACTTAAATGTAATAGTATTAATATATGTAATAGTATTATTAGATGTATTTAGATGAATCAGTACTTAGATGTAATAGTATTACTATATGTAATAGTATTATTAGATGTATTTAGATGAATCAGTACTTAGATGTAATAGTATTACTATATGTAATAGTATTACTATATGTAACAGTATTATTAGATGTATTTAGATGAATCAGTACTTAAATGTAATAGTATTAATATATGTAATAGTATTATTAGATGTATTTAGATGAATCAGTACTTAAATGTAATAGTATTACTATATGTAATAGTATTATTAGATGTATTTAGATGAATCAGTACTTAGATGTAATAGTATTACTATATGTATTAGTATTATTAGATGTATTTAGATGAATCAGTACTTAAATGTAATAGTATTAATATATGTAATAGTATTATTAGATGTATTAGTACTTAGATGTAATAGTATTACTATATGTAATAGTATTATTAGATGTATTTAGATGAATCAGTACTTAGATGTAATAGTATTACTATATGTAATAGTATTATTAGATGTAATAGTATTACTATATGTAATAGTATTATTAGATGTATTTAGAT
This sequence comes from Callitettix versicolor, assembly GCA_022606455.1. Classification (NCBI taxonomy): domain Eukaryota; kingdom Metazoa; phylum Arthropoda; class Insecta; order Hemiptera; family Cercopidae; genus Callitettix; species Callitettix versicolor. The sequence continues at coordinate 6,977,587 of CM040190.1, forward strand.
GAATCAGTACTTAGATGTAATAGTATTACTATATGTAATAGTATTAATATATGTAATAGTACTATTAGATGTATTTAGATGAATCAGTACTTAGATGTAATAGTATTACTATATGTAATAGTATTATTAGATGTAATTTGTGTTGAGTTTGTTCTTTTTTGCTTCCCTTACATTAGTAAGTTTTGATAATGGTAGTGATCAAAAACACGTCAACAAATAGAAAACTGACAAAGTTAGGAAAGGCAGATGAATGTACTCATAATAATAATAACACTCTTAGCAGAAATAAAGAAGATTACATTAGAAATTTCACGTTAATATTGGTGTATAGTTGGATATGAAACAGAGTTAAACTTCCAGTTTATAAATATCTGATGCTCATTTATATCACTTCAGAGATTAAATTTGCATTTATTTACAAAAAAAAAATTACATCACAGATAAATTGTTTATATTTTGTATACTTAAAGTACTGTGTATTCCATTCTGTGATTAGCTTTACTTAGTGCATTTTAATAAGAGCATTACAATATACAAAAATATGTTTGTAGGAAATAATATAAAGTATTGAAGAGTTCGCCAATAATGTCTTTGCAGGGCGAGTGTACGACACTGGAGAACAGATTCGATACAATCAGAGTGCTCTAGACCCGTAGAGGCTCTCGTACCCAAACCTAACCTAACAATAACTCTGCCGTGTACGACACTGGAGAACAGATTCGATACCTAACCCAAGTCATACTTGGCCGTCATACCTAACAATAATATCTCTGCAGGGCGAGTGTACGACACTGGAGAACAGATTCGATACAATCAGAGTGCTAGTCCGTAGAGGCTCTCGTTCCCAAGTCATACTTGGCCGTCATACCTAACCTAACCTAACAATAATATCTCTGCAGGGCGAGTGTACGACACTGGAGAACAGATTCGATACAATCAGAGTGCTAGTCCCGTAGAGGCTCTCGTTCCCAAGTCATACTTGGCCGTCATACCTAACCTAACCTAACAATAATGTCTCTGCAGGGCGAGTGTACGACACTGGAGAACAGATTCGATACAATCAGAGTGCTAGTCCCGTAGAGGCTCTCGTTCCCAAGTCATACTTGGCCGTCATACCTAACCTAACCTAACAATAATATCTCTGCAGGGCGAGTGTACGACACTGGAGAACAGATTCGATACAATCAGAGTGCTAGTCCGTAGAGGCTCTCGTACCCAAGTCATACTTGGCCGTCATACCTAACCTAACCTAACAATAATGTCTCTGCAGGGCGAGTGTTCAACACTGGAGAACCGATTCAATACAATCAGGTGCTTTTCCGCTAGAGGCTCTCGTACCCAAGTCATACTTGGCCGTCATACCTAACCTAACAATAATGTCTCTGCAGGGCGAGTGTACGACACTGGAGAACCGATTCAATACAATCAGGTGCTTTTCCGCTAGAGGCTCTCGTACCCAAGTCATACTTGGCCGTCATACCTAACCTAACCTAACAATAATATCTCTGCAGGGCGAATGTACGACACTGGAGAACAGATTCGATACAATCAGAGTGCTAGTCCGTAGAGGCTCTCGTTCCCAAGTCATACTTGGCCGTCATACCTAACCTAACCTAACAATAATATCTCTGCAGGGCGAGTGTACGACACTGGAGAACAGATTCGATACAATCAGAGTGCTAGTCCTGTAGAGGCTCTCGTTCCCAAGTCATACTTGGCCGTCATACCTAACCTAACCTAACAATAATGTCTCTGCAGGGCGAGTGTACGACACTGGAGAACCGATTCGATACAATCAGAGTGCTAGTCCCGTAAATTCTCTCGTTCCCAAGTCATACTTGGCCGTCATACCTAACCTAACCTAACAATAATATCTCTGCAGGGCGAGTGTACGACACTGGAGAACAGATTCGATACAATCAGAGTGCTAGTCCGTAGAGGCTCTCGTTCCCAAGTCATTCTTGGCCGTCATACCTAACCTAACCTAACAATAATGTCTCTGCAGGGCGAGTGTACGACACTGGAGAACCGATTCGATACAATCAGAGTGCTCTAGACCCGTAGAGGCTCTCGTACCCAAGTCATACTTGGCCGTCATACCTAACCTAACAATAATGTCTCTGCAGGGCGAGTGTACGACACTGGAGAACAGATTCGATACAATCAGAGTGCTAGTCCCGTAGAGGCTCCCGTTCCCAAGTCATACATGGCCGTCATACCTAACCTAACCTAACAATAATATCTCTGCAGGGCGAGTGTACGACACTGGAGAACGGATTCGATACAATCAGAGTGCTCTAGACCCGTAGAGGCTCTCGTACCCAAGTCATACTTGGCCGTCATACCTAACCTAACAATAATGTCTCTGCAGGGCAAATGTACGACACTGGAGAACAGATTCGATACAATCAGATTGCTAGTCCCGTAGAGGCTCTCGTACCCAAGTCATACTTGGCCGTCATACCTAACCTAACCTAACAATAATATCTCTGCAGGGCGAGTGTACGACACTGCAGAACAGATTCGATACAATCAGAGTGCTCTAGACCCGTAGAGGCACTCGTACCCAAGTCATACTTGGCCGTCATACCTAACCTAACAATAATGTCTCTGCAGGGCGAGTGTACGACACTGGAGAACAGATTCGATACAATCAGAGTGCTAGTCCCGTAGAGGCTCTCGTTCCCAAGTCATACTTGGCCGTCATACCTAACCTAACCTAACAATAATATCTCTGCAGGGCGAGTGTACGACACTGGAGAACAGATTCAATACAATCAGAGTGCTAGTTACGTAGAGGCTCTCGTACACAAGTCATACTTGGCCGTCATACCTAACCTAACAATAATGTCTCTGCAGGGCGAGTGTACGACACTGGAGAACAGATTCGATACAATCAGAGTGCTAGTCCCGTAGAGGCTCTCGTTCCCAAGTCATACTTGGCCGTCATACCGAACCTAACCTAACAATAATATCCCTGCAGGGCGAGTGTACGACACTGGAGAACAGATTCAATACAATCAGAGTGCTAGTCCCGTAGAGGCTCTCGTATACAAGTCATACTTGGCCGTCATACCTAACCTAACAATAATGTCTCTGCAGGGCGAGAGTACGACACTGGAGAACAGATTCAATACAATCAGGGTGCTTGTCCCCTAGAGGCTCTCGTACACAAGTCATGCTTGGCCGTCATACCTAACCTAACCTAACAATAATGTCTCTGCAGGGCGAGTGTACGACACTGGATAACAGATTCAATACAATCAGGGTGCTTGTCCCCTAGAGGCTCTCGTACCCAAGTCATACTTGGCCGTCATACCTAACTTAACCTAACAATAATGTCTCTGCAGGGCGAGTGTACGACACTGGAGAACAGATTCAATACAATCAGTGTGCTTGTCACCTAGAGGCTCTCGTTCCCAAGTCATGCTTGGCCGTCATACGTAACCTAACCTAACTTATCCTAACCTAACCATGGTATCCGTTCTTGTTAGCCTTTCGCCTCAAAATAAGAGCTTCTCATTTGCGATTGAATTATTTTCATGTATAAATGTGTACGAAACCATAATGTTATGAACCGTACGTTATTTTTATATTATCATTATGTGCATAATAATGAATATAAATATGCAGCACATAAGTAATTCATATAGTAGTATTAATAAATAAAACAAATTAATTTGATATTTATACACATGAAAAATATATTTGAAAAAAATTAAAGCATTTATAGTAGCTAGGTGTATATACACTATAATATGTTTAATTATAATCACATGAAATAGTTTTTGAATTGGAAATAAATAAAATAACCAAGAGTATAACAATTTATTGACTAATAGGTGATATATATATATATATATATATATATATATATATATATATATATATGTGTGTGTGTGTGTGTGTGTGTGTGTGTGTGTGTGTGTGTGTGTGTGTGTGTGTGTGTGTGTGTGTGTGTGTGTGTGTGTGATCCTAGTACCCATGTGTGTGTGTGTGTGTGTGTCTCTGTGTGTGTGTGTGTGTGTGTGTATTTGAAGATCCTAGTACCCATATGTGTCTCTCTGTCCCTCTCTCCCTATCTGTCTCTCTTTGTGTGTGTTGTGTGTGTGTGTGTGTGTGTGTGTGTGTGTGTGTGTGTGTGTGTGTGTGTGTGTGTGTGTGTGTGTGTGTGTATTTAAAGATCCTAGTACCATATCTCCCTCTCTTCCCTCTCTCCCTATCTTTTCTCTTTTATGTGGTTGTGTTGTGTGTATATATGTGTGTGTGTGTGTGTGTGTGTGTGTGTGTGTGTGTGTGTGTGTGTGTGTATTTAAAGATCCTAGTACCCATATCTCTCTCTCTTCCCTCTCTCCTATCTTTTCTCTCTTTATGTGTGGTTGTGTTGTGTGTGTGTGTGTGTGTGGTGTGTGTGTGTGTGTGTGTGTGTGTGTGTGTGTGTGTGTGTGTGTGTGTGTGTGTGTATTTAAAGATCCTAGTACCCATATCTCTCTCTCTCTTCCTCTCTCCCTATCTTTCTCTCTGTTTATGTGTGTGTGTGTGTGTGTGTGTGTGTGTGTGTGTGTGTGTGTGTGTGTGTGTGTGTGTGTGTGTTTATTTAAAGATCATAGTACTGATATATCTCTCACTTCCCTCTCTCCCTATCTTTCTCTTTTTGTTTGTGTGTGTGTATTGTGTGTGTGTGTATATGTGTGTGTGTGTGTGTGTGTGTGTGTGTGTGTGTGTGTGTGTGTGTGTGTGTGTGTGTATTTAAAGATCCTAGTACCCATATCTCTCTCTCTCTCTCTCTCTATCTTTATCTTTCTCTCTTTATGTGTGGTTGTGTTGTGTGTATATGTGTGTGTGTGTGTGTGTGTGTGTGTGTGTTTATTTAAAGATCCTAGTACCGATATCTCTCTCTCTCTTCCCTCTCTCCCTATCTTTCTCTCTTTATGTGTGGTTGTGTTGTGTATATGTGGATGTGTGTGTGTGTGTGTGTGTGTGTGTGTGTGTGTGTGTGTGTGTGTGTGTGTGTGTGTGTGTGTGTGTGTGTGTGTGTGTGTGTGTGTGTGTGTGTGTGTGTGTGTGTATTTAAAGATCCTAGTACCCATATCTCTCTCTCTTCCCTCTCTCTTTATCTTTCTCTCTTTATGTGTGGTTGTGTTGTGTGTATATGTGGATGTGTGTGTGTGTGTGTGTGTGTGTGTGTGTGTGTGTGTGTATTTAAAGATCCTAGTACCCATATCTCTCTCTCTTCCCTCTCTCCCTATCTTTCTCTCTTTATGTGTGGTTGTTTTGTGTGTATATGTGGATGTGTGTGTGTGTGTGTATATATGTGGATGTGTGTGTGTGTGTGTGTGTGTGTGTGTGTGTGTGTGTGTGTGTGTGTGTGTGTGTGTGTGTGTGTGTGTGTGTGTGTGTGTGTGTGTGTGTGTGTGTGTGTGTGTGTGTGTGTGTGTGTGTGTGTGTGTGTGTGTGTGTGTGTGTGTGTGTGTGTGTGTATTTAAAGATCCTAGTACCGATATCTCTCTCTCTCTTCCCTCTCTCCCTATCTTTCTCTCTTTATTGTGGTTGTGTTGTGTGTGTGGTGTGTGTGTGTGTGTGTGTGTGTGTGTGTGTGTGTGTGTGTGTGTGTGTGTGTGTGTGTGTGTGTGTGTATTTAAAGATCCTAGTACCCATATCTCTTTCTCTTCCCTCTCTCCCTATCTTTCTCTCTTTATGTGTGGTTGTGTTGTGTGTGTGGATGTGTGTGTGTGTGTGTGTGTGTGTGTGTGTGTGTGTGTGTGTGTGTGTGTGTGTGTATTTAAAGATCCTAGTACCGATATCTCTCTCTCTCTTCCCTCTCTCCCTATCTTTCTCTCTTTATGTGTGGTTGTGTTGTGTGTATATGTGGATGTGTGTGTGTGTGTGTGTGTGTGTGTGTGTGTGTGTGTGTGTGTGTGTGTGTGTGTGTGTGTGTGTGTGTGTGTGTGTGTGTGTATTTAAAGATCCTAGTACCGATATCTCTCTCTCTCTTCCCTCTCTCACTATCTTTCTCTCTTTATGTGTGGTTGTGTTGTGTGTGTGTGGTTGTGTGTGTGTGTGTGTGTGTGTGTGTGTGTGTGTGTGTGTGTGTGTGTGTGTGTGTGTATTTAAAGATCCTAGTACCCATATCTCTCTCTCTTCCCTCTCTCCCTATCTTTCTCTCTTTATGTGTGGTTGTGTTGTGTGTATATGTGGATGTGTGTGTGTGTATATGTGGATGTGTGTGTGTGTGTGTGTGTGTGTGTGTGTGTGTGTGTGTGTGTGTGTGTGTGTGTGTGTGTGTGTGTGTGTGTGTGTGTGTGTGTGTGTGTGTGTGTGTATTTAAAGATCCTAGTACCGATATCTCTCTATCTCTTCCCCTCTCCCTATCTTTCTCTCTTTATGTGTGTTGTGTGTGTGTGTGTGTGTATATGTGTGTGTGTGTGTGTGTGTGTGTGTGTGTGTGTGTGTGTGTGTGTGTGTGTGTGTGTGTGTATTTAAAGATCCTAGTACCCATATCTCTTTCTCTTCCCTCTCTCCCTATCTTTCTCTCTTTATGTGTGGTTGTGTTGTGTGTATATGTGGATGTGTGTGTGTGTGTGTGTGTGTGTGTGTGTGTGTGTGTGTATTTAAAGATCCTAGTACCGATATCTCTCTCTCTTCCCTCTCTCCCTATCTTTCTCTCTTTATGTGTGGTTGTGTTGTGTGTATATGTAGATGTGTGTGTGTGTGTGTGTGTGTGTGTGTGTGTGTGTGTGTGTGTGTGTGTGTGTGTGTGTGTATTTAAAGATCCTAGTACCGATATCTCTCTCTCTCTTCCCTCTCTCACTATCTTTCTCTCTTTATGTGTGGTTGTGTTGTGTGTATATGTGATGTGTGATGTGTGTGTGTGTGTGTGTGTGTGTGTGTGTGTGTGTGTGTGTGTGTGTGTATTTAAAGATCCTAGTACCCATATCTCTCTCTTCCTCTCTCCCTATCTTTCTCTCTTTATGTGTGGTTGTGTTGTTGTGTATATGTGTGGATGTGTGTGTGTGTGTATATGTGTGTGTGTGTGTGTGTGTGTGTGTGTGTGTGTGTGTGTGTGTGTGTGTGTGTGTGTGTGTGTATTTAAAGATCCTAGTACCCATATCTCTCTCTCTCTTCCCTCTCTCCCTATCTTTCTCTCTTTATGTGTGGTTGTGTTGTGTGTATATGTGGATGTGTGTGTGTGTGTGTGTGTGTGTGTGTGTGTGTGTGTATGTATGTATGTGTGTGTGTGTGTGTATTTGAAGATCCTAGTATCACTATCTCTCTCTTCCCTCTCTCCCTATCTTTCTCTCTTTATGTGTGGTTGTGTAGTGTGTATGTGTGGTTGTGTAGTGTGTATGTGTGGTTGTGTAGTGTGTATGTGTGGATATGTGTGTGTGTGTGTGTGTGTGTGTGTGTGTTTCGATGCCAAAAAAGGTGAAACAAATCTTTTATAGACTTCCTGGGGTAGAGTACCGTCACTACCTGAGAGTGTTGAACTCAAATTAAGTTCAAACTCAAGCTCAAACTCAAGTTAAGATATATTGTTACCCACTAAAAAAACCACCAAAAGCATTCCCCTTCTATAAACCCTCCAACAGAACCGCCGCCAGGCATTACTTCGTTGGAATGTGGACTGGCTGATCGCCTACTCTTGTACAGCGTTGGCTCTCCTTCCTCGATCTTCAGCCCTCAACCTCTTAATGACCACTGCAGCGAATTCCGCAATGGTCCTCCAGTTGGCTTCTGAAACCATCATTGTTGCAACCAGACTTTCCGGTGAAATGCTGCCTCGCAGATATGTTTGCAGCTTCATCCTTTCCTCGCCGAATCTCCGACACCGGAAAAACACATGCTCTGCATTTTCCTCCACTGCTGGAAGACAGAGGGGACAAGCCGAGACAGTTTCCAGCCTGAAACAGAACCAGTAAGCTCGGAAGCAACCGTGCCCAGTGAGATTCTGTGTGAGATAGAAATCCACCTCCCCATGATCCCTGTTGCAACAATCCTACAAGTTGGTATGCCCATTGTCCATTTGTTGATTCGTCCCAATGTCGCTGCCATGTCTCTAGGGTCCGATTTTTCTCCTCTGTAATTGCCACTGTATGACTATACCGCGGCTCAGCATTTCGCTTGCGCCAGTACAGCCTCGCTCTTTCATCAGCCATCAGCTCCATTGGGGGTTCGCCAGCCTCTATTCATGCAGCTTCGTAGGAAACTGTTCGGTAACCACTAACAACATGCAGCAACGCATGACGGTGCACCGCACCAACCTTGCGTGCATAGCTCGCGACCGTCATAGCCTGGCTCCAAATCTGCCCTCCGTAAAGGAGCACTGAGCTTACTACCCCAGCCAGGAATCGGCAGCGTGTCTGTCTTGGACCTTTCAGATTCGGCATAAGCTTACAAATGCACTGGCTGGGGTAGTAAGCTCAGTGCTCCTTTACGGAGGGCAGATTTGGAGCCAGGCTATGACGGTCGCGAGCTATGCACGCAAGGTTAGTGCGGTGCACCGCCGTGCGTTGCTGCATGTGTGTGTGTGTGTGTGTGTGTGTGTGTGTGTGTGTGTGTGTGTGTGTGTGTGTGTGTGTGTGTGTGTGTGTGTGTGTGTGTGTGTGTGTGTGTGTGTGTGTGTGTGTGTGTGTGTGTGTGTGTGTGTGTGTGTGTGTGTGTGTGTGTGGGTGTGTGTTTTGTAAAAGTGTGTGTGGATTTAGGAAATTACCAGATAAAACTAGTTCGCAGAAATTATTAAAATTACGTAAATCGTGGTTTCGAAACAAGTTCCTGAAAGAATAATATATGTTGAATAAATTTGTAAAAATAAAACTTAACCTAATATTAAAATTTTAGCAGTTCAAAATAACCAGAAATCGAATATTAAAATTTCAATATTAACAATTAATCTCTAAGTGTAGTATTAATTATTAATAACAGGACTATACAAATAATTAAAGGAAATAATACAAAAGTATTAAATAAAGAATGTTGGAAAGGAAATAGAACTCAAGACAATTTATTGCAAAAATGGAAACTGTAAAAACCAGGGTTTCAAATTAATGAAAGGAGTTAATTACGATATACCCAACATTGTAAATTGTAACAATGGATAATAGAAGTCAGATTGGATTGTTATGCATACTGGATATAGTAAAATTATGTTAATAAATATATTTAAATTGTTATGAGAGAGAAATTGTTCAATATAAATTTAAATTGATTAGGCTTGATACAATAATAAATGTAATTAATGGAAAATTAACATTTAATACTAAACAAATAGACAAATTTGAATATAATCCAAAACTGAACAAATAGAAATCCTATAATATTAAACGAGCTAAATTTGTATGTATGTATATATGTTTGTTCACTTTTTCTCAAAAACGATTCTAACGGTTTTTGTGAAATTTTGAATACTAAATTTTGTTGTTGTTAGGAATCGATTGCGACATGTCTCATATCTGTGAAAATTTACAAAATAGCTAAATTCACGCGTGTATACGCGCGACCAAATAAGAGACAACAAGTAGGTCTATATCTACAATAAGTACAGATAATAATTATACATTATAATTATAAAACAATTATAACATTATAATAATAACACAGATTTCAGGAAATCAATAATAGATATTTTGCACATCGGAATAAGTCTAAATATTTCTTATTTTTGTAAAAATGTCGTCACAAGAAACGTTAATTTTAGTTCAGGGTAATGGAAAAAGCATCGAGGCGGGCTATTGCCACGTGGTTATGAAAACTTGACATCTGGTTGGTTGCTAGGTTACAGCAAAAACGCGGGACATTCCGGAACATTCTATTGCGTACGTAGAGACGTACTGAAGGTATAAAAAGAAAAATCTAGATTTAATCCAATAGTGGTAAATTAATTACAAAAGAAAAAGTGTTACAAGAAGTGTGTTTAGTAAATGTACTTATTATAATTTGGGCGAGATACAACAACAGTGAAACATTTATTTTTCACATTTAAATTATCGGTCATTCTATTTCAATTAACAAATAATGAAATTTAATAAATTAAAAAAGTACATGTGTGGAACTCGGGGAGTTACCGACAGAAGTGAGCGAGCCGCCTCGGTGGTCTAGTGCAGGGGTCTCCAAACTACGGCCCGAGGGCCACATCCGGCCCGCGGAGAGCTAGCATACTTGAAAACTCCTTTTAGAGAATATATTTTTTATAGCAAATTAAATTTAGTTTACTGAAGTATTCTAATTTTATGTTGAATAATTATTAATATGACATCTACATTGATATGGTCATGGGCTAACTACTCATAACATTGTTGTAGGCTTATTGTTATTGTTTTTGTGATAAGTTGGATAAAGAAACACAGAATTGTAATGAGTAAAGACATGTATAATATGCAGAAAATTTAACTTCAGTATATAATAACTAACAAATTATTGAAATGAATCCAACTAACATTTTATACATTTTAAATAAAAACATAACTTATAACAAGCATAATGACATATGAAATACTAATGAGATTTATGTAATTGAGATTTTCCACTGACAATAGTTTGTAGTTGTGGACTAATTTTACTTGTACCAATTATTAAAAGAGATTTAAGATGCTCATCAGTTAATTTAGATCTGTAAACATTTTTTGTGTACTTCATTTTGGAGAAGGTCTTCTCACACAAATAAGTAGTACCAAAAACAGAAAACAGCCCACGAGCAAATTTATGCAAATTATCAAATTGTGTCAGTGGAAGACTCATAAAATTCCAACAAAGATGAGTTTTGATATTTGTTCTTAATTATATCACTGCACTGTAGATCAATCATTTCCATTTGAAGTTCCGGGGTTAGGGTTTCAATGTCAGTATCAAAAGGATTCTGAAAAATCTTAATTTGATTCGCAATGGCATCAAAACCCGAGAAACGAGTATCAAAATTTATTTTCAAAGCACTCAAAGTTTCGATTGCAAAATCGATAGGAAACTCAGTCTCAGTGGTGTGGCTGAATATTTCACATGTTTTAAAATGTGAAAAACATTTACTTCATAGTTGTGATTGAAACAGTATCAATTTCTTCCGGAATGATTTGATATTAGTGTATAAATCAGGAAGATGCTGGTTTTCTCCTTGCAATCTCAAATTCAGTTCGTTCACATGTTTTGTCAAATCAACATAGAATGCTAACTTCCACAGCCATGCGTTGTTTTGTAATTCAGTAAGAGGGCGATGCTTTTCATTCAAAAAAATTTCGATCACTGCTCGAAGTGAAAGGGAAAAGCGCTGAAGGACTTTCCCACAACTAAGCCAACGTACGGCAGTATGATAAGGTAAGTCATTTTCTCCAATCTCTTCAATATATTGTCGGAATTTTCGGTGATTCAGCCCAAAAGATCTGATAAAATTAACAGTTGATATGACTGGTTTCAGAACTTCAGACATATCCAAACATTTTCCGCACAAAGACTGTTGATGAATGATACAATGTAAGACTAATGGTTTTGAACCACCGTCATTTTCTACAGCCTTTGACACAAGAGCGACCACTCCTTTATCTTTCCCACTCATGTTTTTGCCTCCATCAGTTGTAATACATTTCAAGTTTTTCCATCGAAGGTTCTTTTGATTAATGGCCATTTCAACTCCTTTAAAAATATCTGTACCAGTAGTTGTGCCATGAATACTATACATATCAAGAAGTTCTTCATGCACTTCATAGCTTTTATCTACTCCTCGAATATAAATCAACACCTGAGCAGTATCTGACACATCAGTTGACTCATCCAAGGCCAAAGAAAACCACTCAACATGTCCATTTTTGTCGAACAGTTGGAGGATATATTTTCAGCGATGTTTTCTACCCTTCGAGCCACAGTGTTTGCTGACATACTGACAGTTTTTAATAAATTTACCTTTTCAGGGCACATTTCTTCGGCTACTGCAATTATGCATTCTTTGATCATTTCTCCATCGGTGAATGGTTTTCCACGTTTTGCAATTTCAAGAGCCACACGAAAGCTGGCACGAGTTGCAGCCTCTTGTTCAGTTTTGAGTTTTGTAAATGAAGATTGCTGCGATTTCAATCCGCGCTTCATAGCTTCGAATTTTTCTGTCGGCAAACTTCCTGTATATTTTGAGTAATTTTGAAAATGTTTTGTTTCATAATGACGTTTAATGTTATATTCTTTGAGAACGGCTATGCTTTCATTGCAAATCAAACATAGCGCCTTGTTTACTGGACTCAATTACGAAATACTGAATGTTCCACTGATCTTTGAATTTTCTGCATTCACTATCAATTTTTCGCTTCTTTTCCATACTACTAAATCACACACAAAAGCAACAATTCAAATCAAAATACTGTTACAAAGATGTCTTAAACTTAAACACGCACAAACACGTTTTAAGGAGGTACGCACTATTTGATTTCACAACAGTGTCATAGGAACTGACTTGTGGTTGCGCCACTAGCCTTCTTATATATTCCAATTACTGCCATCTAGAAGTGAGAGGAAGACACCAGAACTTTCTCGAACCAACGAGATTATTCTGTACGTGCTATTAGCGCCATCTGTTAGCGATAGAAGGTACTACCTATTTCCGCTTGTGTCCACCAGATGTCGTGTCACGTTACCCCTCATGGCTCGAACTCTACGACTAATCTAGAAATTACAGATAATGACAGGAAAATTAATAATATGCAGTGTTGCCGTTTTGCGGACTTTAGTCCGATTTGCAACCTTTTTTAAACGTTGCGTACTTTTTCGGACTTTTTTTTCATCAGTGGACTATTTCACTTTTTACCACAGGCAACAATGATAATATGGTTTTGACCCTCGGAACTTACTGGCCCTAAGGCTGGAAAGTTTGGAGACCCCTGGGCTAAAGCATCTGTCAGTCTACTGCGTCACTCAACTGCGCTCCTAAAGGTTCTTAGTTCGAGCCGCAGTTGCTCCCGTTGCTGTTCCCTTACCGTTAACACTGATTCCTCGTCATCATTAGTCTAGCTGACAAAGTATGGAAGTTAAGAAACAAAATCTACCGGGAACAAAAATTATAAATGACTGCTAGAAAGCTTATCTGTTAGCTGCTTTACCCATCCCACGGTTACTTCGTTGATTGTGCGACTGGTGCACACATTAATACGATCGAAGATTGCTGTCGAATACGATACCACGATTTGGACATGAAAAAACCACTTCAACTTAGCCCAATTTCAATTTAATTTTTTTGTTGTGTGTTTTAACGTCCAACTATTGTGCACACTTGGGCTAATGCAGACAATGGGATGATTTATAGCGTACGAAAATGTCACGCCCTGGCCGGGAATCGAACCCGGGTCCTCGGGGTGAAAGCCTAGTACGCTATCAACTAGGCCACCGAGGCGGCTTTTCAATTTAAATTCAAATATGGCAACTATAAGCAAAGGATTCGCCATTTTTTTTAAAAAGCACTGCCAGCTTTATTTATATCTTCCGCAGTAACGCTCACTATAAAGATACTAGCAGGTAGAAAGGTAAAAAAGCCTTTATATTATTTTTATTATTAATAACACACATTTATTTAACCGTTTTCGTGATGAAAAATGCGTTACCTACTTTCGCGCGGTAACTACTTTGAGGTTATATTTTTACTGTCCATATTTTTCGAACTTCCGTAGTTCCCGCGCTTTTATATTTTGTATTACTTTTGAGCACGCAATAAAACGTTTTGGCGAAGAAATTACGAAGATCGACTAATCACCCAAAAGTGCAGTTTTACCGGTTTTTTTTACCAACAAAAAATATTCAAAAACTTTTTTAAATATAATACTGAGAAGTGAATAAAACAAACATATACGCAAAATTTCATCGCAATTAGTTAAGTCTCCAACGATAGGCACACACGGACATCCAAGCGAAACACCTTTTGGGCTCGGGTAACCTGAAAACGAATGGATTCATTAAAACCTAAAGATCAGTTTTTTTTCATTATTATCATATTTTACTTACACTTCGTTTAAATAAATGTTAAAATTAAAATAAATAAACTGGTTTGTACCGACACTAAGCAAGGTGGAAGTGCATTCATTAAATGTAAGACACCAATGTCAAAAACAAATGAATTGTAACGTGAATATAACCTAGCTTTTGGTTTGATTATATAGTCAAGCTACTTCTATAGATTTTTTACTAACACTCGTAAAATAGCAGTAAAATTTAAGAATAAATAGTAAAAATGCTATAACCTAGGTTAAATCAGTTCTGTCTAATATTAGTAAAAAGCCTACGTTATGTTTTGTTTATGTTCAACATAACTGAAATTAAACAGTTCACGCAATGCAATAAAAAATTATTAAGATTCATTAACAAACAGGATTTTATGGGATTGAAACACTTGAAGTAAGCCTACAACATTTATTAAACTTTTAAATGAAGAATTTGTTTTGTGAACAATGGACAACAAATGTTAACTTAAAATATCGCCGCTAGATAGCAGTCGAAATTGGCGACTATTACAGTAACATATTTTTTGCCTAAAATGGACTCCGCGCATTCGTAAATTCTCGTCTAATTTCGCAGCGCTTCGTGTCATTTTCAACGATTGTACCAAACAGAAATATTTTCGAGTTCCTCGCTCGAAAAGACAAACTACAGAATCGTCATTCCCTTTTTAACCTTGAGCTGAGAAGTTGAAATACAGTTGTATCTGTATAAGCTATTTAACTTTGACTAGTTTTAGAACAAAAACCGAACACGTCAATGCAAATTGAGCTTGAGACCTTCAAGGGCGTAAGAAACTACTCAAGAACCGTTATTTAACTGGACTGAATCAGATAACATCTGGGTTGTGTATAAACGGTTTTGAAACTTTTGTTACATCCACATATGACTTATTAGACGTTAACAGATATTCATTATAATTTGGAAGTTTCAAAATTAAATACAATACAAGCGCTAAATAAAATGTTTTCTGAATGTTTTTCCCCATGTATTCAATACGTTTTGTTTTTGATAGTATTATGAAAACGTTATATCTTTTTTGTTACTTTTTTTTGTGTTTAACGTCCGACTATTGTGCACACTTGGGCTAATGCAGACGATACGAGGTTACTATACGAGGGGTTCAGAAAGTAACGAGAATTTTTAAATTTCACAGGCTTGGGGAGTCCGATTGTCAAAAATTTTTTTAATTATGTTGGTATACATGCCCTTGAAGTATGATAAAACTTTCAGCTGTTTTCATTGTTGACTTTGTCTGTGACAACCACTAAGGTTAGACGTGTTTTTATGAGCTCGGCGATTTTCGTTTGTTAAAAGAAATGGATCAAAGAATTTGTATCAAATTTTGCGTAAAAAATGGAATAAAGTGTAACAAAGTGTGTGAAATGTTAACAAAGACCTATGGTGAGTCTGTTATGAGTAAAGCAAGAGTTTACGAGTGGTATAAGCGTTTCCAAGAAGGCCGTGAAGACGTTGAAGATGACGAACGCCCTGGATGCCCCAGCACATCAACAACCGATGAAAACGTGGAAAGAGTGAAAGAAATGGTTATGAACAATCGCCGAATCACAATTAGAGAGGTCGCTGATGATGTTGGCATATCGATTGGATCATGTCATGACATTGTTTCCAATGTTTTGTGTATGAAAAGCGTGGCAGCAAAATTGTTGAATTTTGAACAAAAACAGCGGCGAATGAAGTCACTAAATGAAGTCAACGACGATGCAGAATTACTGAAACGTATTATAACAGGTGACGAAACATGGGTTTACGGATATGACGTCGAAACTAAGGCTCAATCATCCCAGTGGATGATTGTGGCTCGTTTCCTCCACCGAAAAAGGCTCGACAAATGCTGTTGAATGTGAAGGTTCTTCGATATTAATGGCATAGTGCATCATGAATTCCTGCCACCAGGTGAAACGGTCAATAAGGAGTACTACCTACAAGTTCAACGCCGTTTGCGTGAAGCAATCCGAAAAAAACGTCCGGATCTGTGGAAAAACAATTCATGGCTTTTACACCACGATAATACACCAGCTAACACTTCGTTCGTGAATTTTTGGCCAAAACAGTACTGTAACGATACCCCAGCCTCCATATCCACCAGTAATGGCTTCGTATGACTTTTTCCTATTTCCAAAAATAAAGAGAACCTTAAAGGGCCGTCGTTTTACAGCCGTAGATGATATTAAAAGCGCATCGCTGAAAGAACTAAAGGCTATCTCAAAGATCGAGTTTGAGAAGTGTTTTGAGGTTTGGAAGAAGCGGTAGCACAAGCGCATAATCTCCAATGGGGACTATTTTGAAGGCGACAACATCAATGTAGAAGAATAAATAAATATTTTGTTCTAAAAATTAAAGTTCTCGTTACTTTCTGAACACACCTCGTATTGGTCAACAAAATTGGTCTGTCCGTGTACAGGCAGAATAGAGATTACGCGAATAATTTGTTTTAACTTTAAAAAACCCAGAATATTAAATTTTAAAAGAACAACTACGATTTGATTAACATGGCATTACAAATGTAATTCGGGAGCTTCAAGTGGAAAACCAAGCTACCGTTTTTTTTGAGCGGGCAAAAGCGAACACAGAAATTTGCACGGAAATGACCTAGGACCAGCCGACATTCACAAGAGTCGTTTAAGAACTGACAATTGTGATCTTATTACTTTAAATACAGAAAAAATAACTTAAAAGTCTTTAGAATGTTAACTTCTATCAATAAATCAGTGAATCTGCGACTTGATTTCCAGTAATAACGCTAATGGAGAAACGTATCAGTTTCCGAGACACCCTGACTATCCACTTACACATGAGATTATCTTTAAGTACTTTCATATTTTCAACAGTTTATCTGCTTCTACACGTGACGTGCATTCGTCTTACAGGTTAAGTTGTGTTGCTCAATTT
>CM040190.1:6999452-7056952 GCA_022606455.1 Callitettix versicolor
GCGCGTGTGTGTGGCCTGCTGTGCATGCACTTGCACTCTTATTAGTGTTATTATTTTAGTGATCGATGGGGCCCGATCTTGAAGATGCAAAATTTATATATTCGCTATTTGTTTTAAAATGGCTATCATTTCGTTTCCAGTAGCCTACGACAGCGAGACTGTTGCGTGTCGATGTTTCGATAAAAATGCTTTCAAAATATACACTCGTGAAAAAAGCCGGAAAGATGTAAAAGAATTTCTTTTAATGTAATACCTAAATGTCACGCCTACCTATAAAAATTCTCTATTTACCACTAAACTAGGCTACGTAATTACGTATATTGCAAATATAAATTGAATATTTAATACTGTAGGTATTTAATGAAACTGCAGTGCCATTTATAGCAAGAAACGAACCAGGTAGGTTACGCATAATGAAACCGATCTTTATGATCTTAGTAAAACCATTTTTCTGCGGAAACTTTTTCTTGTACTATTAACCACGAAATTACAAATTTACAACAAAAAAAAACAATGTCTGTATGCGAATTTATTAAAATCATTTTGAAAATGCAACTCAATTCAAACGCATTCGTTTTAAACCTTAACGTTTTCAAACATAACCTAAAAACACACATGCCTTTCTTACTTGATTGTTGTGATTCCGTGTTTTCTTATCTTTAACTTCATCGGGTTTTCCTTCGTGTCCCCGCTTCCTTGAGCGTGTGTTTGATCGATCCATATTAATTACGAAAAAACCGGTTTTTTTTACAACACAAAAATACTGTAGTTGTTTACTAGCGGAAAAGTAGTGCTAACTTGTACTTCAACAATAACAGACGAGCAAAAGACGAGGACGCAGGGGGCAGGGGCGGGGGGACTGTCGACTATTACTGGCGCATGCGTATTAGGCCTACTCAGTCTAATTCGGCAGTTGCAGTAAACTGGAAATAGGCATTATTTTGTAGACAGACTGTATGGTTTATGCCATGTATTTTCTATATTAAAGGAGGTTTTGCTTTTCAGTAAAATTGAAAATTATTTATTTTAAAAGAATGGTGAAAATATGGACAGAAATTTTAGGATTACAATTGTAAAATGAAAATACAACCGCTGCAAGTTATTGTATTTTAATACAAGTTAAATACAACCCACCAAAATCAGCCTAGTTGATAGCGTACTGGGCTTTCACCCCGAGGACCCGGGTTCGATTCTCGGCCAGGGCTTGGAATTTTCATACGCTATAAATCATCCAGTCGTCTGCATTAGCCCAAGTGTGCACAATAGTCGGACGTTAAACACAAAAAAACCAAAATCAGCTTTAAAATTGTGGCCTTTTATAAACTTTGAAAAACGTTTATTTTTTCTTTAAAATCTGATTTTACCACTAATCGTTCAAAAAACAGAAGACCTCGCAAAATGGGGCCTTAATTAATTGCCCGACCACAGCTCTATGACAGCGCTATGATGAGCTTGCTTACTTTTCCGTCAATCTGACCGTTAACCGTAATATTTACGAAAAATGTTCTTGAACTAACTTTATCAGAAATTGTATGCTCTTTCTCTACGAAGCGGTCAAAATTGCGTTAGGACAAATCGTTCAGCCAGTATTACAGAGAATAGCTAGCAACTACACTCGTCATGGTTGAGCCGCCTCGGTGGCCTAGTTGATAGCGTACTGGGCTTTCACCCCGAGGACCCGGGTTCGATTCCCGGCCAGGGCTTGGAATTTTCATACGCTATAAATCATCCCGTCGTCTGCATTAGCCCAAGTGTGTACAATAGTCGAATGTTAAAAAAAAAAAAAAATATATAGGGAGGATAACACCCATTAAAGCTAGGGCCTAACTGTACACCAAATTTCAGCTTCTCTTACAGTCTTACAAATATCCTAGACGAGTTTTTCAAGTTTTGCGACCTCCAATTAAACATTTTGAAGCTAAAATGTAGGCGATTTGTTCGCCGTCTTCCTCTATACCGAACTTAATACTACCTGTACTTATGATTATCGATTTATTACCATGCAATGTTTTTAAAGCCATCCAATCAATATTTTTGGAGCAGAAATAATTATTTATTCCTTTGGGGGCACGTGTAAACCGAATTCCACTTTTTAGCTTTCGTCTAGACATATTTGTGTTTTCTATTTCAAAATAACATTTTTTTGCTCTCCCACCCATATTTCGGTAAGCCGCCTCGGTGGTCTAGTGGATAGCGTACTAGGCTTTCACCCTGAGGACCCGGGTTCGATTCCCGGCGAGGGCTTGGCATTTTCATACGCTATGAATCATCCCATCGTCTACATTAGCCCAAGTGTGCACAATAGTCGGACGTTAAACAAAAAAAAAAAAAAAAAAACCCATATTTCGGGGCAAAATATATTCGTGCACTCGTTTTCAAATACGGTCTAGCCGAAATTCCTAGCTGTTAGGGTCGCTAAGATATTTCCGTGTTGCAGTTTTAAAAATAGCCCCAATTTTGAGACTCGCACACGAAATTTTTCGAGTCACATAAAATTTTAATACGGTCGTCGAAATATTTTTTACGGCGAACGTAACAAGGCACGAAAGGCTGACGTGACAAATAACATTGTGGTAATTCTTCTTATATTCTTCTTCTTTTCTGCTATGATTATTGTCACTATGTTGAGTATAATGATCTGCCTTACCTACATACAGAATACAGTGTGGATGCGAGGCAGTCTACATAGGACAAACGGGACGAAAATTTAGAACTAGGTTTAAAGAACATGTAAGATCGTTCAAATACGGGAAAAATGATTCAAATTATGCGTCACATTTAATAAAAGAGGGACACATACCTCGAGAAATAGAAAATTCCATGAAAGTACTACATATGGCAGAAAAAGGAAGACGTAAGAACATTTTAGAGAACTTGGAAATTTTTAAATCTAAATTAAAGGGAGAAAACATAATAAACGAACAGATATCGTCGCAAGCAGATATTACGTTTAAAAATCTAAAAATTTTCAAAAATTAACAGCAGGGACGACCGTTGAAGAGAAAGTTTGAAAGGAGTCAATCAGAAGAGAGCGAAAACGTATGATTTTGAAGAGCTAATCAGAAGCGAGCACGTCAGGTTTAATGTACACGTGTTGAATAGAGGATGGGTAGAGGTGGAGATAGAAAATTATAAATAGGACGGGCCATAATATTGGTGACCAGTATAGATATAGTTTTTGAAGATGGAGGTTCTCCGAAACGCGCCAACAAAAGTTGAATTGACGGAGCTAGGGAAGGCAGATCATTATACTCAACATACTAACATTGTGGTACCTCAATTCGTTTAACTTGTAAACACTTTAAATATTTGCCCCAAAGTCTTCCATTTTGAGTTTACCAGTCATAATAAGCTAAAACAATACCTATTTTAGCATTTATTTACAGCTTAACGTCCATACTTTACGCCAGTTAAACTAACGAGAAGAAGGGATCGGTGCTAACGAGAAAGGGTAAAGCAACGGCAGTAACTTGCGTCCCGAACCCACGACCTTGAAATGATTTCAGAGACGTAGTAGACTGACCGGTGACTTACCGCATCGATTATCGAGCACAGTTTTAAGTAAAAACAAACTTATTTATAAACCTCTAATAGAAATAACTTAAACTGTTTATGGTAGCAGTAGTAACGAAAAGGATTTATGTAACCTTTTTATTATTTAATTAACGGGGAAACTGTGACCGATAGGATAAAATGTGGTTGCCCAGCAATTGTCGCGGTTACACACAACTTCCCGGTTTGACAATTATCCTCCTTAAAAAGCAAAGTAAGTCTTCTGTTTACTCTACAACCACAAAATAAAACAATTACAATAATAGCGTCAGTGTTTAACTGACGTGTGGAAGCGAATTTTCAAAAATAATTTCTTTAAATTTTCCCTTTTTTGAAATTCTGACTTCACCATCATAAACAGCATGAAAATCTGCATATACCGGCATTGTAAACTTCCAAATTGTACTAAAAACACCAAAACGATTTTTTTTTTTTTGTTTTGTTTAACGTTCGACTATTGTGCACACTTGGACTAATGCAGACGATGGGATGATTTATATATATAGCGTATGAAAATGCCAAGCCCTCGCCGGGAATCGAACCCGGGTCCTCGGGGTGAAAGCCTAGTACGCTATCCACTAGGCCACCGAGGCGGCTAACACCAAAACGAACCCTGACCGCTGACGAATTAATTATTTTAATACCAATGGATTTTGAAATTTGATGGTGAAATAAGATTTTCAAAAACGTTTAAGACAAAAAAAGTTATTTTTAAAGATTTAAATGACCGCCATTTAAAACTTTTGAAGAACTTGTCCAAGTTATTATCGAAATCGATTTAGTACCCGGGTCTGGGTCTTACCATAACGGCGCTGAAGCTCCTCTTACAATTGAAATTCGTTAATAAGGATATTTTATATTTACGTAAAATTCCAAAACGACTTTTATTAATTCCAAAGAGCTTTTAAAATTCCAAAACGACTTTTATTAATTCCAAAGAGCTTTTAAAATTCCAAAACGACTTTTATTAATTCCAAAGAGCTTTTAAAATTCCAAAACGACTTTTATTAATTCCAAAGAGCTTTAAAATTCCAAAACTACTTTTATTAATTCCAAAGAGCTTTTAAAATTCCAAAACGACTTTTATTAATTCCAAAGAGCTTTTAAAATTCCAAAACGACTTTTATTAATTCCAAAGAGCTTTTAAAATTCCAAAACGACTTTTATTAATTCCAAAGAGCTTTTAAAATTCCAAAACGACTTTTATTAATTCAAAGAGCTTTTAAAATTCCAAAACGACTTTTATTAATTCCAAAGAGCTTTTAAAATTCCAAAACGACTTTATTAATTCCAAAGAGCTTTTAAAATTCCAAAACGACTTTTATTAATTCCAAAGAGCTTTTAAAATTCCAAAACGACTTTTATTAATTCCAAAGAGCTTTTAAAATTCCAAAACGACTTTTTATTAATTCCAAAGAGCTTTTCAAATTCCAAAACGACTTTTATTAATTCCAAATAGCTTTTAAAATTCCAAAACGACTTTTATTAATTCCAAAGAGATTTTAAAATTCCAAAACGACTTTTATTAATTCCAAAGAGCTTTTAAAATTCCAAAACGACTTTTATTAATTCCAAAGAGCTTTTAAAATTCCAAAACGACTTTTATTAATTCCAAAGAGCTTTTAAAATTCCAAAACGACTTTTATTAATTCCAAAGAGCTTTTAAAATTCCAAAACGACTTTTATTAATTCCAAAGAGCTTTTAAAATTCCAAAACGACTTTTATTAATTCCAAAGAGCTTTTAAAATTCCAAAACGACTTTTATTAATTCCAAAGAGCTTTTAAAATTCCAAAACGACTTTTATTAATTCCAAAGAGCTTTTAAAATTCCAAAACGACTTTTATTAATTCCAAAGAGCTTTTAAAATTCCAAAACGACTTTTATTAATTCCAAAGAGATTTTCAAATTCCAAAACGACTTTTATTAATTCCAAAGAGCTTTTAAAATTCCAAAACGACTTTTATTAATTCCAAAGAGCTTTTAAAATTCCAAAACGACTTTTATTAATTCCAAAGAGCTTTTAAAATTCCAAAACGACTTTTATTAATTCCAAAGAGCTTTTAAAATTCCAAAACGACTTTTATTAATTCCAAAGAGCTTTTAAAATTCCAAAACGACTTTTTAAAATTCCAAACGACTTTTTTATTCAAATTCCAAAACGACTTTTATTAATTCCAAAGAGCTTTTAAAATTCCAAAACGACTTTTATTAATTCCAAAGAGCTTTTAAAATTCCAAAACGACTTTTATTAATTCCAAAGAGATTTTCAAATTCCAAAACGACTTTTATTAATTCCAAATAGCTTTTAAAATTCCAAAACGACTTTTATTAATTCCAAAGAGCTTTTAAAATTCCAAAACGACTTTTATTAATTCCAAAGAGCTTTTAAAATTCCAAAACGACTTTTATTTAAAATTCCAAAACGACTTTTATTGATTCCAAAGAGCTTTTAAAATTCCAAAACAACTTTTATTAATTCCAAAGAGCTTTTAAATTTCCAAAACGACTTTTATTAATTCCAAAGAGCTTTTGAAATTCCAAAACGACTTTTATTAATTCCAAAGAGCTTTTAAAATTCCAAAACGACTTTTATTAATTCCAAAGAGCCGTTTTTCACAATTGTTTTCAGTATAAGTGGCCTAGAAATAACTATTCTTATAGGCTAAAGATATGTACTCACATAATGGCAGCCTTGAACACAGCAGAACTTGCAACGACTACGCCGTTACATTCTTTGTTGGACATTTTAAAACAGATACCTGCGTATCGTGTACCAGTTAAAAACTGTTACCGGGAAGGCCTACGAACTACTACCAGCTGGCCGACTAAACGAAATTTAATCTATTTACATCTTCTGGCAACGGACCATTTCTTCCGCGGATGAAATCTATCTAGCATCGTTTCCAGGCGTCGTAACGAATTTGGAAACACTGCCATTGGACGAGCACATTTTGCACGTAACTTCTTCGTGTAATAGACGTCAAAAACACGCTCGACGTGTCGGCTCACGTGCTCTTTTTGTAATGCTTACTCCTGAAAGATTTTTTTTATTAACGTATAAATAAAAGATTTGCAAGCATATTGTTAAAAAAAATTAAAATTATCAGTTTTAAAGATTGTAAGGAGGATACTGCCAAATAACAAACACTATTGACTAAGACTCAGAAAAATTACGGAACTGCTGGCATATTGCCTGTTGTTATAAACAACAAAGTTGAACAACAATGTAGGTAAAAGTTTGGGGAAGAATTAAGCAGCGGCCGGAGGACTGTTTGAGGGCCAACAGTACATCGGCAAGTAACTGGTGCTCCAGGAAGACATTCCAGCCAGGCGGTACCAGGGAGCAACGAATCTGCAGTCTAGGGGGTAGAGGTGGGCGTTTCTGCTATTTTTACAAAACGTCAACAAACTGTTTGTTGAGGGAAAAAACCTGCTTTTTAAAACAGTTGGAAAAAAACAGGTTTAGAAAAGTGAAACTCAAAGTTGTATTAGCAGCTAAAACATAAAGCACGTACGTTCAGTTTTCTAGAACTACTTTTTCATTCCCATTACCACCATGTCCTTAAATTGTTTTTGGGTATAAAGCATTTAGAAAGGATAAAAATAATCCTTATAAGTGTAGTAATAATTACATTCTCAAAACATAATAATTATGTAAGCCATTTTATGTACAAAATGCAATGAATTTCTAATAGAATCATTCTTTTTTTTACTTAAAAATTAAATAATCCTTTGCATATTTACCAAAATGCAAACGATTTAGAATATTTTTAGTTGATTAAAAAATATTGATGATTGATAATAAATATAAAAATATGTTTAAATAAAATTAGGCTGTGTATTTACAAAATGTGAGAGGTTGTTACTACAACTCGCAACAAAATAGAGATAAACGTTGACATTGACCAAACAGTTCTTACTTCAATACAAGCAACAAGCAACTTTCAAATAAAGGAAAAAGCATAAAAGCAGGTAGAAGAAAAGCAGTTAGCAGGAAAAGCAGTTTTAGCGCTTGCAGGAAAGCAGTTTAACGTCCGACTATTGTGCAGTTTGGGCTAATGCAGACGATGGGATAAACAGCGTATGAAAATGCCAAGCCCTGGCCGGGAAAACCCAGGTCCTCGGGGTGAAAAGCCAGTTTTAACCGGCGGCCGGCAACGTTCGAATAGAACAGTCCGTTCCATGTTTAACAAATCATAAACCAGTCCAAATCAAACTGCTTGTTTCCGTTTGAAAAAGCAGTCTGTTTGTCGTTTATAGAAAAGCAGTTTTTTTAACAGTTTGGTGTTTTCTGCCCCACCACATACTAGGGGGTAAGTAAACAGTTTTGGGTACACTTCTTCTCTCCTCTTTTGGGTTAAACAAATTGGGGCACGTGTTTCCGGAAAGGATTTTGGAACATTATTTCGAGGAAACCTTTTAGATCGGGTAAAATATACCTTGGTTGTTATCAAGTGTAGAAGTAGCCGAAACAATATAAGAAGGTTAGGTAGTTATATTAATTAAAAGACATTTTTGAACCACCGGTATTTGATTTTTTAAAGAACCCAATTTGGTTAGGAGAGAATCCAAATTCCTAACAATATTTTACTTTACTCTGCCTTAAGGACACTGTTCTTACTATGAAATCTGATTTCCAAATTAAATAACCTCAATAAACATGTTTCGATAATTTTAAATTCAAATTCAACATTGAAATTATTGGTAAAAGTTAATGAACTTTTACCCATAGAATGAGAGATCGCGTGTTCGCATAAATCATGCGCCACGTTGATACGTTCGGAATGACGCGTGCCCCGATACTTTCTTAACGACAAAAACCGTTGACAGAGATGAAAAGCTAAGGGTATTGATCTATTATAAGAAATAAAAAAGAATAACGTGTGCCCGAGGAAGCGGTGAATATCGCTGGATTTGTCTTGAATTGAAACAGGTTTGTTTTATTTATAAAGTTATTTTCTTGAAATCAGTTTTTTCCTTTACCGTGTAGGAAAAATAAAATAATTGCGGCACGCAAATGTTTCGCTCATTTGATGGAAGCAATTTACCAAAAGTAATTTTGTAACTTACCATACTTTTACCATTATAAACAGCATTAAAATATGCATATACTAGCATTATAAACTTCCAAAATTCATTGAAAATAGCAAAATGAAACTTAACAGCTAAGCATTATAAAACTTTGAAATGATTTTGAAAATAGCAAAATGAAACTTAACAGTTTTTAACACTGAATAATGGTGAAATAAAATTTTTTAGTTTGAACGGAGTTATGAAAAGCCGCCTCGGTTCTAGTTGGAAATGCCGATTTACGAGAGGGCTTGGCATTTTCATACGCTGAAAATCATCCCACGATGAAATAAAATTTTCACAGAATCAGACGTTAAACACAAAAAAAAAAATGAATTTAAAAACATTTGAAATGACCGTAACTTTGAAACTGTTGAACAAAATTTGCTGAATCGATTTTTGTGCAAGTTTGCATCAAATCGAACTAAGTTCAGTGTGGTGTTTTTTTTTAATGTTTTCAGACTAACAAGTGAATATAATAATAATTATAATTAATTTATTTAAAATGTTATGATTAGTACAAAATTGTAAATATGATTATTTTACAATTTAATTATAAGTCTACTGTATTTCATATTTGCAATAACATACATCATCTGTTTTTATACGAGTATAACAGTAAATAAAAGTGGGGAAATATGTTCTTAAAAAGGGAAAATTTTGAGATGCTGGGTAGGAAATATTTTTTTTGACGTGGCAACACTGGTGTTCTGTCACTGAGTGTGTTGTCAGTTGGTCGGTAGTAATTGTTATTGTATAAATTTTAAATTTTGTGAAAGTGAGTTTACAAATATTATTTTTTTAAACTTGTTTTAATACTTCCTTGCCTTAATTTCAACTACTACCTGTAGTGCAAATGCGTCAGTATAAATAGACAGTAATGTATGATATTAAAAAAAATGTGGCATCAACTGCATTTCTTGCATAACCAATTATTTTTATTATTATTAGGAAGTAAACTGAAGCTTTTCTTGACTGGTGCTTAAAAGTTGTTTTTGTATTGTTATTTCATATTAATAGCAGAACATTCTATTGCATTTTAAAGAAGTGCAATTGTTATGTCTAGTAATTAACAATGAAGAAAATCACAATTAAGTACCACAGGCCTTAATGCATAATAAATGTGTAATTAATACCTCTTGACCATTACCCTTTTTTGTTCAGAATGCTAAATTTAATGGTTAAAACTAAGAACCAAAGTATCATTTTGTGAAATTACCATCACATGCACACACACACACACACACAAGAAATATAAATATTAAAAAACCTAACCAATTTGATGTTTGTATCCTAGTTACGTTCAAAAGTAGGATATAATGCAGCTGTTGCTTTGTAAAAGCAATGAACTAACCACATAACTAATAATCTAAAGTATCAGTTTTTTAAATTACCATAATATTGAATAAAAAAGAAAACCCATATTTTCAAAAAGTGGTAAAATAATAGAGGTCTACTAGGGCTCCCTGTTTAAAAGTAGGCCTATTTAAGACACTGCTCTGTCTTCTGCTTTTCTGAACTATGCTCTTCAAGGTCACAGGTGTGAGATGCAGATACTGCTGTAAGCTATATCAGTTGACACTGATCCATCATTCTTATTAGCCTAACTGGTATAACGTATGAATGTTAAAAAAAAATTCTGTTAAGAATTGTAAAATCATAATAAAATAAAATTTGAAATTATCATCTGCTGATTTATATTACTTAATTTCATCAAATAATAGGTAACAGAATAAAATATTATATAGTTATGTGGTATACAGCGATTTTGTAGTTATCTACTATACAAATACCCCCAAAACCACTATACCATGAGTTTTGAGTATGCACAAAAATTATTATTAGTTTTACTTAAAAGAACAAATACTTTTATGAGAAAAAATAAGTTAAAATTTTCTGTGATCGTGCTGTTTTATAGAAATACTAAAATCTTTAGATTGCATTGACTTATAAATATCAGATAAGACAAAATCTTTGTTATATGTAAAGTAGGTCTGTTTAAACATACAGTAGGGTTTGGTGGCAAAGCAGTCATGAATCTGTGAACAGTAAGGTACTAGTAACAAATGGGATAATTATAGGGTATGACTGTGGTATCATATAATCATTTATACCTTAAATGTAATATTTATAAAGTATGACAAGATATGGAATAAACTAAGTGAAAAATAGTCATAAATGTAAGAAAGGAATCATTATAGTTATATTAATTGTTATGCGTACCACTAAATGTCTTAGTGTTTAAGCATGACTATGTAGGTTATAATTTAGTAAATGCTTTTCAATTATAAAAATACTTTCTGTCTAACCTAACCTGACAAGCTGATCTATGAAACATTTTATAAAATTATGTTTTAGATATTTGTGTGATTATAATGTCATAATGTAACATAGATTATAATTTTTTTTAAATCCTATAATTGTTTCAGTTTTCAATTATGGAAAGTCATATAGAAGAGTTAATTACAAAACAAGAAAAAAACTTGCAAATAAAAGAAGAGGAAGGTTTTTTTGAAACTATAGAAATTCAGACTTACATAAAAGAGGAAGTTAAAGAAGAGTCAGATGTTGAACAAGAAGAACCAAATATTTTAACTGATGATGTAATGACTGACAAAATGAACAGACAAGATTTAAATTGCATCGAGTTTAGTAGTGGTGCAGAAATTAAGAAAGAAAATGAAAAAATAAATAATTGTGTATGGTAAGTTTGCATAAAAGTGTTATAGTATAACCTTTCAAGTGATGGATTTAAAGTCAAGCAAGCAGATTGCTTTTGAAGAACAAGCAAAAATTAAGTATTAAAAATATGTACTAACGAAAAAATAATGAAAAATTTTCAACGAATTTAATTTGTTAAAAAAATTACTTATCTTGAAATAACAAGTAAATAGCTGTATTATCTTAAGTATTATTTACGTTTATAAGGTATACATTAACATATTTTTTAATAATTTTTGAAATGGCCTAAACAATTATTTGAAATTTGTTATTCCTAAATATTATGATTTCCAAATATTTTCAATAGCATAACATTATACAAAATAATTAGAAAAGAAGTTTATAGGAATCCAATAGTTTTAGGTTCAAACTATGTTGGTTTTGGTATATTAAATGATATTTTTAGTTGGGACAAAACATAAAAATGTATGTCAAAAATGTCAAACATACTTTGGGCGGTGTAGACCTTTGATCAACTGATAAGCTACTACAGAATATTTGTCAGATATAGAGAAAACAGACTGTATTTTTTCATGGAATTGTTTTTTTCTGGATTGAATTCAAGAATGCTATATAATTTCTCGGTGTACAAAAAAAGAAAATAATAAACCTAATACATTTTAGGTCCAATATACACGTAGGTGATACATTCATTGTGTTACAATAAATAATAAAGAAAGAGGACTTACTAGTACTTCACCAGTCACCAAAATTGCACCACAATGCCGAGGAGAGTACAAGCCTTAGTTTGACAGAATTGATAACTTTGCATTACATGTCAGCACGAAAATTGGAAGCAGATGCAAGTACCCCAACTGAAAAAATAAATCAAGAATTAAGTTTTTAAAATGCAAGTTCACTTGTCTGAGAAAAAAATTGTTTTTTTGCTTCCTACACGAAATGAACAGCAATGTACAAAATGAAAATTGTGTTTTTATAAATAATTGTTAACACAAATAGACGTAAATTTGTTGAAACAAAATGTGTATACATATTTGTCAAGAATGTTTTTTCAACTCCATGTTAGTTGAGTCCTCATGCCCACATTAATTTGTAGACATGCATTTTTTTCTCAAAATTTTTTTGTCACTAAAAAAATATACTACATAAAATTAAAGTAAACAAAATAAAATGTCAGGTGTTTTGTAAGGCTGGCTCACAAAGTGGGCAGAAGTTTCCTATGTACTTTCGGTATTGATTTCACACAGATAATATCATGCACAGGCCTGTAATATTGTTCGTACTTACAGTTTTAATTAAATAAAATTAGCATCCATACCAGCAATATTTTGTTAACAGTTATTTAATATATAGACTATCCTAGGTCTATTCTAATTTAGCCTATCTACAAATTTCAGCTGTGTGTTATTGAGGTAATATTGTGATGGATACCGGAATCATTAGAAATAAACGAACAAATTGTGGTGCTGAAGAAGCAACCACCACCTCTTCAATTATTAGAAGAGCGATATTAACACTTTTTAACTGGGTCATTCTTAGTTGGAAGGTGAATGGCAAAGAGTAGATAACAATAAATTGAGAGTAGTTAAAAGTATGGTCTTATCTGGCCATGGGGATATTGTATTCGTGCAAGTCATAGGAAAGAGGTAATGGTTACTCGTCTTTGGATTGGACATTCTTTGTGAACACATGGTTTGCTGATTAGGACACAGGAATCCACTTCAGTACGAGATTTGAAACCATCAAAGTGATTTTGCTTGATTGAGGTAGTTTTGAAAATATGTGTGCATGTGTGTGTGTGTGTGTGTGTGTGTGTGTGTGTGTGTGTGTGTGTGTGTGTGTGTGTGTGTGTGTGTGTGTGTGTGTGTGTGTGTGTGTGTGTGTGTGTGTGTGTGTGTGTGTGTGTGTGTGTGTGTGTGTGTGTGTGTGTGTGTGTGTGTGTGTGTGTGTGTGTGTGTGTGTGTGTGTGTGTGTGTGTGTGTGTGTGTGTGTGTGTGTGTGTGTGTGTGTGTGTGTGTGTGTGTGTGTGTGTGTGTGTGTGTGTGTGTGTGTGTGTGTGTGTGTGTGTGTGTGTGTGTGTGTGTGTGTGTGTGTGTGTGTGTGTTGTGTGTGTGTGTGTGTGTGTGTAAAACTATTATAATTGTGTAACAGTATTGTTTATAACTATTTTTTTGTTATTATACAATGGTCATTTGAAAGGCATAGAATGTTTTGAGCTTACGAGCCATCAGTTTCTGCAACGCTGCTGTTGTGGCTGGCCAGGGCTTGGCATTTTCATACGCTATAAATCATCCCATCGTCTGCATTAGCCCAAGTGTGCACAATAGTCGGACGTTTAAAAAAAAAAAATTTGAAAGCGAAAAAGTCCACCCTGTTGAAATTTACAGACAAATAACTAAGGTTTATGGTAACGTAATAAATGAAGCTTCAGTTTAAAAATGGTGTCTCATGTTTATAGCAGCCAGACAATAATATGTCCGCTTGCCGCTGCGTTAACAATGAACTTGTTTTAGCAGTTGAAGTGGGAAAGTTTTGAACATCCGCCGTAGGCTGGGCAGCCATCAAATGGGGAGCAGAGCTGCACTAAGCTGAGTCAAACAGAGTAGAATGAAAATGAATGGTAACTGGACACGGAGTTCAGTTAGTTTAAAGAATGCATTTGTATCTTTTAAATCTAATTATTTAGGCCTACTGTTACAGATTTTAGGAGACGAATATGTTTAAAAACTGTAACCTACGTAACGAGAAATAATAACTTTGGAGGTGTGGGAAGCAGAGTCAGCTTCAAAACTGAACTAGACAGAGTCGAAGGTACATGGAACGAGCCCAGCGACACCGCTTGATTCCACTCAGTTCCATTACCTTTTCAGTGGGCACTTACATTAAAAACAATAGGTTAAGTTTCGAATGCGTAGTCCGCTCTGCGCAGCACAATTCTGCTCTAAATTTGGTGGCCACCTGGACTTGAGTTTCTTTTCCCAAATGGAAAGATTTTTTGGATGGAAAGCACTAAGGAAGAGACAAAGAACTGAAAGGGAGCGTTAGTGAGTGGTTAACAACTTGGCGGCAACTGAGTATACAAAAAGTATGGAAAAGCTGATAAAACGCTACAACCAATGTTTTTTTGAATGGCATCTGTGTACACAAGTAGCTAAGGTATCAAATGTGTTTATAAAATAAGTTTTGTTTCGTTGTCTTAGTAAAAAGTGCCTAGAGAAAAAACATTCATTACTTTCCAAACAACTTTAAAAATTTTGTAGTAATTTAAAACTAAATTAAATTTGTATCTGTCTAGGTGTGATCCAGTTATAGATGAATCCCTTCAGTATGAAGAAATCAATGACACTAACCCGTTGGCTTCTGATACAGAAAATAACGTAAGTACGCTATAGATTTAGACTGTAATTATTGGGGAAAAAGTGGTTTTTATTGAAGATGTCTATCCCTATGTATATACACATTGTTGGAGACGGAAAAAAGATGATCAGTTTTGATGAAATTTGAATTGTAGGTCTTGTATTGTAGGTATTGTTGGCCCACATCTTGGATCTGTGTATTTATTTTTGTTTATCTTAAAGTTTTGCAAGAAATCATTATAAGTTAACAAAAGTAGGATTTTCTCTAAATTAATGATCAGAGTTCCAGTGATTTTCATTAAATTAATGTCATCCTTAAGTACCCAGGCAAAACATTATCTCAAAATCAATAACTTCATCTGATTAAGGGGTATTTGTGATGGAAAACATATTATAAAAAAACTATTATTTTTGTATCACTTGTACTGCCATGGAAATAGACTAATAATTGACTATACAAGTTTTTAATCATGGTTGCAAACTTTAGTAAACCTTCTTGTTTGGTTTAACATTTTTTTAGATAATATAATTAAAAAGTTAGTCAGTTTCCACTAGGGTTTTTTTTTGGTGTTTAACGTCTGGTTATTATGCACACTTGGGTTAATGCAGACGATGGGATGATTTATAGCGTATAAAAATGCCAAGCCCTGGTCGGGAATCGAACCCGGGTCCTCGGGGTGAAAGCCCAGTACACTATCAACTAGGCCACCGAGGCGGCCTGGGAAGTAAGCAATTGGAGCAGCCTTTGTGGTAAGACTTGAAACCCTTTAGGTCACATTTGCAATTTTGGTTCGATTTGACAAGTTAGTTTTTCAGTCAAATCTGTTTATTGATTTCAAAAAAGTGCTAATATCAAAACTTCAAAATTATTAACTTTTTACGGTACAGTTTTTTGAAAATCTGCTGTCACCCTCACAATCACCATTGAAATCTACATAAATTTAGCATTTTAAATTTTAAAATTCCATTACAACATGTACAACAGTTTATAATAAACTGTATTAATTTATGCAGATTTTAATCAAGATTACGCTGGTAAAATCATATATTCTACTAAAAAGTGAGATTAAAATTTTTTAAAAAATTCGCGTCCTTCACTTTTGGGAATAGATGCCGCATTTATTTCATTTTATGATATCTATTTAAATGATGCATGCAATATGTTAGTTTTAAGTTTATTGTGCAATTTTTCCAAAGTTAAATTATTTTGTAGGCAAACGAAGCTGAATGCTCGGAGATGGAAGAAGCTGAGGATTTATTGGAGAGTCCTTTCATAGAGGGTGAGTTATTAACCCAGTTACATATAATTGCAGAAATGACCATTTTTGTCTTGTATCCCTGCCCAAAGTTCAAATACTGAGGTGCTAAAGCTCACTTCAGTTACGATAACAAAATGAAATTCCCATCAAAACCTTTTGAGCCAGTTATACCGCAAATTGAAAATTTAATATAAATTAATTTCAGAACTATCAAATAATTAGAACATATTAAAATGGAGCTTGCACATTGAACAAATAATAAGTAAGACTAAATATTTAGTTTTTATATTTTATAAGCTGTCTAAAATGATGCAAAAGACTTTTATGATTGTTTACTATTCACTTTTTCTTCTTTATTTGTTTCACCCAACTTTGGGATACACTAAATCAATCACTTTTTAATGTTCTGTGCCTTCCTCATAGCCCAGTATTGCTTCATTCGTTGTGATCTTGCTCTTCTTTCTTCGTCAGAGATTTGGATCGTTTGCTTGGATTTGACTTTGCCTTGGAACCGTTGCTTCTTGTCCTTGGTTATTGTTTTGGCTGTTCTGTCCATGAGCATTGTGTCAGTGATCTGCAGTTCTGTTATGTCCTTCGTTTCTCTAAACCAAAGTGGTTTGGCTCTTCTATTGCGAAAGTAGTCAAATATTTTTTTGGTTAGTCTATTTTTGTCCATTCGGAGGATGTGCCCATAAAAATCAATTCTCCTTTTTCTTATTGTGTCTGATAGTGTTTCAGTTTTTTGGTAAAGAGTTTCATTACTGATGTGGAATAATTGGTTGTTACGGAATTTGGGTCCTAAGATTTTTCGTAATATCTTTCTTTCTTTGATCTCCAGCCTTTCAAGTGGGCCCTGGGTTGTGAGAGATAATGTTTCAGCTGCATGTAAGGCTTCTGGTTTAATTACCGTATGATAATGCCTTATCTTTGTATTCCAGGAGAGGGACTTCTTGTTGTATGTGTCCTTGGTAAGTTGGAAGACTACCACTATTCACTTTTTCATTATGAGTTATGGTATAATAGCTTGGGGTGGTGCGTATTCAACACAAATATCTACTATATATTACTAAAGGTAATAATAATTTTTTTTTTTTTTTTTTTGGTGTTTAACGTCTGACTATTGTGCACACTAGGGCTAATGCAGACGATGGGATGATTTATAGCGTATGAAAATGCCAAGCCCTGGCCAGGAATCGAACCCGGGTCCTCGGGGTGAAAGCCCAGTACACTATCAACTAGGCCACCGAGGCGGTGGTAATAATAAAAACAATTTCGTATACAATAATCACCCTTGTAACATAAAACAACAATATGCTCTTGAAACTATTTTATATCACTATGATAATTTTTCAAAAAAAAAAAAAATGTACTCTAAAAGCATTAACACATTACAAAAGCCTTCAATTACCACAGAAATTGAAAATAATTAGTAGCGAAAAAAGCTATACTTCAGCAATGCTCCTCTTTTCATAAAACAAACTTTTCAAAAAACATAACTTGTTTATGAGGTTTTATTCATCGAAAATTCACCAGCAAAAGAATTAAACAGCTGATTTGATTCTAATCTTACATTGCCTGTAAAATTGTTGCTAATTTACTAATATAACTTACTAATTAATATAACAGTAATAAATAAATGCTATTCTGCTTTCAGATTCAGAAACTTTAAACATCACAATACATGTAGGTAAAAACTGCAGTATTGCCAGTCACAGCAAGGAATACAGCTGTACGGAATGTTCTTATACGACTCATAAATTAAGTTACTTTAAAAGGCACGTGAAAACACATACAGGTGAAAAGCCTTTCAAATGCTCAAAGTGTAACTACTCATGTTTAGAAGCACATACACTTAGAGTGCACATCAGAAGGCACAATGGCGAAAGACCGTATAAATGTAAAGAGTGTGAATACTCATCGTTTGAAGCCGGTCAGTTTACAAAACACATGAAAAGACATAATGGACACAAACCTTATATGTGCAAAGAATGTGACTATTCTTGTTTCGAATTGTGGAAACTTAACGTTCACACTAAAAGGCATATCGGTGAAAAAAAATACAAGTGCGAATACTGTGATTATTCGTGTTATGAGATGGCACAACTTACAAGGCATAGTCGAAGGCATACTAATAAGAAACCCTACAAATGCAAAGAGTGTGATTATTGTTGCGTAGAATTACATCAGCTTAAACGGCACCTTGTAACGCACATGACTGTGAAGCCTTTTAAATGTATGGAATGTGATTTCTCTTGTGCACATTCCAGTTACCTTAAGGTACATTTTATGAGAATCCATACTGGAAAAAAACCATTTAAGTGTATGGAATGTGAATTTTCTTGTTTCGCATCCAATCGCCTAAAACAACACGTGAGAAAACATACTGGGGAAAAGCCATTCAAATGTTGTGAATGTGATCGTTGTTTTACTCGATCAGATAAACTGAAATTGCATGTGAAAAAGTTTCATGAATAGAAAGACCTTGTAACTGTTATGCAAACAGAAATCTTCCATTAAACATTTTGTGTAGATCATGTATTTTACTTATCCTCTTCCATTTTTTTAAATCATTTTATCCTTTCAATAAAATATTGTGTGTTAGAGGCAAGTTACAGTATGTTAATTTATAGGCTGTTAGTTCATCATTTTATTGATTTAAAATATGCATTGTTGCTATTTTTTGGTATAAAATTGTTGAAAAACATCGTACAGTAGGACCCCGCTAATCTGACCTCAGATGGTCTGACTGCCCGCTTGGTCCGACTTTGTCGGAAAGTCATTGCTCTTCTCACGTCTGGACTTATCGATGACTCAGAATCGGCGAAATGATCTAGTGAGCTGTTTGTACCGTGTGGTTGCGCATTATGTTTGCTAAAATTATTTTTGAAATCTGTGAGTATTACTATATTGTTCAACGGAAGAAGAATTAACCGACAATCAAATTATTGAATTGGTAACTCAACCAACCAATGACGATGATGAAGAAATCAAACCGACAACACAGGTTTCACTAGATGCCAAAAATGCATTTATAGACATTTATAGGCATTTTTGGCCAAAAAAAAACACCAATAGACATTTATGGGTAATGTTGTACAGAATTAGCAGTCTGGTTTGAGACTTTGTCTGCCCTAATAAGGGCAGTTAATTCCTTCCTCCTTCTTCTCTTCAACACCTGAAGAAAATTAAGATATTAAACTATGACAACTGCACATTGTGTGAATGCCCAGACACCATCATGAACAAGGACCACCTCCTGGTCTGCAGAAAATTAGATGAAGAGAAGCAGAGAAGAGGAGACCTCCCTGGCCTCTACTGGGAAGCAAGATCAAAGATGGCATGAGCCAGCGGAAGCCATTGGAAAACAACATTTATGGGTAAGAAAATGGAGGAACAAGGTAGCAAAATTAAGGTTATTATTGGCTAGGCAAAAAACCATTTTTGACTTTTCGACCAGCACAAGATGATTAAATTGTTAGCGTGACTTCTCAAGTTTATTTTCAGTTTGACTTTACTCATGTTTATTTTAGTGTGATTTAATTTATGTTTGTTATAGCCAGTACATCTCTAAAAGTAGACCTATACGTAGTCCTGCAGTATTTTCATTAGAAACTAAGAGTTTAACTACGTTTTTGTGTGAATAAAAGTGTTCCTCTGATAATCCGAACTTTTTTACGTTCCAACAGCGCTCCTGGTCCCGTTAGTGACGGATTAGCAAGGTTCTGCTGAATATAAGTTGTCATTAAAGTGTTTTTCTGTATTTACATGATTTCCCAACTTGCTAGCACCTCGTATAAGCACTATGATGCTTGTGCAGTAAAAGATCACTTTCCTGCATTATTGCATATTATATAATGTGATCTTATTTATTTACTGAACACAGTCAAAATTTGGTGAAACTCCATGATGTCCAGGAAAATTAGAACTAATACAGTTTCACAAAATTCTTTTATTTAGTGACATGTGTTTCGCTGTTAGGCACCTTCAGGCATAGCATAGCAAAAAATTGTGAAGTGTTCTTATATACTAAAACAGGAGGGGAGAAGGTAAAGAAAGGAAGGCCTGACAAGATGGAAGAGGATCAGTGACCAGCAGGTTGTAAAAACCACAAAACTTGAGTAAGGGAATGGTTTCAAGTTTGTTCATTAAAGTTTGGTTTTACAAGTAGATTTGTATATTTCCAGAATTTCTAAATTATTTAGTTTTATACCTTTATTTTGGTTTTTATGGATTACAGTAATATTATTGCAATTTAAAAAATGACCATATTCTAATAAATGATTTGCAAAATTTGAGTCATTTTGTTTACACTTCCAACAATTGAAATATTCTTCAATATGAATTTTTATAACTCTTTCATATTGTCTTACATATTCACATGGAAACTCTTTACAGACAAATTAATATACACCATTGTCCCGCTGGAATAACAATGATTACAGCTATTTATAACGCTATAGTTAGACTCCAATTTATTCCACCACAGTGGAAAACTGCACAAATAATTATGTTATTAAAAACCAGATAAAAAGCCTGAAGATCCAAAATCATATCGACTAATAAGCCTGTTACCTATACCATCAAAGATACTCGAGACATTAATACTACAACGTATT
Organism: Callitettix versicolor; assembly: GCA_022606455.1. Classification (NCBI taxonomy): domain Eukaryota; kingdom Metazoa; phylum Arthropoda; class Insecta; order Hemiptera; family Cercopidae; genus Callitettix; species Callitettix versicolor. The sequence goes on from CM040190.1 coordinate 7,019,990, forward strand.
ATGCCATTAGTGGAACAGCATGGACTGATACCCGACCACCAATTTGGATTTAAATCAAAAACACGCGACTGTTGACCAAGTGCACAGGTTAATAGGCGAAATAGACAAGTCTTTTGAATCTAAAAGGTGTTGCGCGAGTGTCTTTCTTGATATATCGCAGGCCTTCGACAGAGTATGGCATGAAGGATTATTATTTAAAATAAAATCGTTCTTCCCCAGCAACACTTATAAGATCCTCAAATCCTTCTTAGAGAATAGATATTTCTTGGTGAATCACGGAGAGGCTTTCTCGGGTCTTTGCAATAAGTAAAAGATCTATTTATATTATCTATTATTGTTGTAGTCTCGAGAAGAAATAGAAGTCCGAGTGTTAACCAGGCTGGCGAGGCACTTTTCTGATTTGGAATGGTGAAAGAAATTCGCTTCGTGTTTAGGGTTGGCTGGATTCCTCCCGAGCAAGTTGTGGTGTCTTGTATAGTTGTTTCGGGTGTTGGTAGGCTGCGTGTAGTTGTTGTGTAATGGGTAGTCCTTCTGATGAACAAGTTTTGACCTGTATTTATACTCAAAATTATGGTGGGAACCATAATTTCTCAGAATTCCATTTTTATAATTAGAGAAAGAACCCCAATCAGAATGAAGCTATTGTATATGGAAGATGCAAGGTGATTCTCTGGCAGAAATGTATTATTTTAGTGTAATATTTGATCTGAGATACGTGTGAACTACAAACCAATTGAAAGTTAGTATTGTTGTCAGGAGTGAACTAGGTTTTGCAGGCTTTGGCTGTTTCAAAGCCGGGAATGAAGTTCGGAGATTTTTAGTGTGGTTGTTTACGTGATAGTAAGAGAAACTAGGTTGTGTAACTCAGTTATGTTGTTTAGGCAATGAGATTATAGATCTATTAAGAGTAAAATAGATCTTTTACTAAACAAAGGTGTATAAAAAATTGCTGGAAATATGAAAAAATGATTCAAGTTTTGTGAATCATTTATTAGAATCTGGTCATTATTTTAATTGCGACAATATTACTTTAATCCATAAAAACCAAAATCAAGGTATAAAACTAAATAACTTAGAAATTCTGGAAATATACTGATTTCTTCGTAAAAACCAAAATTTCAGTTTAAATGAACAGACTAACTTTAACCCCTTTCTCTTACTCAAGTCCCCCCCTCTCTCTCTCTCAAAGAGGGGGAGGTTTATTGGTTTTCCCAACCTTCCAGTCACTGACCTTCTTACATACTTGTCAGTCTTTCCTTCCTTTACCTTCTCCCTTCCAATTTAAAAATCATCTGTGTTAGGATATAAATACACTTCATAATTTTTAAGAAGAGAAAAATCATACCGTTCTAGAGATAATGTAGTAAGGAAGTGAGAACATTAAGATGTTGATAACAGGTTAAAAAAAAATCACAAAACAGTGGAACCTAAGAGCCCATATAAATCCCAATGTTGAGTACTTAAGTCTATTATAATGTGACCGAGGTTTATTGATACATCCCAGTAAGAAATTGACATTGTCAGTTATAAACAGGAAAATTGCAATGGCTTAGAGAAAAAATATTTGAAGAGAAAACGTAAATTAATTAGGCTGTTTGCAGTGGACAAACAAAGGATACAATGTTTCATCTACTGAGGAAGGAATATCTTTTTAGAAGAGTAGTTATTAATTATTGAGAAGAATATAGTTCTAATAATTTTTTTTTTTTTTTTTTGATGTTTAACGTTTTGACTATTGTGCACACTTGGGCTAATGCAGATGATGGGATGATTTATAGCGTATGAAAATGCCAAGCCCTAGCCGGGAATCGAACCTGGGTCCTCGGGGTGAAAGCCCAGTACACTATCAACTAGGCCAGTTCTACAATAATACAGATCATTATCGCTAACCATAAACTACTAAAAGGTATTGACACTATTTACCCATTTGGCTCTTGAACATAACCTATTAAATTCTTTGGAATATAATAAGATATTGGTACAGTATTTTTATTGTGCTATCATGGTTAGCCTGCTAGAATCTATAACTGTGGTTAGGAAATTTCAATTCTGTGTATATAATATTCGAGTCTATAATAGAATATCCTTGTCTAGTACTACTCAAAGATATTATGAATAGGATAGAGCTGTCAACTGATGGGTAATTTTCAAGCGTGTGGTTAATGAAAGAAGAGCAGATAATTATTTTGGTGACTCCGAGATACATGAAAAGGTTTCTTTATTCAACATTTCTCCTTCGCTATATTTACACATTGAAATTTTGTTTCTATTTCTATATGTAGCTAATAAGACTAATCAAACAATGATTCGATTTTCCCAGTTTTTGTGTATTATATTTAGAAAATGTTCAAATTAGAAAAAAATTACAAATACGAGGATAACTTTCAAATGATTGCTTAATACAAAACAGCTATTATTGATACTGTTTCGCTGTTTTAATTACTACAATTTGTAACATCGCAGTACTCTGGCCGCCTCGGTGGCCTAGTGGATAGTGTACTAGGCTTTCACCCCGAAGACCCGGGTTCGATTCCTGGCCAGGGCTTGGCATTTTCATACGCTATAAATCATCCCATCGTCTGCATTAGCCCAAGTGTGCACAATAGTCGGACGTTAAAAAAAAAAAAAAAAAAAAAAAAAAAAAACGCAGTACTGCCAATTTTAGGTTTAGGCGACACTTACTAGTCCAGTTAACGATGGTAAAATGAGGTATTACCTCAGAAATCCTTATGACTAAACCGATTTACATGAAAATTTGCACACAAGCTCATCTTACCCTCCAGAACAAAAGTTAAACATTAGGGTTGTACACTTTTTATTTTTTGGTCATGAAATACACCCTATATGATAAAAAATGTAAATGTAAGCTTTTGTGATACTTTAGTGTTGATAAAATATTTGTTAGAAGTATTGTTACAAACATCAGAGTGAATGTTTGTTATAAAGAAAGTTACAACCTTTAAAAACTACCCCTTTTAACAAAAAATGGTTAAAATGAGATTATAAGTGACTTTTAACACTGTAATAATTTTTTTTCTAGTAATTACATTTTAACTAAAACTTTAAATATTATTTGTGTTGCATTTCATCATTTTTACCCTTAAAAACCACCACTTATTGATAAAAAAATTAGGTAACTGCTTCAAATCATTTATGGGTTTAATTACAACAAATTAAAAATTCTTAAACAAAATAATTACCAATTTAAAAATAATGTTTGATTTGTTTTTATTTTCAACGCTTAACGTCGTAACTAACTATCGCCCGTTTGAAAAAATTGTGATTATATATTTGAAAGTTGAATTTGTTTAAATATACAGAAGAAAATGATATATACATACACATGTGTATATAACTATACGGTATAACTACAAGTTCACCAATGTATGTAATAGACATACTAACTAAAATCTCCTAATACAGTGAATTTGAAGTATGCTCCGGTTTCTTTCCTTTCTATAACACATCATACTTATACTATGGATGTATATATACAGATATATGTTTGTTAATTTTTAGTCCAACATATGAATTTTAATATACTTTGAAATGCTTCAAAATGATTGAAAATTAAAAAAATGTGTGTGCTTATAAAAATGCATTAAATCAGTGCAATCGGTTTTTTGATGATAACTCCTTAATTTTTGAGATATTGAAAAGATCTAAGAACGATTTAATGGTTATCTATTATGGCTATAGGCCAAAAAAGTTGAACCCATTTGATAAAATAGTTTAAAAATAACAAATTTTTTTTCATAGTTTTAAAAATTTTCAAGGTCAAAAGGCTTGGAGAAGGTTGTCCTTGAACTAAAAAATGAGCTTTAAACAGCCATTTCTCAGTTAATTCCCACCATTCATAGATAAATAAAAAACAAATGTTGAAAAATAAGATATATTTTTATACTCTTAACACTTTTTAAGTATTTTCTTTAGTTTTCAAATTATTTTGAAAATAAATTTTTTACAAAATTCACATTTTTTTAATTCAAATTAAATGTTTTTTTAAAACTGCACATCCTAAACCTGTGAAACATTAGGAACATATTATTGAGACTCAAATTGATAAGTTGGTTCATGGATTACATTTATTTTCAATCCTGGTCAAAATGGCACTGGTTTTAATGCTGATTTTTTCGCTGATGTAGTAATTAGTTAAAAATATTTTGACCATAACTCTGTAAATATTCATGCAAAAACCTTTTATATCTACTCATTTTAAAGGATTTTTAAGCTCTTCAAAAAAGTTCTATTGAGCTTTTCATAAAAAGTCTTCGTTTTTAATCTTTTTTAATTTTCGTTTTCCCATTATTTGAGATTAAACAATTCAATTTTACTTCTTTTTATTAAAAAAAAGTTATTTTTAACTAGTTATAACTATATTTCTAATGCAAATATAGAAATAAAAAAACGCCAATCTCTTTGTTTTTTAACAAGCTTAAATTTTGTTCTTTACCTTTTTTCCGATAAAACATAGGTTTTCGAGTTATTCCTCAAAAATTTTTTTAAATCAAGCATACTTTTGACGAAAAACGAAAATTTTGGATTGCTAATAACTTGAAAAGTTTTGACCGAAAAAAGCTCATAGAACATTTTGTGCTTAGAATTTGTTCCTCTATCGATTTCTTTAATTATTTTGCATATTATAATTTTCACTCCTGAGAAGGGGTGACACCACCCCTGGGTCGTGCCATTGTAGCATACAATGGCACTACATAACTTTTGTTTCTTACACCTTCGTTCACCTTCTATCAAATTTTTACACCAATCCATTTAGTCCTAAGGATTTAGGAACGAAAAACCGTCGTTGACTGGACTATACCATTTCATTAAATGTCAGCTGATTAGAAAACCTAAGTGGACTCTGCCGGCCCCCAGAAATACTTGTTCATTGTTGCACTAGTCAATTATTGATTATTTGCGAGTATATATAAAACGAGCGTTTTTGATTGCTAATAACTCGAAAAAGTTTTGACTTAACGAAAAAAAGCTCATAGAACATTTTGTGCTTAGAATTTGTTCTAAAATTTGTGCTAAAATTGTTTTTTCGATTTATCTAGTTATTTTGCATATTATAATTCCCCCCTCCCTCGAGAAGGGGTGGCACAACCCCTGGGGTTGTGCCACTGTAGCATACAATATCACTACAAAATTTTTGTTATGTTCATCTTCTGTGAAATTTTTACACCAATCCATTTAGTCCTAAGGATTTCGGAGCTAAAAATCGTCGTTGACTGCATTATACCAGTTTCATTAAATGTCAGCTGAGAATTTGAACTGTCAGTTGATTAGAAAACCGAAATGGACTCTGCCATATAATCTGTGGACTCTGCCGGCCCCCAGAAAAGCTTGTTCACTGTTGCACTTGCAGTTTATTATTGATTATTGACAAGGCAGTACTGCACTCACTGCACTCGACTTGCACAAAAGGTTTTAAAGTTAATGTTATCTGAAAAAAACTACGAGAGTATTTTTTAAAGACGGTAGAAGTGTGTAATAAGGAAAAACAACGTCAAGTGGCTTTTGAAATAATAAATACATTATACAAATAATATTTCTTATCTCCAGTGGGTTCACCATATTGATCGTTCGAAATGTCTTGTGCAAGGTAAGCATTAAAATTGGCCTTAATATACCAAATTTGTTTAAAATGAATAGTTAAATAACAAATTGTGGTAAATATGCACTGTAATTTTACAATTTACAATGCAAAAAAAGTTTTTCGATTTTTCATAATTTTTTCACACAAATGCTTTATTATGTGCCCAAGTGTAATAATCCAAAAAAATACTGCTGAAATTATGGGATGCTGGAATAAAGTGGAAAATAAAAATGACCTGCATAATTTAAATATTGCTATCATGCGAAAGTAGCCATTGTGTTTTTCATTGTTATAATGATAAACAACTTTTCAAAAAATGACTGAAGAGCCTAACACAGTTGTGTGTGACAAACGTAAATAACACTGTTGGGGTGAGAAACCTAACCTGACTGTTTTGTGACAAAGATAGCCTTTTGATTGTGATGTACATAAGCACACTGGTTGTAATGAACCATTAATGTTTCCTTATTAATTTTACAATTGTTACTGCACTTTTTTGAATACAAATGTGATTCTTTAAAAATGCCTTGACTTGTATAAGAACAACATGACTGTAAATCCCAACCTAAACTGAGAAAAAAGGCGTTACAAAAAAAAAGGGCTGCCATTTTAACAAAGTTTTCATTACAAGAACTATTTTTGTAATAGTATATTACACAAAGTAATTACTACTACTATGTGATAATGCGCATAAGCAGTACCTCGGTTGGTGACTTTGGTAAATCTAGCATGCTCCATGCAATGTAAACAGCAATGATGTCACAATATAGTCCTGTAAAAAATAGCCTAAAATCACAAGTAATTATTAAAAAAAATATTGTCCGCGTTTGAATATCTCATAAAGTATGTAATAAAAGAAAAAATATTAAAAAATTGTTATTTGAAAAAAACAAGTTAAGCTTAATTGTTGTAGTCATACTGAATAAATAAATAAATTTAATAAACCAGTTCGCCTGTAAAATGTTATTGTTTATATATTCAATTTCTATTTGGCAGATCCTAATTTGACATTTTTGTAGGCTAGGTACACTTCACACCAAAGGGTAAATATGACATTAAAGCAGTTTTATCAGTTTTCGTAATTTTTTTGCCAAATCGCTTTATTAAATGCTAATTAGTAATAGTACAAAAAACAGTTTGGAAAAAATCGAAAATGAAAGTAACTTGCGTAATTTCATAATTAGTATCTTGCTAAAGTTGGTAACATGTTCTTCATTGCTAAAACAATTAATTAAATATTTGTTATTAATAATGAAAACAAAACTTTTTTTAAGAAAAACTGAAGAATCTAACACAGTTGTGTGTAAAAACACCTGACTCAGTTTTGTATTGAACATGAATGTGATATAGAACATGCATGAACACTAACATGACAGACAGCAGTGACGTTATACTTGGTATAGTACATCTAGCATGCTCTATGTGATATAAACAGCAGTGATATGGTAAAAATAAAAATTAATAATAACATAACATTAACATAACATTTTTTAATAAAAATTAAAAATAACATAAAATAACGATTAAATACAATACTATTATAGCCTGTCGAGTTATTATGTTATGAAACGAAACAAAAAAGGACAAAATAAGTTGCGTAATATTACATCAGTAGCACATTTTATTGAAAATATCAGACGTAATATTACGTCACTGGCCGTTAAGGGGTTAAACTGTCATACACCTATTTTAAACAAAATTTTAGGTACTTAAAATGTCTGATTTGTCTGGTATGTTATAATAAAACCTAATTATCTGCTTTCCACTGGGACTTGATTTAACAAATTTAAGTGAAAACCTTTGTACTTGTAAACTACAAGTAATTGGTATTAGGATTTAGGCTACCTTGAACAGTTATACAAATATTTGAGACAAAATGGCAGCCATTCAAAATTCATGATTTATTTTGAAACAAGGTATTTTCAAGAGCTGTAAGAGCTTTACAGATTGCCTGTATAATTCATAGAGTACAAAACATTAGATACATCGGAAAATCTATATATTAAACTGATGTTTAACATATTTAAACTGATGTTAAAGTAGTTTCTGTCTAGCATGCAAATTATTACAGAGAAGCACGGGTACGCAGCTAGTATATTTTAAACACGAAAGTCACCGACTGACATATCACTGTTTCTCAAGAACAACGAATTTTCGAATATGGCTTCCATTATGGTGTCGATATGCAGAAGGCTAGGTTAAAAAAAAAATATTTAAAAGTGGTATAGCGCTTTCTTAAACATGAAATTTTGGTTTTGTTTGCACCATTTCTTCGGTTTGCATAGAAAAATCTCCAAATATGAAAAACTTTTTTGTATTATATGGAGCTATGACAAAGTTTTAAACAATCTCAAGTTGTGATACACCTCTTTGAAAAAAAATGGCAGTCAATTAAAATGCCTGATTTATCTACTTCATTGCTTTTAATTGGGAAACGTATCACACTTTTTATGAAAGTTTTTTTTTTGTATAAAACTGTAGCAAGTTTTTAGGCGATATCAAACGCCAATTTTTTTTTTTTTTTTTTTTTTAAGGCGAAAAGCACATTGAGGCTACTATCGCCTCCTTAAATGTAAGTGTGAGTGTAAAGTGTAAATTCGTAAGTGTGTGTTAGACTTGGGTACCATGAGGGATGTCTAAATCCTCTCAATAGGTGCAGCTAGTCTGCACCCCCTGTGGGGAATGCCTATTTATAATACATATTTGTAAGAAATGGCCGAAAATGCCTAGTTTATTTGTCTGTTATATTTAAAGGCCTGTTTTGGGTGCTTTTCACTGGAAACTCTTTTCATGCATTTCAGTGATCTGTTTTATTTTTGTTAAGGAGCTGTGACAAGGTTTTAGGCAATCTCAGACTGTTGTCTACGTATTTGGAACAAAATGGCGGACGCTCAAAATGCTTGATTTATTTTAAAATTGGGCACTTTTTTTTGGGACAATTTCTATTGCAAGTTATGCTCTTATATTGAACAAAGCATACCAGATGTCTGATACCATGGTTACAGTGTTGCTTTACCTACGATAATATTTTTAATAAAATTTATCAAGGGAACTTGGGCATAGTTTAGGTGATTATTACTGAAAGCAAAATTAACCTTTACAAATTCTTTGAACGAAATAAAGCCGTTGAAGTTTTTGTGCAGTGTTGTAATGGGAGGGAAATGGAGGGGCGGCAGTGAAAACAATCATCCAGGGCAGCAAATCTAGGGCTGGGCCTGGATAAAATCGTAAGTTATCGTAATAAATGTAATCTAGTGCAGGTGAACATTTCTTAATTTAATACTAAATTATGTATTGAGAGAAAAAATATTCAAGAATCATTACTTCAGTAATTGTGGTTTAATATCATAAACACCCACCAAAGTATTTGCATTATGGTTGAAAAGATAAATTACCTACTTTTAGGATAAGCAAAGTTTTAAAATAATAGTTGTGGTAATTTTTTCTAAACTAAAGATATATTTGTCACACTGTTGTAAACTACTACTAGAATAACTAAGTCAGTTTATTCAATTTCTACATTAAATTTGTATAGTATGTACCTAAGGAACAACAGTGAAAATTAATGTTACCACTGCTTTATGAAATGGCTACAGTGGTAATGTTAATGTTCATTGTTGTTCCTTAGGTACACACAATACAAACCATAGGAGTCTACTACAATGCACTTTTTCCAAGTCCAAAGTGTGTGCTGTTACAGTTTTTGTACTATTACAAAATTGTAGGCGGCACTATTACAATTTTTTGTGCCGCCTCGGCCTAGTTCATAGCGTACTAGGCTTTCACCCCGAAGGAGCCGGGTTCGATTCCCGGCCAAAGCTTGGCATTTTCATACGCTATAAATAAATCATACCATTGTCTGCATTAGCCTAAGTGTGCACAATAGTCGGACGTTTAAAAAAAAAAAAAATAGTTTTTTGTAGGCATGAAGCACCCACAAGTGATCAGTGAATTGGTTATGTTTTTAGCAGCAGTCTCATGAGTTACTCTATGTTCATATCAATGTTAGCAGTGAGTTGAGCAGAGGCAAAAAGTGACAACTGAAGCCTCCAATCAACAAATGGATTTTGCTGTTTTTAAGCATTGTTATATCACGATATATGAACTGACCAATACTTCAAATATCTGAAAATTTGAGGGAAAATGTCAGTTAGTTCAGATATTGTGAAACAATGCTGTCGCAAACAGCTGAATCTACTTGCGGAACAGTTACTTCAGGTGCTGAAGACTATCTTGTCATTTGTACCTATGTCATATACCGATCACATACTACTACTGTCTTAGCCGCCTCGGTGGCCTAGTGGATAGCGTACTAGGCTTTCACCCCGAGGACCGGGTTCGATTCCCGGCGAGGGCTTGGCATTTTCATACGCTATAAATCATCCCATCGTCTGCATTAGTCCAAGTGTGCACAATAGTCGGACGTTAAAAAAAAAAAAAAATACTACTATGTCACTTATAAAATTGTCACTATAATCTTCAGTGAATTTTTAGCCTGAAGTTATCGAAACCAGAAAGTTTTTCGTTTCATATGCAATTTGTAGTTGATATGTTTTTACAAAACCTGGTTGACTCATAAGGAAAAGGAGACTTAACAGTATCTCAACCTAACTGTCAAGTATTGCAAGTAGGAATCGTGTAAACTGGCTGGAAGTCAAGAAGTCAATGTGATACTCCTCATGGAGTATCTTTTTTAATAAATCTTGTATGAGCAAAATTGTTAATGAACCCTAAGCTTTCAATTTTGTTATTTATACTTTTTTATTTCATTTTTCACTCTTGATACATTAAAAATATCTTGTATAAATTTATTTTCATTCAACATTATTATTTGATAGGTATAAAAAAATTTAAAAGATGATCACTCGGTAATTTTGACGTTAAATAAGGCTATTTTTTTATTTATTTATTATAAATAATTATTTATTTTAGACGACAGTTGTATTTTTTGCTTTTACAGTACGTTCCTTAAAAACCTTTTACTGGTTTCTGAGAAAGCAGCGAACATTGCTAGGGCTATCCGTGACGAGAGTCATCTATTGAGTCTTCTGGTTATGGAAAAGAAAAAGGATAAGAACCCAAGGTTTTTGCGAGATTTTAAAACTCTTGCTGATGTTATGATACAAGAAGTTGTTCGGCACGACCTTTGCAAAGAGGTAAGAACATATTCCATCATTTCATTAACCTTTGGTAAAACTGAATGTAACAAACAGTAAAAGATGGGCATCCATAAATATCGCCAAAAATATGTTTCTAACTTGCACATTTAAAATTTTGGCCATAATATTGTCTCAGTACACGTTTTTATTTATTACTGAATTAAATAAATTTGTGTTTTTGCACGAAACACAGTGTTAAGACTGGAAAAACAATTTGCCATTTAGCAAATATTAACTCAGTTTTTGAGGCTTTACGTAAAGCGAACACCTCCCACGGGAAGGTTTAAGAAGGTCAATGTAGTCCTTCTTTATATACATGTAGGACATGTTGGTTTTGAAATCCTTGTATACTGGTGATTGGAGATTCGTGATAAATTTGCAAAGTATTAAAAAGGGATTTTTGTTTGCCAATTATAGCACGATCCATAAATCCCCTCATTGCTGCCTTGGTTTTCAAACATTCTACAGTCAGTATCTAATGGACCCACCTCTGGACAACTTAATAATGCATCACTTTAATTTGTGTTTGTATTTTGTTTATACTTTGTGTGTGAATTTTTAAACTGTAGTATAGTTTAAATAGCATAAATAGTCTTATTAAAAGGAAATGGTATTTGGATACGTTTAAAATACTGTATAAGAACTGAAAACAGAGTAATCTTGAAACCATGGTTGTTTTGAGAAAAAATAATTAAGTATTAGTAACAAACATACAATGTATATTTGTAATTCGATTGGTTCTTGAATAATGTATGAGAAAATGTTTGAAAAAAAAGTACAGGCCCTATCATCATCAGCGGGCAACAATCTTAAAGAAATAAATCAAATGTTACGAATGCTTAAAAAATTAAGCAGAAGTATAGTGTTCCAATGGATCCCTTCTCATGTAGGTGTGCCAGGAAATGAGGCTGCAGATGAGCTGGCAAAGAAAGGTTCACTCCTACTCCAACCCAAACATTTGCCCAATCCAAATAAGGCAAAAGCCATGCTCAAAAGTACAATGAAGAAACAGCAGATGGAAAAAATGAAGAGCATAGCAAAAGGCAAACGCTGGGAAAATATAGACGAGGAATGGGACGGACTGAAGGAAAAACCAAGGAGACAGTCAGTGGCACAGTTCTGTCTTGACACGGGTCATGACTGCCTCACCGCCTACTTGAAGCACATTGGAGTCTACTCCTCTGAAATGTGCCCTCTGTGCCAAGAGACGAACTCAAATATGAACAAGGAACACCTGCTGACATGCCCTGGATTGAATGCTGATTCGAGACGTCAGAAGAGCTTTGCTCGGCTGTATTGGGAGGCAAGGAGGCTGATGGACTGGAGTCCGGGCTAGCCATAGGAAACAACAACAACATGTTTGTGGCTCATAACAAGTGGGAATCCAGAGTTAATTAATTCCAATCATCTGTGAATTACATTTTTTTTGAGGCTTTGGATAATGAAACATTCTACTCCAAGTGGGTGAGGTACTGGAATTTTAATGATATAAGCACAAAAAAATATTTTTCAAAACAACCTTTGCAGGCCTAAACATTTGGCAGATATTGAAAATAACTGATTTGCATGTAGTGTATTTATCATAATATTCATGTGTTGCAGTATCCAGAATTAGTGGGTCATATTTGTGGTGAAGAAAGCAACGAGTTTGTAAGCATAAATGGACTTTACGTTGGGAATTTAGTTGTCGGCGAGAATGAACAAAAACTTGCGGATCAGCTCTATTTGATTTTAGGAGATAAGATTGCTTCTAGAATGTTAGTAAGGCATTTACAGTCATCTGTGGATATAGAAGACGTTAATGTATCACAATTTCCTTCTGGTTTTAAAGAGTCTTTACCTATGGATGAACTTTCAATTTGGATTGATCCTATTGGTTAGTTTATTATTAATTTTTGGTATAAATTGCTATTGTTAAAAAAAAATATTATTAATTTTTGACATATTTGTTGGTTAATTAGGCTTATATAGTGCATGTAACTAAATTAATATTATGGTATAGCCTACAGGTAATGTTAATAAGCCGCCTCGGTGGCATAGTTGATAGCGTGCTAGGCTTTCATCCCGAGGACCCGGGTTCGATTCCCGGTCAGGGCTTGGCATTTTTCATATGCTATAAATCATCCCAACGTCTGCATTAGCCCAAGTGTGCACAGTTAGTCGGAAAAAAAAAAAAAAAAAAAAATGGTAATGTTAATAAGAAATCAAATAATAAACCAAGATTCATGCTAAACATAAAATTTGTAACTGAAATTAAAAGCATACAACATCCTTAGAAAGAGAAAAAGAAACATAACGTATATAAGATACTAATATTAAATATTTTCAGTTCTGCATTGAGAAAAAAATAATTACAGTCAACTGACCTACATCATGTATAAGCAGAAATATTAATACCTAAAATTTTGTTGTTTTATAGATTCTACCGCAGAATATATCAATGGCAGCTACAGCGAAGATAGGGAACTAGAAGCTTCCGGTTTACCGTGCGTGACAGTGCTGATTGGAGCATTTCATCGAGAAACTGGACTGCCTGTAGCAGGCGTTATTAATCAACCTTTCTACAGCAAAGTAAACAATAAGTAAGCAAAAAATAGTAATTTTTTAATTTTCTTATTACTCTGTAGAATAAAAATTGAGTAAAAAAAGTGACATCAGTTTTATAGAATATTCACATTTTGTGACCGCTAGTTGAGAAAAATAATTGCAACAATGTACTGTTTAGCTGACGAATATCCAGAATCATTTTTTTTTATCTAACCTTTGAAATTCTGATTTCACCGTCATAATAAGTATTAAAATCTTCATATATTTAATGTTTAAAACTTCAAAATTATATTGAAAATACAAAAATGAATCCTGACCACTGTCAAATTAAATTTCCTAATTTCAACAATTTAAAATGCCGATTTATGCGGTTATATGTTATGGTAAAATTGGATTTTCCAAAAAATCTAGGACAAAAAATTATAAATTTTGAAAGATTTGAAATAGTCGTCATCTTGAAACTGTTGAATAAATTTTGTTGGTCAATGAGCTTGTTGGTCCTAGTTGTTACAAAAAATCGATTTTTGTGCCAAATTTGAATTAGATTGGATTAAAATTGTGAACGTGAGCATGGTAAAACACACACACACACACACACACACACACACACAGAATAACACACACACACACACACACACACACACACACACACACACACACACACACACACACACACACACACACACACACACACACACACACAAGCACACACACACACACACACACACACACACACACACACACACACACACACACACACACACACACACACACACACACACACACACACACACACACACACACACACACACACACACACACACACACACACACACACACACACACACACACACACACACACACACACACACACACACACACACACACACACACACACACACACACACACACACACACACACACACACACACACACACACACATGCACACACACACACACACACACACACACACACACACACACACACACACACACACACACACACACACACACACACACACACACACACACACACACACACACACAAGCATGCACACACACACACACACACACACACACACACACACACACACACACACACACACACACACACACACACACACACACACACACACACACACACACACACACACACACACACACACACACACACACACACACACACACACACATACACATGCAAGCACACAGATACACACACACACAAGCACACACACACACACACACACACACACACACAAGCACGCACACACACACACACACACACATATGCAAGCACACAGATACACACACAAGCACGCACACACACACACACACATGCAAGCACACAGATACACACACACACAAGCACAAGCGTGCACGTGCACACACACACACACACACATGCAAGCACAAGCACATACACACACACACACACACACACACACACACACACACACACACACACACACACTTGTTTTTAAAGAGCTTTATAAAAAATAATAAAAATGTAGAGTGAATCTCACATAAATAAAATCTGATGAACCTGTTTTGAGAAATTAGGTTGATTTTTGTGAATAATTTCTGAAACGAAACTTTTGGTTAAATAATTAAACATGAAAAAGTTTGCGTAATGTTTTGCACTATTTATTGTAAATAATTTTACCTATTGAATTTATATAATATATTTTTAAATAAATCTTACAACATAATTT
Source organism: Callitettix versicolor (assembly GCA_022606455.1). Lineage (NCBI taxonomy): Eukaryota > Metazoa > Arthropoda > Insecta > Hemiptera > Cercopidae > Callitettix > Callitettix versicolor. Next base: position 7,035,010 of record CM040190.1, read on the forward strand.
GAAAAACAGGATACACATTTGGTATTTCTGTACTGTATGTAATGCATGTAGTAATTAATGCAATAAAGTGAAACTTTGCATTGTTGTGACAGATGGAGTGGAAGATGTTTTTGGGGATTACAATGGCAGGATAAATCTCTCTCATCAATTCCTGTTGGAGTATTATCCCGTCAAAAAGTGAGCAATAACCATCCAAAATGCTACAATTATTTAATGTCTTATTACAAGAGCTGTTTTTTCCAACTTCCGAATATACAGTTCTCTCCAGCATTAGGAAGTGAAGTTGCACACTGGATGATAGCGTATACCTTCTACTATAACCACTTCCACTTTGAATTTCTTAATGTCATTTTGAGCTAATTTGTAGACTTGTAAAGATGGCAACACTTACTGATTCTCCTGCCAAATGTGAATTGCGAAGTGTTTTCTTTATACTGAAATTCATCTTAGAATGAACTGAGAATGAGTGACAGTGTTGTGAGAGGGTGGTGCAGACAGTTTAAAGGTGACCTAACTGACATTTATGATAAAGATGGACAGAGGAGCAAGTTTGTCACTAGTGAAGACCTTCAGCGATTTGACTAAGTGGTTCGAGAGATATGAAAGTTTATCAGTAATGAATTGTCTGATGATTTCCCTGAAATTTCAATGGTTTTTTTCTTTGCACAATTCTAACAAAACACCTCGGCTGCAGAAAACTTTGTGCCTACTTGGTTCCTAAAATGCTGTCTGAGAAGCACAAAATATATTGCTTCAGCCTTGAGCTTTCTCACTTAAGAAAATGAAGGGAAGAATTTTTAAAACCAGTCCTAAGGGAGATGAAACTTGGATTCGCTTTGGTAATCGAGAAACAAAGCAACAGTCTCAACAGTGGATGCGTACAGACTGTACAAACAAACCCAAAAAATTCAAAAAACAGTCAGAAAATTAATGACTGCCATTTTTTAAAAAGGCGTGTTATTGATGATTTCATGGAATGAGGGACTGTGATCAATGCAGATGCGTATTGTAAACTCTGGAAATCAATTTAAAAAAAACAACAATGTGTGTTTTCTTTTGATTAATGACAATGCCTGACCAAATGTTACCGGTGAACGCAGCTGAAATGAGTAGCTAATGGGTTTAGTGGTCCCACCATACCTGTAGCTCATATTACTCTCATTCATCTACTCAAGTATTAGCCGCCTCGGTGGCCTAGTTGATAGCGTACTAGGCTTTCACCCGAGGACCCAGGTTTGATTCCCGGCCAGGGCTTGGAATTTTCATATGTTATAAATCATCCTATCGTCTGCATTAGCCCAAGTGTGCACAATAGTCAGGCGTAAAAAAAAAAAAATCACTCAAGACACATATACACGCATTCACTACTTTACATAACCTAGCTGACTAAAGTGGAAAGTAACCTATGCTAATGGATTTTTTTTTTTTTTTTTGTGTTTAACGTCCGACTATTGTGGAAAGCAATTTATAGCGTATGAAAATGCCAAGCCCTATGCACTAAACCACCGAGGCGACTCTCTATGCTAATATATGACACTGGCATAATAGTGTATCAAACAGAGCCCTGTGATCCTGGCAACCTCCCAGTGTACCTTGGCCTTACCCATGCATGGGGGCTTTGTATGGGCAGACATCATTTCCCTAGCTATTCATGGGAACATGAGTAAGAATGTAAGTAGTGGTATTTCACTGGCAACGTTACCGTCTCCTACTTACGCTACACCTGTCATTAAAATAGAATAAGCATGAATTCATTATACAACAAAAAGCTGGCCAAATGGGGCACAATAATAAAGAATAAGGGGACAAATTGAAAAACCATTAGCAGAGCAAGCATCTGCAAATACTCAATAATGAATTGGAGGTCACCTGTTAGAAGTAGGCGAGTGACCGACCTTGAACTGTCTTCAAATTGTAGACGTTATGAAGGCGCTGTAAATGAGCATCTCAGAATACAGAAAGGGGGCACAGTCGATCTACAAAGTTGCAATGAATTTGTAACCATAAAAGTCATTCATTCATTCATAGGCAGCAACTTTCTGTAAAGAGGGCATCTTTCTGCAAGCTCATCCATCGGTATGACAGATGTCTCAAATTTCATGGCAGTTATGTTGAAAAATAACTAGTCTTTAACTTTTGTTAATATAATTACTGTATTTTGTTACACTTGTCTTCCTTCCATGCCCCATCGGAGGTTGAAAAAAAATAGCCCTTGTAATTGCTGTACCCATTGTTGTTGAACTGATTTATTTTACACTTTAGTAACGCAATTTAAAATCAGTTATTTCTCCAGGTGGTGGTGGTAAGCAGCAGTGAATGTCCGGCCGTAAAAGCACGCTTAGCAGCAGGAGGATTTAGAATCGTTGAAATCCCGGTGCAGGTTACAAACTTCTCTGCGTCGCATTGGGTCTAGCCCATGCTTACGTGCTCAGTAAAGGTACAACTTACTACTGGGATACCTGTGCACCTGGAGCATTGCTGAGATCTCTGGGCGGGATGATTGTGGATTATTCATCTACGGTTAGTCGTGAAATCAGATACAAGGAAGGTTTGGGTTCAGAATGCTGTAATAAAGGTGGTATCATTGCAGTAAGGGATATAGATGTGCTTGAATGGTTGATATGTCTGTTGAAATAGAGTGGTCACTCTTTCATCAATACTATGTGATTTGTCATTGTATTACTACGCTTATTAATTGTACTGAGACAAGCTTCAGCCGTTCTAGCTTAATTGTCTACTTTTTTGGCATATTTTTGATTAGAATTTCAGTTAAGTTATTTTGAAAATACTTCTTTTACAGGTGTAAAGTCAGTATTTTGGTTGTGGGATTCGAGGAAGACGGATCAGGAACGTAGATAAAGTGGCTCAATAAACCGGCTAAAACTAAAAACAGTTTTAATTGATAGGTATAGGCAGTTCATACTGTAGCCATATTTTTGCACAACTTGCAAAAATTTAACCATATGATTGAGTAGTTTTTTTAAATCATACAAATTGATGGAAAAACATGATTTTGAGAAAATATTTTTTCTGATGCCTGGCATATATTATTCTTATTTAATTTCTAATAAATAAGAACACGACTTTTCATCTCTGACCTGTTTTTTGCCGTTTAGTAATACTATATTCCAAATATATTAATACGAATCATGGGGTATAACATGACGACATGTCACGTATGTATCGTTTTATATTTTTAGCAATAATTTTCAATGTTGAATTTGAATCTAAAATTACCGCAAACATATTTTTTACAATATTTCCTTTCAAATTCAACCAAAACATTTTTCAATAAAAAAAATTTCAGACTCGGAAAATCTTCCTTAGCAAAGTATATAATGTAAAATATGTTTGCAAAATAAATATGTTTATCACATTTAAAAAATACTTTAAAAAATTAGGGTGGAAGCAACTGTTCCCTCCAAAATATACTTAGAGATACTTTTAATAAAAGTATAAAATGTCGGATAGTTTTTGCTGCAAAGCATCTCTATCTTTACTTGTCTATTTGCTGTAACACCGTTCTTATTTTCCTCCATTTTTCTGTGATTTAACCTTTGAATTTTTAATCTTGAGAATTTCTCTGTCTTATTTTCTTGTGCCATTCATGAGCTTCTTCAAGGGAACACACCGTGTGTTGCGCAAGGAATTTACTTTTAATAATTTCACTAGTCTACTTATTTCTAATTGACATTAAAAATATGTCAGTTGTATTCCAATTGATATTATATAAATTATTATAAGTCAGAACATTAATTTTTTTGTTGAAAACCATAAATGCCCAAGCATTTTAAAAGTATTCGTAATTTTGGTACGATTTGAATTATACTTTGTACAAAAATTTCATAGACAAGTTTTTGCTTAGTTCAATTAAAAATCTTAAAAAACACTTTTTTAATCTGAAAAATCCACATTATCAGTGCTGGTGAAATTTAGATTTTCAAAAAAGTTCTTTTCAGATGTTTAAATTTTGAAATAAATGACTGGAGCTGTGCCGAGTGATGGGTTTGCCAAGTTTTTGATTTTTTGCTTCTATCACATCAGCAGAACAGTTTTTACCTGCCTGAACTTACTCTGCCTGATATCAGATTAAACTAAAATATTTCTTCCTTAAAATTTTGCAAATCGATCCTTGTTTTTAACAGTGTGTCACGTGCATGTGGGGTAATGTATTTTGGCATGTTGGAATGTAAATTTTATAAAGTTAAATTAGAACTAGTTTAAAGTGTTAACAGAACTTCTGCCATGAGATTTCCGTTAAAATATGGACATTTTGAAATGATGTAGGTCTGAAATTTGTCAACAAAAATAGATTAAATTAAGCTAGGAACGGCCAACAATTGCGCTCAGTCCAATCTGTTCCCTTTAGAATAGTTGTACCATTGTGTTTTCATCTTCCAAAATGATCGTAGACCCTAAGGCTATTTTAAACTGTGTGTAAAAGCATGACATTTTTCTTCTTGAAGATTATATTTAAGATTCTTCTGAAATGAAAAACTGAAATGGAAACAACCGTTTAGGCTTTTATTTTTGTCTTTTAGTAATTCATGCAGTTTTGTCTTATTGGTTTCAGATTGTTTTAAGGTCCGTGGGAAAAACAGTAACTCTTAAATCTCGACTGTACCTGTTGACGATGGATTTATGTGTTGTAAAATTAAAAATGTCCCATACTTAAAACTATTTTTACTTGAATTTTGGTTGACACCTTATTTTAAAGTTGGGAGTGAACACATCCGAATAGCATTTATAATTTTATTTACTCTGTTAGATATTTTTAAAATTTATTGAGACAATTTATTTTGTTTTTAATTTATTTTTATTTAATAAACATTTCTTATTAAAATATTTAAATTTAATTAAATTAAAAAAAAAATTTGTTAGACATTAAAAGTTAAAAAAGTAGACGTAATGGGAAAATGAAAAAAAAACAATTTAGGTGCTGGTTCCAGCTTTAAAGTGAAACAGTTTCTAAGAAAAAAAGGTGAAAAATGGTTTCAAGTTTAATATAATTTTTAAAATATTCCAATTATGTTTATTACAATCAATCCAGTGGCCGACAAGCTACAGTTGAGTCTTAATGCTTTTATGCTAGAGTACCCAAATACTACTAATTAATTTGCCATTGCATTCCATTTTCAGGTCTTTGAGAACAGAAGCTTTTTTTTTAGTTTTTATCTGGGAACTAGAAATAAAATTGAATTATTTCGAAAAATGTGAAATTTCTTTCTACAGTAGTTGCCAGTTATTGCATTCACTGGTCAATTCTAACAGTTGATTGTACTGATCAAATCACGTAAGATAGATTCCATTTGTAAAATTTACATTACTTTATGATGGTTATTATAATCGATAAGGCGGGTTTGTCGCTTACTACATTAAAAACGTTTTTACATATTTTATCTAAATACGGCCTTTGTACGTAAATATAAAAAGATTTTTATACAGTTGTATTTGAATTAAATTATTCTATTTAACTATTTATAACAGAAGTGACTGACTATATTTCTGTGAAGTAACCAAATAAGATATATCATTTAACGGAGATGAAGAATGTCAAAATACACAACAGTAAAATATCAGGCGGTTTATTTAGGACAGGTGATTAATAGGGCAGTGATACCGTTGACCAATTATGGTGTATTTTGTAGGCTAACAAAGAAGTTGTCTCTGTACAGTACTGCTCGTTTTTGCTAACTGGTAATTTTGTACACGTTATCTGGGAAAATCTGCGACTTTCTATTACTCGATAAGCACTGTACGGTAAAAGGCTTATCTCACTTTTTCGGTTTGTAACATTATTCTTCCTTTCCTTTCAAGACAGTCAAATAGATGTCTGTTGATTAGCTGATTCATACAGTGTAGAACCATTTCACGTTGTCTTAATTTTTGTACAGTAAATACTGCGTTGATTGTAGTAATTATACAGTCATTGCGTGTAACGCACATACACATTACGATAAGTATAGGCACATTTACATACTTTTTTAATTCCGTTAGAAAATGCCCAGTGTTTATAAGAGAAGTTATTTAAATTTTGGCAAGAACATTGAAGTTTTAAAAAAAATTCGATGAATTAAAATTACGGCAATTTTACATTATTTAATTTTTATCTGTTATTGGCTACTGTTCTGTTTTTAATTGTAACTTCAGTAATACGGTATGCAAAAAACCCTTACCAACAACTTTAAAACGCACGTAACATATTTTATAAATAAAGCTTGTGTGCATATTTATGTTTTGCCGATTGGGGTTGCAGAACATGATGCTAGCCCATGCCAAGGGCTGTGTTTCCAATCGGTCACTTATTTTGCTCAAAACATGCAATCCCCATTGCGATAAAAATAACTGGTAACTGTTGTAGAATGATTTTAATTTTTATTAGTACTTACTTTTTTCCATTATAACAGCTTTTTTTGGGATTTGTTCAATTTATTGTATTAAAACATCTTTCACTGAACCGGTTTCTGTGACGAAAAAAACTTGAAATCTTTAAACTAACTGAAACACCAATTATATTAGTTAAGGGTAGACTATCGAGTAATATTAGTGGTTGTTTTCAAACTTATTTTTGTTTATTTACTGTTATATATTTATTATTTTAGATATATTGGTTGTTGTTTGTTAAATGTTTATTATGATGTTTATCTGTTTGTTATAATATAATTAGTATGACTTATTGTGTCAAAATCATGATGGTGCATTTCTTGTTACGTTGATCTTTCATCTTCGTTAGTCAGCTGGCAGTAAGTAAAGTTAAACTACCAGTAACAGAATTCTAAAAAATAACCTATCCCTATTGTACTGTTTTCTTTTTTAAATTTTTGTAGTATTTTTAAAAACAGCTATAAAAATTAATGATTTGAGGATTTTCGTTGTTTTGCGAGTATATTCGTACAAGCTCTAATGCGTCATTTGTTTCATCAAATTTTTAATTATCCAATGGAAATAACCTTTGATATATCTCTCTCGTGTTTAAGAAAATATTTTGAAAATAATTAATTATATTTAAAAAAATACACATCTATATAATTAGTCGTTTTTTTAACCTTTTCACTGCTGTACGATTACAGCCGTGCTACACTTATGCCGAATTAGGTCTGCCAACGGAAAAAAACATTACTTTTTCTCGAGCAAGAATTTTTGATCAGAAAAAAAATTCATATAACTTTCCTACATTTATTTATATATACGTATTTGTATATCGTTACAAAAATAACAACAATAATTTTTTTTAATTATTTGTAGTTTTTGTTCCGTAAATGACCATCATCTGTGGTGGAGTTAGCGGCACATGCGTAGTCTACTGTTACTATTTTCGGAATGAAAAAATACAGTTTCTTATTTATCCTTAACTAATTCATCGAAATTATTACCTTAGTCTTCATTTTCCAAGTAACTCGTTTAATATTAACCCGTCTGTCACCGAGTTCGATGAAAGAGACGATGCCGTTGTGTAAACTGTAAAAGATAAATTGGAAGTGTCAGTTCTGCACTGCAAATAGGTATTGTGTGCAGGCTTGATAAAAAAAAACAACCTAGGTATTATATGGTTATAAAAAAAATTACCTCTTTTTATCAAACAAGAAATTCTTCCTAATTAACAATTTTTCTAACACTGATTATTCCTCTTTTATCTTCTAGACACGTTATTTAAGAATGAGTTAAAACAGTACATTTAATTTAGGGATATGAATTTTAACAGGGTATTCATAAATGCATGACAATATGTCCTAAATATTTCATGTTATGATAGATAAGTTAAGGGTTTTTCAAGGCATTATTTTCCATAAGTGGATTCTGTCTTAACAAATTTAATTAGGGTTATGTTCCATTATGTTTTAAGATATAAACTATTTGAATTCCAGTTTTTGTTAATTCAAACTGAATAGTTGAGATTATTTTTCTGAGATATTAAGCGGCTCCTTTGTCTAGGATAGCAGTGTTTACTTTGTAGTTTTTGTTCTAATGAGTTGGTGGTTAAGGAAAGTCTGCTTGTTAAAACGTATTCCCGCTAATAGAGAATAAACACGTTTACTTTTTTCTATCTCCATTCTTCGGCAATGTTCTATTTCTGCTGTGTACTTGTGTAGTGTAATTTTCTTTTTATTTACGTCTATGTATACGCATGTAGGTATATGTATATGTATTTCGGTGTATGTTCCATTCTAAGTGAAACTCTAGAATAGATGTTGACGGAAATCCAGTTTTTTTTTAATTATCCCTGAAAGCACTAGTGTTTTTGAGTAAATTGGCAAGACAAATTTTATTGCCCTTCTTTTAAAACCAGGAAAAACTCTAAGGATAAGTGATTTGAGTAATAAAAACCAACAGACGCACCGTAACTGATAACAACGACGGGCACGCTACTAATGATGGAGACTCCGCAGTCCAGAATGTAACGACGTACGAGTCGCAGGTATAGCTTGGCCAAGCCGAATTTCATGATGAATATTTTAAATGTGTAATTGTGCTTAGTGTTTGTGACGTATGTTTTTAATGTTTTGTTTGACTTTGTGACGACCTCGACAGAGGGATTTAACATTTGTATGGCCTGAAGATGAAACTAAAGTTTGAAACCGCGGTAGCCTTTATGAGGTGAGTTGATAGACCACTGACAGGAAGAATAGGTATATAATCCTAATCATAAGAATAATGGATTCGTAAAAATATGCGATTAGTTTTTCAAATTTCTTAAAAAAACTGAGAAGTATTTAAAAGGATTAATAAGTAAAAAAAACCTTACTCTGTCAATTTTGGTAGTGTCAATAAATTGTTTTATTTTTTTACGCAAAAAAAATGTGTACGTTCAGGGAAAATTAAAGAAGACACAAATTTGTAGTCACACTGTTCTAGATAAAAAATAACCAACTGTCCAACATAAACAGTAACGTCCCTTCGCTTGATAAAATGATCTATGAAAAACTCTACAATGACAGAAAATATGAACCTAATATATATGTTCCTAATGACCCCAGAATCTACAACTTCTATAACCATGTCTTAAGTTTTAATCGTTAGATATAGCAGCAATTTATGTTTACCTCACGATAAAGGCAGTTAAATGAACACAAGTAATGATTAATACTGCGGTGGCTGAAACGTTCCATATTGATACACTATATTATTTTATCACCACCGTTTTAAGTTAAAATTGTTTACGCATTGTTTTTCTTAAGCAAAAACCTTCTGCACAAAATTTTAATAAGCATAATCGTGCTGGCTGTTTAATAAAAAAAAGTGCAAATCAACAAAATCAAAATGAACATATTTTTGTAAATTTAAGTTTTCTTGGTTTGTACTACAGCCTAGAACCCTTCATATTTATTTCATTTGAAAGAGAATCAGTATTACGTAACTTTCTTTAATAATATTATCGATTAAAAAAATATATTTGCTTGAAATAAACAATTTAAGAAAAACGCATTTAATCTTATAAGTTTGTATGCAAAACTTTGAACGCTTTTAATATCAGTTAAGTAGTCATAGTTTTGCGTATAAAGAGGTATACAGTGGTACCTCTATTATTGATAACTTTAAAAAAGTGAATATATTTTTTGAAAATTGGATTTTTAGATCAACTTTTCACAAGGCAAATGTTCTAAATGAAATTTGTGATAAGCTAATAAACTCTGTGATTATTCTTCCTAGGTTTAACTGAAAGTTTATTTTTTTCTGAATTCTAGACTTTTTTACGTATTAGTTTGACAAAATCGGATGGATTTCTGCCACCACCAGACTTTAACCATTTTTTGGCTAAACTCTGGAATTACCACTTTGGAAATAGCTAGGCTACGTACCTTATATGGTTGTTGTTTCTTTTGTTTTCATGGTTATGTTGCTCGACGGTGCACATATACACGTGTCAGTTAATTGTATCAGTATGTATGGTTTCAAGTGAAACTGAAGTGTTTTTACAGATCTGTTAAGGATTGAAACAGGAAACAAAATTAAAGAGACAATAAGGTATGTAGCTTTGTTATTCAGAACTTTTAATCCCAGAACTGGTGCATGTACTACTGTTGAATTGCTGTGGTGCTGTTTTTCACTTCATATTGTTTTAGATATTCTTTGAAATTTCTTGTTTAAATTTAACCAATTAAAGAAAATTGAGAACCGTAATGTTGGTTTTCACATCTGTCATAAAGCGCCTAAACAGTCTGTAAACGTGTCAGTATTTGGAAGGCTTTTAAAGTATATAGGCGCAATATTGAAAATATAGCTGTTACATATGGGGGGGGGTCCCTGAATTTTCAGTGGATCAAAAATATTTTCTTAAAAGTAGTAGTATTACTTCTTGATGCGTAGTATGAGAAATTTTTGTGCAGTGAAATCTAGTGGATAGTAATGTAACGAAAAAATAAATATATTAAACAGGAAAAATTCGTGAGAGGGAGTTGCATGGATGGAAAGTTGTGTGTGTGTGTGTATGCATATATGCGCGTGCACATGCATGTGTACATGGGCACATACATGTGTGTGTGTGTGTGTGTGTGTGTGGTGCAGTGAAAACAAGGTGTAATGTACATGAATAGGAAAAGAGTATGAAAGGGAACTCCCATGCACACACACACACACACACACACACATATATATATATATATATATATATATATATATATATATATATATATATACACACACACACACACACACACACACACACACACACACAAACAAAAACACACACACACACACACACACACAAACAAAATCAATCTGGGATACTAGTGTAAACAAGGTCATTAACAAATATTCCCTTTGAAGGCGTGTACTCGCTAGGCACATCTAATTATTTTTTTTATTGTTTTAAAAGGGGTATAAAAAAATATAGAGCAGTGAATATTTTTGCACGTGGCTGTCAAATTAAAATTACTTGTATTTATGGATGGAAAATATCGTTTCGGCTAGAAAAATTTAAAAACTAGCAAATGCGCTGTTACTATGCACATGATTTTGCTAATGAAGTAAAGAAAGACAGTAGAACATACCAATGTATTATATAGGCTCTATTACTACTGTTACAAGTCCTTGCTATGAATTTCAGTAAATTAATGACAACCTACTCCCACACAGTGTACATGCCCGTTCTGGAATTAATCCTGCCAGTGTTATATTGTTTTGTATACGTTATAATAAATTATGTTGTTGCCATATTAGTTTTATATATGTTTATGCAACTGTTAATGATGTTTATTTATATTTATATATTTTATGTATACAAATTATATTCATCCTTATGTGTGATAGATACAAAATAAAGTATTCTAAATAGTCTATGTTTATATTTTATTTCCTTCTTCATATTTGTATGTACATCGTAACTGGCAATGGTTAGAGATGAAGTGAAATTTTGTATAGGATTAACTGTATGTTAGTTATTGGGTATGCTATTACAGTCAAAAAGAATGAAAAAAGGTGTAAATGCCTAAATAGGTTTTATTCTTGAATTTTTTTTTGTTTTTTTTTTTTTTGTGTGTTTAACGTCCGACTATTGTGCACACTTGGGCTAATGCATGGGATATTTATGAAAATGCCAAGCCCTGGCTGGGAATTGAACCCAGGTTCTTAGGGTGAAAGCCCAGTACCCTATCAACTAGGCCACCGAGGCAGCTTTTTATTCTTGAAAGTAAAAGAGGTTTCAATTGTTAATGCAAGTAGAAATTTCCAAACACTCGTTGCTTTTTCCCATAAAATCAACACTTTATTTACTAATCTTATTTTTACTGTTATCCCATGTTATAAATGATTAAAGCAAGTTTAGTAATATCAACATATAGATTTATTCAGGTTTACAGACCTACGTTTTACTTCTACAATACTATCAAAGGCTAAATATGTTATGAACCAAAGCTAAGCACACTTATAAGGGTTAATGATCCAAAAATGAGGAGAAGGAAAAAAAGCACCAAAGATAAACTAATATCTATCTGTAAATGGGAAGGGATTGACCCCCAATGAGGAACAATAATGAAGGGCGATTCTTAGCTCTCAAATTGTCTGCAAAACAAATGGATCTAATCATAAATAGAAAGATTAAGTTTATGTTTGTTGACTATGAACAAGTGGGTATGCATTAGAGGTGGGCGTTTCTGCTATTTTTACAAAACGCCAACAAACTGTTTGTTCAGGAAAAAAGCTGCTTTTTAAAACAGTTGGAAAAAACAGGTTTAGAAAACAAACTGAAAGTTGTATTAGCAGCTAAAACATAAAGCACATACATTCAGTTTTCTAAGACTACTTTTTCATTCTCATTAGCAGCATGTCCTTAACTGTTTTTGGGTATAAAGCATTTAGAAAGGATAAAAGTAATCCTTACAAGTGTAGTAATAATTAAATTACATTATCAAAACGTAATAATTATGTAAGCCATTTTATGTACAAAATGCGATGAATTTCTAATAGAAGCATTCTTTTTTTACTTAAAAATTAAATAGTCCTTCGCATATTTACCGAAATGCAAACGATTTAGAATATTTTTAGTTGATTAAAAATATTGATTGATAATAAATATAAAAAATATGTTTAAATAAAATTAGGCTCTGTATCTACAAAATGTGAGAGGTTGTTACTACAACTCACAACAAAATAGAGATAAACGTTGACATTGACCAAACAGTTCTTACTTCACTACAAGCAAATTTGAAATAAAGGGAGAAAGCATAAAAGCAGGTAAAAGAAAAGCAGTTAGCAGGTAAACAGTTTTAGTGCTTGCGGCAATGTTCAAATAGAACGTGGGTGTGGTAGTGGAGGAAGTCCGGTCCTTGTTTAACAAATCATAAACTAGTCCAAATCAAACTGCTTGTTTTCGTTTGAAAAGCAGTTTGTCCTTTATAAAAAAAACAGTGTTTTTAACAGTTTGGTGTTTTCTGCCCCACCACTAGTAAGCATGTTCATATAAAAGGGCAATGCTTTGAAAGAATTTGGTGTTTTCGTATGTTGGATCTTATGTAGATATACATAAAAGGCAATGTTTGCATGCATATCCTCTATAGATGCAAAAACTACTGAACTGGTTTTTCTGAAAATTCCAGTTTGTTCTTTTTAGTGCCATGAGTGTTTAGAATGGTTTCACCGCCATATCGCTTTTCCTAAAAAGTTATTTTCCACTGTGTTTGAATTATGCTGATAAAAGTGCTGTTTTTTGACAATTGGATTTAATTACATTCTGATTTTCATAAAGGTGAAGGGATGTGACATAATTTATCCGTAAACTACTAATGCCAAAATATGTTCAAGTTATTGTTATGTAATTTTTTTACATATGCTAAAAAAAATTTGCCGCTGTAATTTTTATTTACTGAAAAATATAGTAGCAAAGGACAGGCTCACAACTAGTGTAGATACAAATAACAGCTAGAAAAATAATGAAATAGACAAAAATATTATTATGGCATAATAAATTATGGTGTGATGAAACAGTATACAAATATATCGACCCAGTTCTCAGTGTAATGAAAAAACGAAGAATTTCCCACTTCTTTCACATATTAAGAATGCCGGAGGACAGAATCCTGAGAACTGGTAATGAGAAGCATCAACAGGAAAACACAGGGAATATACATCACACAAGTCCTCACAGACCTCAGTGAAATAGGACTGAAAATGGATGATGCAACAGACAAATGTAAAATAACACGCATTCTTAAGACTAATAAATTTAAAGTGGATAAACCGAAGAGACACAAGAAGGTAGTGATCACAGATGCCGTCAGGAAGCAACGATCTGATCGAATGAGGGATTGTTGGAGAAAAAAATTACAGCCCAATGTTAGGAAGAACTGAAATTTAGACTAAAGTGGCCCCATGAGGCCAAAAAATTAAAAAAAAATTATGGTGTGTCATTTTAGGTCTAGACATCACATAGCAAATGAAAGTAATTTCATACAAAACTGGTTAGACCAGTACTAACATGTGGTGAATAAGTTGAGTTTTCTAGGGAATCGATTATCCAAATTTGATGGAACCAAGATTTTTTCGATTGACAAAATTGCAGGCAAGCAGGAACACCGTAAAACATTTTTGGTACCTGAGACATCAAATAACGTTATCATGAGCTCCTGCATATCGGTGTGTGCGTGATTTGTAGACCAAAGACTGTTTTCATCTATCGTCGGTGTTTGAGTCACATTAAAGAATCATCAGTAGTGGGTTTTAGTAAAATGTACAATATGTAAATAAAAATATAACATTTATTTAAGAAGATGGATCTGATTGATAGATATACCAATAAGACTTGTTTATAAAAATAAATTTGTGTTATTATGATAAGGTTGTTCAAACTTGGCAAAAATCATCAATGAGAGGGAACGAATTTTTTCTATAAATGACAGTTTCTAAAGTTTCTTGTATTTAATCATTTACTTTTTCTGTTTTTATGTAAAATCATTAAAATTCGTTTATATGTGCATTAAGATCAGATTCATTATTGCTCAACCATACACTCACACGCGCATGTGCATACGTGTATTACTTGGTTATAGTGTCTAAACTTTTTCTTATGTACATTTTTTTTTTTTTTTTTGGTGTTTAATATCTGACTATTGTGCACACTTGGGCTAATGCAGATGATAGGATGATTTATAGCTTATGAAAATGCCAAGCTCTGGCCGGGAATCGAACCCAGGTCCTCGGGGTGAAAGCCCAGTACGCTATCTAGGTCACCGAGGTGGCTTTTCTTATGTACAAGGACAAAAGAGGAAAAGTATGATTGAAATGGAAGAAGCTGACTGGCAGATAAGGAAGTTGCAAGCTAGCAAATAAGTGCTGTCAGAATTACTATTGCTGATATAATCATGACTTGGCTGTCAACATTTGTCATATTGCTGATATGCGAATTTGTTCTCAAGACTGTGCATATGTGCTTTATGGTTATAATATATCCTACTAAACTTTAGCTCAGAGACTGTACGTCACGTAATCTATGATTGTTAGGCTCTTGCTAGCAGGATGCAAAGGGTATTTGATTTCAGGACTCCCAAGGAATTCCTGGTGGACTACTCAAACTGACTAAGAAAACATGTCTAGTCAACTATACGTAAAGGTGTAACCTCATTAGGTTGATCGACAATAACGACAGAAATGACTATTTGGATTTGAAATCGACATCACAAATTTTTTAGTCAGTAAGCGTTTGACAATGTAATTTTGGTGGCTGTGGCCCATATTAATTGTAGATTCATGCTTCATGTTTGCAGAAAGACGTGTTAAATGCAAACTATTGTAAGTACCGGAAGTGGAAATACCACTTAGATTCTGTTTCTTCCTTCATCTCTTTTACAAAATGTCTCAGCAAATCTCATTTTTTTCAATTTCATTCTTATCGGTTCAAAAAAAAAAAGGTTTATCCTTGTTTTTGTCATTTGTCGGATGACTTCCAAAGCAAAGGAGCGTACAATACATCTCTATTAAATCTAGAGTTTTATCTACAAGTCACTTTATTTTTGAACAGTTTTGAAGTATATTTTAATAAATTAATATTTACAATAATATACAAAATAATGAAAGAACGAACCACAAAAAGTTTTGATTTTTACCAACACTGAGTAACTATGATCAAGTTGAAATGTCTGTACACTATGCAAATCAGTTCGGCTTCCTTTGATGTAGATCACCACCGCTTGGGTTAGGAATTGTGGAGCGAACAGTCATGTGCTCACTAGCCTGGCTTGCCGATCAGTATTAATGTTTTTATATTAACATATGAAAATGTCAGCATAAACAGTAATAATAACATTAGTAAAACATTAACCTTGAAAGCATGTTCTATTTAGGCAAGCATATTAACAACTCATTACTAGTAATGTAAGATAGACGTAAGGCATAATATTCTGTAGAAGTTATCCTTAAATCTTCAATAAGTGCACGTTTTGCCTTGTTTATTGTGTGATTAAGACCATTATAAAGAGAAGTATTTTAAGATAGAGTGTTTACACTGGTTGGGCCTAATGGTCACACATCAAGGTGTGAATTTTAAGAACTATTAGTAAAATATGAGGCCCAACCTTTGTTTAATCTCTGGATGTCTAATCTGTGGATTGCGAAACATGATTTTGTGGTTAATTTTAGAATTGGTTTCTTTTCTGTGGTTAGCTAATCATGTTATATTTAATCTTCAAATGTGAAAGGAAAATAATTATTTAAAAATAGTTAGCATATGAAAAGTAATGCAGTCAGTTCGTCCATTAAAACTGTAATTTTAAAATTGTTAAGAATTTGGATAAAGTTCTTGCACAGAATTTACAGAAAGAAATTCATAAATATTTCAGAGCTCTCTTAACTTGTAAAGCATTTCTTCCTTTGCTTCCTTCTTCCATTTATAAGTATATTATTTTAGTCTCTTTCA
This sequence comes from Callitettix versicolor, assembly GCA_022606455.1. NCBI lineage: Eukaryota > Metazoa > Arthropoda > Insecta > Hemiptera > Cercopidae > Callitettix > Callitettix versicolor. Next base: position 7,051,352 of record CM040190.1, read on the forward strand.
ATTTATGTACCTGCTGAAAATTGTTATATCTTTCCAATAATTGTTGTCTAGTTTATAATTCCAGATACAAAAACGTCGTTTCATTACCAAAATAAAAACATCAAACATCTGATTATTCGCTGGATTGGTTGGCACTGGCACCATTAATAACACAATTAGTCTGCAATGCTGATAATCTACAGATATATTAAAAGGTGAAGTAAACATAACCTTACTAATTGTAGAGTGAACAAAGAAATAAGTTAATTGTTTATTAAGTGTAGAAAAGAAAGTAAAAAAGGCAACATTTATCGTAAAAATATATATTTAGAAGTAAAAAATGTTTTCAAACTTTTTTAAAATAAATTAAGGTTTCAAAATAACCAGTCTTGCATTTACTTCTTTGTAAAAAAAAAATATACAATACAATAAGTGAAATAGTTGAGTGATTAACCTTTTCTGGCTCACTTTTTATTTTATAAAAAAAAGTATGCCAGTTGAGTAGACATGTAGTTTGTAAAAAAAATTTAGTTTATAAAAAACACCATATTACTGATATGATTAGAAATGATTTTTGATCATATTAATGTTTATTATATCGAAATGTCAAAGATGATGCTTCAAATAATTAGATTATTTTACTGTCATGTGATTTGCACAAAATAAATACAGTGAGTTTTATACTCACAATTTTCTTTAAAAAACTTATTAATCACTTTTTTTTTGGTACACAGTAAATCAAACACTTACGGAAAATCAACAACCTGGTTTTAATTACATTTTATACAGTAGATTATTTGTGAAATCCAGCATTTATAGCATTTGTAAAACCTGCTGTAATATAACTCTTTGCATTTGACTTACACATGGTGAAATATGGTTTATATGCAATCTATATATATTGGATAACCACTAGAGAACATTTAAACATATAGGCCTCCTCGGTGGCCTAGTTGATAGCATACTGGGCTTTCACCCCAAGGACCCGGGTTCGATTCCCGGCCAGGGCTTGACATTTTCATACGCTATAAATCATCCCATCATCTGCATAAGCCCAAGTGTGCACAATAGCCGGACGTTAAACACAAAAAAAAAAATTTAAACATATATATGATGGTTATTTTTTCATCTTTTAAATTTAGTTTCTTTTTGAGTGAAAGCAGACTTAGTGCATCCCTCTCGCTATAACTGCTGCAACTTCTAACTTCATAATTCCATTATGAGTTGAGTTGTGGACATAATTTAAAATGTAAATGCTAATTTATGCAAAATTTGAAGGTGAAATCAGATTTAAAAAAAAGTGTCGTTAGGTAAAAATAATGTGATATCGTTACTTTTTGAAAATTTGCTTTCATATTCAGCTTCATGCTGTAATTATCTTGGTTTTGATTCGTCCTTGACATCCTTATTCATTAACAAAGAACATAAGTGTTTTCATTGTCTAAGGTGATCAAGATCAGATAACCCGAAATATATTTTCCTGCCTACACTGTGTTCTTTAAAAATACATTTTAATATAGAGTTACAAAGCTTTACTGTCTTTCCTGGATTATATAAAAATTCACTTTATTCTCAGCTGTTATTTAGTAATTTACCGTCAGTTGTAATGAACTTGTGCTTTTGTTAAAATAAGTCTTTTGTTTTTCTCGTCATTACCTTATCTCTTGTTGTTTACTTAAATTATATCAGTAGCCTAATGATATTGTTTTATGGCACCCTCCATACATTATACTGTTTTATCTACGTACTTGAAGACAATGCCTTGTTACAACATTTACTGTATTAATTTAAAAAATGCTTTTATTGAAATACTTAACGTGTTAACTCTGGGACATTTTTTGTAATACTTTGATTTCGGAGATGCTTTTGATACACAGTTGATTTGCAAAATTCGTTTAGTCAAGATTCTTCACATACAAAATTCTTACAATTAACTATATTAATGTTAGGAAATATTTATTGAAAATGCACTTTCCTGCTATTTCTAGCTTCGATTCTATTGGCATGCTTTAGAGTGACTCCATTTTCAAAGCCAATTGTACCGAGGTAGTGTACTATACATTGATAGTGATTTAGGCCTACTTAACCTTGTGAAAAAAATTCAAGTAATATCTCATGAAATGAAATGAAGGTCTTTTAGATTTCCCACTTTGCTAATGTTTTTGAACTTTTTGGAGAAATTATAATAACCCATATATTTTGTATGAGTGCATCAAGGCTACAATTACATTAAGTTTATTAAAATTGTTGAAGGTATTTGAAAAAACTTAACGTTTAATATTTTTATAGGTTTCTGAAGAGAAACTGTTTTCAAATAAAACATACTGTTTTTGAGATATGCCTGCATTTCAGATTTTGTCTTACGTGTAATCGGTCAATTTGTTTTTGTTTACAACTTTGTGCACAAAACTTTTTGAAGATAAAATAGTGGACTAATTGGTAATTCTGGAAATGCAGTGTACCATTATACTGCAGAAAAGTAAATGTTGGTACGAAAAGAGGAAAGTTTTGACATTGAGATATATTGTTTTAGCCGCCTCGGTGGCCTAGTTGATAGCGTACTGGGTTTTCACCCCGAGGACCTGGGTTCGATTCCCGGCCAGGGCTTGGCATTTTCATACGCTATAAAATCATCCCACATCTGCATTTAGCCCAAGTGTGCACAATAGTCGGACATTAAAAAAAAAAAAAATATTCTAACAACAGACGTACATGTTTAAAAGAGTCGGATCAACAAGGTAATGAAAGAAAAATACAGTCATTGGGACTGTCGGCAGAAGCGTTAACTTCTTAACTCAGTCGAACCGGCAGACGAAAGAAAGGAGAAGAGCTGAGAACTGGAGGGGATCTGTGTAATACTTCCCCTACTCACGTTACTTACACTTCGTAAGCCTACTCGAAACCGAATCACTCCATGGTGACAAATACAAAGTGCACAACGCAATATAAGAAGCTAACGCTTCAAAAGTTATAAGGAGAATATCTCTTAGTAATAAACGGATGTGGTGTGAAGTGCGTGTTACGGTGCCCTGCTGTAGTAACTGGAGACATCAGTTTGTAGGTCACATGTTGGATTTACCATTCACTTTTGCTTTCTAACAATAGATTGACATCTTTAAAAAGTTGGAAAACAAGAAAACACTTTGTACACAACAAGAAAATCACTATACACGCTTTGTTTCCACACATATTAGGTTAGCAAATTGATGTTTTCTGCTTTTTCTTGTTTTTCTGAGTTGTTAAACATGAACTACTACGTATATATTTCCATGCATACAATATTAGTTTAGTTACGTAATCAAGACTAGTATCTAACTAAACTAACACCGTATGTAGTAACATGGCATCAAGTAAGTTTTTCACCTTTTCTTGTTTTTCCGACTTTTTAAACATGTTAGAAAGCAAAAATAAACAATATATTTCAACACAGAGAAAGTTATTTGCGACTGACAAGGTGATGCATTTATCCTATGTTGAAATTAGGAACTTACTTTGTTTCATACCTAAATTATTTTTTTTTTAACGTCCGACTATTGTGCACACGAGTTAATGCAGATGATGGGATGATTTATAGCCTATGAAAATGCCAAGTTCTGGCTGGGAATCGAACCCGGGTCCTTGGAGTGAAAGCCCAGTATGCTATCAACTAGGCCACCGAGGCGGCTCATACCTAAGTTAAACAGTTGTAAAATGTTTGTCATTTGGTACATCTAATGTTCATCTTCGCTTGCTTTGGTATCTGTGCTGTTCCATTCTTTTTTTTTAATAGAAAATTGGAGGAGTACCCTTTACAACTCAAGTTATACAAATGATGTATATAAGAGAGTGATGCTATTTAAATCAAACTTGGTTTTAAAATAATAATTAATAACAAATCATAGGTTATATAATATATTAGTTCATACATCGTTTAATTTGATTACTGTGCAAATAGGTTTATTTTTTAATTGAAGTAAAAAAAAAAAAACATGCAAAAAATTATCTAGCCGTTCAAGAATTTTAAAAGAATGTGCAGCATATATGTTTTTGCCTAGTGATTATCTATGGCCCTGTTATTTGGCAAGAAATTATATTAGCTAAGTTTCAATTGTAACTGATTTTTTCTCTCTTTTTAGGATATTAGTAGGACATTAAAAAAACATCTAAATACCTACATTTTTTTCTCATCAAATCTTTGTCTTGCCTGCATTCTTTTCTCATAATTTGTTCAAAAATCGTTAAAAAAAACTTTTGGAAATATTTTCCACACGTGAGCAGTGTGTGCCGCTGTCATTCGTTTTTCCTTTAACAAAACTTGAGTTTGAATAATTAATTATTCCTCAAAATGTTTGAAAGTACAATATTTTGGATTTTAATTGAGGCTATTATCGCCTCCCTAAATGTAAGTGTGAGTGTAAAGTGTTAAAATCATAAGTGTAATTATTAGGATTATGACCTATTCTTCCTGTCCGTGGTCTATCAACTCACCTCATAAAGGCTACCGCGGTTTCGAAACTTTATAGTTTCATCTTCAGGCCATACAAATTGTTAAATCCCTCTGTCAAGGTCGTCACAAAGTCAAACAAAACATTAAAACATACATCACAAACACTAAGCACAATTATACAATTACATAAGTGTAAGTATGTGATAGACTTGGGTACCACGAGGGACGTTAGAATCCTCTCAATAGGTGCAGTTAGTCTGCACCCCTACGAGGAATATTTTGGGAGTAAGAATTTAGAACTTTTAAGAATTTTTTTGTCAGTGTTGCAAACGTTTAGAAAGTAGGAAATTTATAACCTGTTTAAAAGTTGTATAAAATAATAAAAACCATCCCCACCACATTGAGCATTGTTGGACAGTGGCAGTACCTAATCAATTAATCAAAATTCAAATAGTGTTTAAACTGTTTTTGTAATCTAAAGCTCTTCACAATTAACCACAAGATATAATATTGTAGTAGGCCTACCGTATTTCAACTTTTAGCATGTAATTTTGACTTTTAAGTTATCAGTCGTGAAAGTTGAATGTTAGATGAATCTCTCTACAATTACCAATAAAATTAAATGACTCAGCAGACATGGACCATAATAAAACACTGATAAGAACTGTGCCACTATCAGCTTAGCTAGATTGCAACGCCTTATGGATTAGACTATGTTTATGATCGTAGATATAGTTTTATGACTACAATAAAGTCCCAATGTTTTGTCACTATCTCCGAGTGCCAGTGTTAAGATGGAACTGTGTAGGTTAATTTTTGTGTGTGGTTTTTTCCTTGGATGTGGTTGGTGTTATGATTTTAGGTTACCCGATGATACGGTACCAGTAGCTTATGATTTGAAAATCATACCATCTTTTGGGAATTTTTCGTTTACAGGCAAGTTTAAATGGAATCAAATTTATTGCAGATGTAGTTTGTCTAATATTGAGGGTACATTATTTTAAATTGTTAATGTAATTAATTTTAATGTGTTGTGATTTTAAAATAAGTAAGATAAATTTTTTAAATTTTCAAACTATTGAATGGCTACTGCTTATGGGATTAAGTGATATATTCCAGCATAATTTTTGTGTCAAGTTCTAATGAAAATTGTTCATGCTAGGATGTAGTCATGACTAGGCTCAGAGATCATCTGT
>CM040190.1:7066952-7306952 GCA_022606455.1 Callitettix versicolor
TCCCAATATTTTTCTTTATCTTACTCTTTCTGAAATTTATATTCCATCATAATCAGCATTAAAATCTGCATATATTAGCATTCTAAACTTTCAAATTATACTGAAAATAAACTTCGATCGCTGTCAAAAATTTCTTAATCTCAACGAAATTTGAAAATTATGATAGCCAAATTATGATGGCCAAATGAAATTAAAAAAATTTAAACAAAAAAGTTACAAATAGCTCATTTTTCTAATAGAAATTTGCTAGTATAAATGCTAGAACGAAATTCATTGTGCTTAGTTCAGTGGAAAAGTACCAGTAGTTCAGTTCATTATTTATACTGATAATTGTAGAATAATGGTTTGTAATTATTGATTCTCTCCATAGATTCATATTGTTCACCTTCCGTTAAAAATTCAGGTACACAAATAGATGATCTAAACTTTATTGTCTTAATTTATACTAAACAGATTAAACACACAATGAAAGGCCTTTTTATTTATGATTATTACTGCACTATAAAATGTCAATAAAACTCTCCATTCAAGTATCATTTATGGCTTAGTGGTAACTTATTGACAGATAGTGTGCCAAATGCATTGATTTATTTGTTTTGGAGATAAGAAGCTTTGCCAACATTATCTAAGTATTGCTTCCTGGACTTAGGACATTTTATTGGTGTTGACAGTGCGTTTTTGCTGACTGTTGCAGCTACAAATTGTCTAATTAAAATTTTTTTAACAGCTGATCTCATTGTTGATTTTAAAAACTCTAAATTTCTATTATTTTGTTGAAACAAAATATGTCTAGCCTCTTGTGGTCCTTTTAGTGATGCAGTGAAAACTTGCACTTCGTCTGTCACCTAGTGAGTACACTGAGTCAGTTCACTTTGATAATAGTGGTGGGGCAGAAAACACGAAACTGTTAAAAAAACTGCTTTTCTATAAACGACAAACAAACTGCTTCTTCAAACGGAAACAAGCAGTTGGATTTCGACTGTTTTATGATTTGTTAAACAAGGAACGGCTTTCCGCACTACAACACCTATGTTCTATTAGAACATTGCCGCAAGCGCTAAAACTTTTTTCCTGCTAACTGCTTCTCTTCTACCTGCTTTTATGCTTTTTCCCTTTATTTAAAAGTTGCTTGTTGTGAAGTAAGAACTGTTTGGTCAATGTCAACGTTTATCTCTATTTTGTTGCGAGTTGTAGTAACAACCTCTCACATTTTGTAGGTACAGAGCCTAATTTTATTTAAACTTTTTTATATTTATTATCAACCATCAATATTTTTTAATCAACTAAAAATATTCTAAATCGTTTGCATTTTGGTAAATATGCGAAGGACTATTTAATTTTTAAGTAAAAAAAAGAATGCTTCTATTAGAAATTCACTGCATTTTGTACATAAAATGGCTTACATAATTATTACGTTTTGATAATGTAATTTAATTATTACTACACTTGTAAGGATTATTTTTATCCTTTCTAAATGCTTTAAACCCCAAAACAGTTAAGGACATGGTGGCAGTGGGAATGAAAAAGTAGTCATAGAAAACTGAACTTATGTGCTTTATGTTTTAGCTGCTAATACAACTTTGAGTTTCAGTTTTCTAAGCCTGTTTTTTTCCAACTGTTTTAAAAAGCAGTTTTTTTCCTCAACAAACAGTTTGTTGACGTTTTTGTAAAAATAGCAGAAACGCCCACCTCTATTTGATAATGAATGGGAGTGATTCATCCAGCTTTCTTCAGTTTGAGGGTTTTTTACAAAATATATAGTTTACAAAATCTATCATGTAACATAAACATTTACAACAAAATCAAAGTCAAGAGGCACACTGTTATTTATTATTCTTAGCCTGTAAACATACTGTGTATACTTTAAATAAACAATAAAGGTTTGCTTATGATACTTTGAATTTTGGATCAGTTGAAGCTAATCTTTCGTTGGAGAATATTGTATAAAAAAGCTAGTGCAATTGAAATTAAAAATGTCATTACTATTTTTTGTTTTCTGTGAAATGTACTTTTTAAAATGTGAATACTTTATCTTCGAAACGGCCTAAGATATCTTTAAGAAGTTTTTACCATTGGTTTTTTATTGAAACTTTGTGTTTAAATCATGTATCACATGACCACGTTTCTATTTTTAAAAAGTTACATTTAATATGGCAGAATTTTTTTTAAATTCATCCTAAAATAGTGTTATAATTGAGTAGACTCCACCTATGCTCTTCAAATTTCACTTACATTTAAAAAAAATGCCATTTTCAGATTGTTCACCTAGGCTATATAGTTGAAAATTAAAAAAATTATATATATTTTTTATAGATCTTAACTGACAACAATTTTGATAATATGAGTGCATATATATAACTTTATTAATATATTGCTGTTTTACATTAAAATTATTATAATATAGGTGAAAATAATGAAAAGAGCTTTTTGAATAGTTTAGCATTATCAGCGAACACTGTTAGTTTCTAAGGGTCTAATTTGTAGATGAACAGACTATCCTTCACGAGCAGTTCAAGGGCCACGAGCAGATAGACAAGCTATTCCGAAATAGACTTTTATATTCAGACTGCATGTTACTAGAAAAAGTTACATGTTAATAATACAGTTGGGAAAATTAAAAGAACTGCTGCAAAAAGTGTGGTTAGTCAATAGTCTTTCTTTATTTGGAAAATATTAGACTGTATTCTGCACTGTCCTTAATACAGCAGACTAATTGTTGCTTTATCATTGCAACCACTGTTAGTCTAGATTAGATCCATTATTTGAGGTTATGTGGTTTAGTGGCCGCTGGTATTGCGATCGAAGGATCTGTTGTACCAGAACCTCTTGGATTCCAGTTCAGTAGACTGCAGCTCTACATTCCTGTCCCATGTTTTTCGTGAGTTTGCCCATGTTTCATAAAATGTGTTTGCCCTTTGCCTGGGATATTAATGATTGTGGGTGACAGCCCTTCAATCGAAAAACAATTCCTATCAGTTCTGTAAGGGCGTCTTTCTCACAAGGTGTGATTCCTGGAAGTTCTTCTCCTTTGCTACCACCTTCTCTCTTATCAGTTTGCACTTTTGAACTCCTGATAGAGTTGCAGTACATCTACAAACATCTGTCTGATTTGAGGTAGGTCGTTGCCTCACCGATTTGAGATGTTTAACCCCATTTCTAATTTCTTCCACTGCAGATTGTGTAGTGTCCCTATTCACTGCTTGTGAGTTCCATGGGGTTCGCAATGCTGTTTTCGCTACTTAGGTCCACTTTTGCTAGTTCCTAGGGTTTTCTAGGTTTTGAAGATTTGTTTCCAACCATTTAAATCCCACAAGTAACTGGGGAAAGAAAATGTTCACTGTACAGAGCCCTATGACCATAGGTAAGGCTAGATTAAAAGCTAAGCTTCCTCTTAGCCACAGAGGCTTTGGGGTATGCTTGGCTTAGGGTGAAAGGATCTAATCCAAGAACAGACAAATGAAGAAATTATTGTAACATAGCCACCAGACCACATATTCAAATGATTAAGATTATGACCTATTCTTCCAGTCAGTGGTCTATCAACTCACCTTATAAAGGCTACCGCGGTTTCGAAACTCTATAGTTTCATCTTCAGGCCGTTATACAAAATGTTAAATCCCTCTGTCGAGGTTGTCACAAAGTCAAACAAAACATTAAAATATACATCACAAACACTGAGCACAATTATACATTTAAAATATTCATCATGAAATTTGGTTTGGCCAAGCTACACACGCGACTCGTACATCGTTACATTCCGGACTGCATCCAGGCAGTTAATGTTTTGTTTGACTTTGTGACGACCTCGACACAGGGATTTAACATTTTGTATAACGGCCTGAAGATGAAACTATAGAGTTTCGAAACCGCGGTAGCCTTTATGAGGTGAGTTGATAGACGTCATAATCCTAATCAAATGAAGAAAGGTTACCTTGGTGTTGCCAGATCTGTACAGTGTGTGGGCCCCTGAGGGGTTTGGTAGTCTGAGTTGTAAATATTAACACCAGAACTAGCTATAGTAGTGTTTATTCATGACACACGAGTGCATTATAAGTTAAGGGAATGTTACAATATTTCTTGTCAATTTCAGATTTGGCTTATTTGTATTATGACATGAAAATGTCTTTAAAAATTGATATCAAATGTGGGTAGGCATCATGCCCAAATGAGCAACAGTTTCTGTTGAGGTAATTTCAGACTTTAGTAACTTTGCTAAAAATAGATATAGCACCCTGGAAGTTTATGCGCCAACAAAATTTCTCAACCCAAATTGTAAGGATATTTGTTTTTCACAGTTTATATATTCTTTTGTGGGCTATCTTCAGGATTCTAAGAGATGGCCTAAGGCTTATAGTTCTTCATTCATTACACTCTTTGCTCCTGCCTTCCTATGCAGTAAAATAAGCCATTCTTGTGATATAATTCTATTGTCATGGTTGAACAAAGACGTCAACCATTTTATGTTTTCTTCATTTAAAAGTTTCAGAAACTCTGTGTTATTTGGGTTAGATGCTTTACCTTCTGTTAGTTTTAATTGTATATTGTATTTTCCTACTTGTAGGCTTATTCTTGGCACTGTTTCACCATTTGCTTATGGAGATTTTAATCTATAATTGTAAAAGAGCTGTTCTGTATTTTTTTTAAATATCTTTATTGACAGTAATTTTTTTTTGTCATCCTCTAGTTCATTCAAGGTCTTTTTTTCTATATTTCGCAGTCATCTCGTTAATTTTAAATATGTTGAAACTAGGCTATAATGTCAAGCCTATAAAGCTTTTCAATTTTCAATTTATTTAGCTATAAATACATCACTCCTAGGAGATACAATGTACCCCGAAAGAGAGAGGTATACCTATCTGTGATCGGGAGCTCAAACTTTTAAACTAACACTTAAAACTAGAAAACAAAAGGGATAATTATGCTATGCAGTGCAAATAAAAGAAATATTTCATTACAATAAAAATTATGTAGAGACATTGGAAATATTGGAAAATAAATGCACTCATACGAGTATAAAAAGTTAACATTATTGTTTATCAAAAGTTATAAATATCTCGTAAAGTTCACTATAAGCTTCTTTTATATAATTCAACAATGTTTTTTCCTTGTTTTAGAAGAAACAGGCAAATTCTTTAGATGAGCAGGCAGTTGATTAAAATAACTTTTTATTTCCGTACATATATATTTTTTTAAGCCCACATTGGAGCACACACAGTCAATTTAATGTCTTTGGTTTTTCTGCGTTCTTCCCAGTATTTTTTTAATCTTATTGATCTCTGAAGTCTTGAGTTCTTCCGAATATACTACGTTTCGTGGACGTTTTTCCCTAAACTGTAATTGGGTTTCCTGACTTTTTAAGATCACTTTTACCCTTCTTCCTGCCAATTGCTCCCTGGTTATTCCTAGTTCCTCCAAGTCCTGTTCCACCTCCTTCAACCAGTTGTTCTTAACTTTACACTTCAGTTGGTAGTCCAATAATCTCTTTGTAAGTCTACTCTCCGGTAATCGAGTTAGTTGTCCAAAGAAGGCCAATCTTCTTTTCCTAAAAATGTTCGTTGCTCCGATACAAGACCGCATTCGGCAATAGTCTGTACTGTCCCCCCACCAAATGTTTCTTATTAATAATTGTTTGGAGTACTCTCCTTTCATTTTTCTTTTCTTTACATTTTTCTTTTACTTTAGCTTTTATTATTTTCTTCTTGACTAATTTATATTCTTTTTAATGGCTTCTCACAAGTCTTTTTATCTCCATCATATCAAGAATTTCGGTCATGTATAAAAACCAATAACTAAAATCAGTATACAGTAGATGGTGTATGCATATAACTGAATCCTGTGGCCTTTTCCTGTTTAAGCACAAAAACATCGATCTTCCAATACGAAAAGTAATGGACATAGTTTATACCCATATGTTTGTTTCAATTTAAAGCTTTATTTGAGGTTTTTTTATATAAATTAATTAAACGTAACAAAGATTGTAAATTGATATTTTAACATGTTATAGAAACATCGCTGTCACACATTTTGAGCCAACGCATGCTCGTACTGTATTTCCATGCTACGATGAGCCAAGGTACCGAACCAATTTTACCCTTGAAGTCACCGTTCCAAACGCTTACGGTGTCATTTCTAATGTTCCTGTTTCCAATAAGGCACCAGTTAAGTAAGTCGTTCTGTGATAATTTTTACACATTATTAATATTTTTTAATGTAAAATTGTTTAAATTCTGTTTAAAATTGTAGGTTTTATAGAATTTATATTAATAATAACTTAGATGTGTAATGAATACAAAAGAAAATGGTTATTTGTAGTGTCAATACTCCCAGCTGTCTAAAGTCACTTCTGCAAGTCTTCAACTTGCTTATGTGTGTGTGTGTGTGTGTGTGTGTGTGTGTGTGTGTGTGTGTGTGTGTGTGTGTGTGTGTGTGTGTGTGTGTGTGTGTGTGTGTGTGTGTGTGTGTGTGTGTGTGTGTGTGTGTGTGTGTGTGTGTGTGTGTGTGTGTGTGTGTGTGTGTGTGTGTGTGTGTGTGTGTGTGTGTGTGTGTGTGTGTGTGTGTGTGTGTGTGTGTGTGTGTGTGTGTGTGTGTGTGTGTGTGTGTGTGTGTGTGTGTGTGTGTGTGTGTGTGTGTGTGTGTGTGTGTGTGTCTTCATCACAGTATCCCATAGTATGATTTCATAGTTCAGGTGAGGATATATAATAGGTTGTTAACCTCATGGAGAAATTGCAGTATTTCTAATAACAAAAATCCCTGTACAAAGTTTTTTGAAAACACTGTCAACATGATATTCCCAGCTCATTTTATATGTGATCATGTCCAAAAGATACTCGACGTTTAGTGTGTGTGTACCTTTAGTACCTCAAAATAGAGATGTGTTAAACTGTTTTACTAGACAGCATAAGGTGAATATATTTTAACAGTCTGCCTTTTCGCATATCACAGTAAAATTAGTAAACTAGTTTTCTGAGGGAACGTACAAATTTTGTTTGGTTTAAGCAAAGCTTTAGACAGTTATTGCTGTCTGACGCTTTTTACTTGATAGAAGAATTTAATCAATCTTTTACCTTGAAATAATATTTGGTACACTTTCGTGATTTATTTTATATTGTTAGGTTATTGTTCAATATTTATTGAATTGTTGAATATTATTTTATATTCTAGGGGTTGATCTTGTATTTTTCTTTACAGTAGTAATGATATTGCTATGCATTAAAAAAAAAAGAAGAAATTTTTGTCATTAAATTAAATAAATAGTGTTTTCACCATTTTTATTTCATAATATTTTTACCATAATATAATATATATAATAATATTATAATAATAACTATATATAATAATTTAGTAATAGCTAAGCAACTTATATTTTATTTCCAAAAATTGTAGTTTATATAATTTACACTGCAGAATTTTAAAGTTATTTTACGATGGAATATTTCACATGAATGTAAACTACTCTTCTAAAACTAATACTTCTTCGATTTCACAGCAATGAAGCACAAGCATTTTATTTCCAAGACTACAAACCAATTCCAACATATCTATTAGCCTGGGTGATTTACGACACCGAGACATACTTTAATATAACAACATCAGTGTCCAGCATTCCAATCAACACGTGGGCTAGGCAAGGCTTACTAGATCAAGCAGCTTTCGCCAATGCCAACTCTGGAACAATATTCGCGGCGTTCTGGAGTTATTTAAAAACGCCACCAGCAAGTATAAAAATTGATCACGTCGCCATACCTAATTTATTTACTGATGCAAGAGAAAATTTGGGACTCATAACCTATGCGTAAGTCAATTTGTTTTGAAAAGTTATCAGTAAGTTAATACAATTGAAAATATTTGCAAAGTAAAAATAAAAAAGGCTCACAATTACACTTTTTCACCATAAGTACTACGCTAAACATACACTATATGTGTATAGGTTAACTATACACTATTAAACTTTTAAGAAACGCGTTAATTTATGATAAATAAATAGACTAGGGACTAGAGATGGTAACGATATCACAAAACTGCTACTTTTTCACAGATAGTCAAATGTCACATATTTATCTAATAGTGAATGGCAGAGTTCAACTGTTACTAACTGTGAACTGTAAACTGAAATCTCCAAAATCTGTTCAACCAATCCGTGCCCCTAGTTTCTGAAATTTTCACAGTTCACACTTTTGTTAGTGCGGAATTACTGATGAGATAAATACTGATATTGCTAACTGCGCGGGTACAGTTGTTTCCCGCCAGATTTTAGCTTGTTGGTATTATTTATTTAGTATAGCGAATGTTTTTTGCACAAGTAGTGTTGTGTAGAAGATTAATTGTATAGAAGAATTGTGTATTTGTGCTGATAAAATACCTGATTTTGTTTGTTTTTTTCTGATTTATATTAGCCTATATGAAGAAGCAATAACATAACCTGCCAGCCAGACATTATTTCACAGTTAACAGTTATTCACAGTTTAATTTAACAGATATTGAAAAGTAGCAGTAGCAGTTTTCACATACAGCAGTATTTCACAGATAGTATCACCTCTACTAGGGACTCGATTATCCGAAATTTGATAGGGCCAAGGATATTTGGGATAAACAAATTTCATATAAGCAGGTACATTATACAAAATTTCATTTTGTGAGTGTTTGAGAATCAAATAACGTAATTTGATATTATTATTGAATTCTGCTAACACAGGTGAGCATAATTTGTAAGGGAAAAAAATTTCCCCACATATTGTCCGTATTGTGTTATACAGTAAACTATTTCAATAATGTGTGATTTTGGATGATTAATAAAATCTACGTGTAAGTACAAGGTAATAAAAAAAAAAAAAAAAATATAAAGCATTCTGCCTATACTTTGAAATAATACCCACCATGATAGTCCAGTATGTTTTAAAATGCCTGTTAAACAGTAGTCTAGCTTGAATGGTGTCTGATCATAAGTTTGACTGTAACTACACTGCTAGTGGGTATATTCAGTTAATTAGATGACATGACACGATATAACAGTAGCAGTATCAACTGCAAGGGTCATTCAGAAAGTACAGAATTTTTGTTTCTCTAGATACTTTTTATTAAGATATGAAACAAAACTTGTTTTACAACTCATTTGGTATCTTATATTTATATTTGATATCTTAGCTATTTTTCTACATTATCGCTGTTTAAACATTTGTCATACCGTTTCACTAACTTTTCTACGCCTTTTATATCAGTTGCTGCCAAGTTATTGAACCACTCGCTAACCTCTCTTTCACTTCCATAGTGGTTTCCGCCAAAAAATCCTTCCATTTGAGAAAAAGACGGTAATCAGTCAAGACTAAGTCTGAGTATAAGGCGGATGTTCAAAAGTTTCCACTTCCCCAACTGCTGATGCAAGTTTGTCGTCAATGTAACTGCATGTGTTGTGATTGCATCCCAGAGTTCAAGAGGAAGCAAAATGCCACTCGACAACCATCCATGTCATTTATTTTGGAGTGTAAAGTAGTTGGTGAAGGGTCTGCTGGTAGGCTGCTACATTTATGGTCTTTTTTATGTATGTAGTCGATGAGTAGGACACTCTTTTGATCGAAAAATACTGCAGGTGCTTCAAAAAAAAACCTTGGTGCTTAGAATTTCTTTGGCTTTTGGTTTTTACGGGATGGAAATCGAGCCATTCCATTGACTGGCATTCATGTTACGATAACTGTGGTTATCTGTCTATAAATTTCACATTCAAAAAGTCTGTTACACTACGAACTTTACATTTAGTGGGATCATAAATATTATCACACATTTTAAAGTCAAAAAAATAAAGAGTAAACGACTGTAGTGCCTCGCTGTTAGCATCACCTTGGCGTGAAAGAGAGGGAAGGTTAGTGACATGACGGTGGTGGTAGTGGGGGAAACTGAGTGGTTCATTAAATCAAAATGTTCTTTACTTTCCAAATGACCCGTGTAGCTCTAGTCCACTTGAAATGTTCTTTTCCTATTTTGAAATATTTTCAGGTTAAAAGCTTTTTTATATAGTGAGAAAATAAAATTAACATGAATAAAAAAGGAAGTGTTTATATATTTGGGAAAAAAAGATTCATACTGCTCGATAAGAAAATATATATGCACAATAGTAGTCAAATATTTTACAGGTGAGGCAAGTGAGGATGGAACTCTAGTGGGAGTGATAATAATTGCTCTGACTTGTTGAACAATCAACCAATTAAAAGTATAAAATGTGATTTAAAGAAAGTTTCTTTTTCAGTGAAGAGAATCTGTTGTACAAGAGTGGCATCACCACGACAAGGGACGTACAGAAAATCATGCTTACAGTGTCGCATGAACTTATACATCAGTGGTTTGGTGATCTGGTCACTGTAGACTCATGGAGTTATCCTTGGATCAAAGAAGCTTTTGCACAATATTTCCAGTATTATATTACTGCGTCAGTAAGTAATGCTTGCTTCAGTATAAAATATAATAATTGTTTTACTTATTGTTTGTGGAAGTAACAGACTAGACCCATATACATGCCTGTATTTAGTACTGTGCGCCCCTGTATACATGCCTGTATTTAGTACTGTGCGCCCCTGTATACACGCCTGTATTTGCCTGTATTGCCTGTATTTAGTACTGTATGCGCCCCTGTATACATGCCTGTATTTAGTACTGTGCGCCCCTGTATACACACCTGTATTTAGTACTGTGCGCCCCTGTATACATGCCTGTATTTAGTACTGTGCGCTCCTGTATACACGCCTGTATTTAGTACTGTGCGCCCCTGTATACACGCCTGTATTTAGTACTGTGCGCCCCTGTATACACACCTGTATTTAGTACTATGCGCCCCTGTATACATGCCTGTATTTAGTACTGTGTGCCCCTGTAAACACACCTGTATTTAGTACTATGCGCCCCTGTATACATGCCTGTATTTACTGTACTGTATACACACCTGTATTTAGTACTGTGCCTGTATATACACACCTGTATTTAGTACTGTGCGCCCCTGTATACATGCCTGTATTTAGTACTGTGCGCCCCTGTATACACACCTGTATTTAGTACTATGCG
Source organism: Callitettix versicolor (assembly GCA_022606455.1). NCBI lineage: Eukaryota > Metazoa > Arthropoda > Insecta > Hemiptera > Cercopidae > Callitettix > Callitettix versicolor. The sequence goes on from CM040190.1 coordinate 7,077,999, forward strand.
CCCCTGTATACATACCTGTATTTAGTACTGTGTGCCCCTGTATACATGCCTGTATTTAGTACTGTGCGCCCCTGTATACATACCTGTATTTAGTACTTTGCGCCCCTGTATACATGCCTGTATTTAGTACTGTGCGCCCCTGTATACATGCCTGTATTTAGTACTGTGCGCCCCTGTATACATGCCTGTATTTAGTACTGTGCGCCCCTGTATACATGCCTGTATTTAGTACTGTGCACCCCTGTATACATGCCTGTATTTAGTACTGTGCGCCCCTGTATACATGCCTGTATTTAGTACTGTGCGCCCCTGTGTTCTGAGTAATTTGTGACTCCCTCTCCTCCTGCATAAACTTACATCTCAAACCAAGGAAAAAAGTCTTGATTCTACAGACATACCAACTTAAGTGAGGTACACTATAACAAAACAACTATACTCATAAACTATGTTCAGTATAATGATCTGCCTTCCCTAGCTTCGTCAATTCTACTTTTGTTGACGCGTTTCAGCGAACCTCCATCTTCAAAAACCTCCATTTAGAGTATAGATATAGTTTTTGAAGATGGAGGTTCTCCAAAACGCATCAACAAAAGTAGAATTGAAGAAGCTAGGGAAGGCAGATCATTATACTCAACATAGTGACAATAATCCTAGCAGAAAAGAAGAAGAATATAAAAAGAATACTCATAAACGTTATGATGGCAGTATGTTGTAGTGTTTTTAGTACTGAAAGTTAAAACATAATTTTAAATGGTACAGTTCTGTCCATATTGACATATAATTTATTCATGTTGATCTACTTTCTGCTGGAAACTTATTCTTTTAATTAATCGTGTCTAAACACATCGCACCTAGCTTACTGTCACTAAGTAGATGCAATGTAACGGAAATGGTTATTACAGAACATGGCTGTTTTAGAAAACATGTATAGTTTGAATATATACAGAGTGTTTGAAAAAGAACTCCTTAGCTTCATGTGTAAATTTAATGGTGAAATTAATGGGAAAATACTTCAACGAGTACAAACAATGAACTTCTCGGTTTTGTGGTGGCCAAGATATTGGGCCAGTCCTGCCTATCCACCTTCCCAGAAAAGAGTGTCAAGAGCCATGTGCACACGGTTACTGTAATGAGGTTGGGCGTCATCTTGTTGGAAAAATACAAGCCCTTTTTCCACCTCAATATCTTCCACGTGGGGAAAGACATACTCTGTCAACATGTCACAGTATACATCGCCGTTTACAAAAATGAAAGGACCAATCATTAGATCGTCCATCAAACCACACCAAACATTTAAGTTTTGGAGAGTCATGTTGATGCTCAATAACGATATATGGCGACTTTGCCCCTCCAAATTCTTCAATTATGGCAATTAACTGTTCCACTCACATAAAATGTTGCCTTATTAGAAAACATAACATTTTTCAAAAAATGTGTAGAAAGTTAACTGCAATCTTTTGTTTTTGTCAGCAGGTTTAATTTCATGTAACAGTTGTAATTTGTAGGCATGCAAATGTAGTATTTTACTTACCACATCGTACAAAGTACCTGTAGGCACTCCTAATTGTAGACTATGTCTGGCCAATGACGTCTTTATGCTGCTACCACATGAAACACAGATCTGTTCAACAGTAGTTTCAGAAGTTTTTGGTCTACCTGGTGTCTTAAACACTGCCAGTTTCCTTGAAAGACTTAAGCCAATAACGAATAGTTTTTGCTGTTGGTGGTTCACCACAATTCTCATGTCTAAAATATGTTGTACTGTTATAACAGACTCAGTTTGCACAAGCCAAATAACACACTGCGCCTTTTGTTGAGGAGTAGCCATTGCACTGCACTGAACGCCTGAACTGAGTGCTGTTGTCATTTTTCTCAAGGTCACACATGCCTGCCAACTGCTGGAACTGAATTACCACATTCACCTTAGCAAAACTAGGACAGTTGATGAATTAAGTACCACAAAACTAGAATAGTGTATGCCACTTTGTACACGTTCTAGGGCACATTAAAACTAGGGAGTTCTTTTTTAAACACTCTGTATAATAGCCTATTTCTGTGTAGGAAATGCGGACTGCAAGAAGAGACTGCAGAATCTTTGGAATAATGATTGAAGGAGTAACATTGCACAGAAGAATCAGGACTTTTGGATCTTGAAAGTAACTTCTAAAGCCAGTACGTCATCACTGAGCTCATGAAAGCCAAGTGGCCTGTCATAGAAAGGAATATGAATTGTCCGTTATGAAGAGGATGAAGTAGAGGCTTTGTTTGAACTTTTTGAACTAGTCCATTAAGAAAGAAAGATGGGAAGAAATATAATTGGGATTAGAAGATTATGAGTATTGTTGTGGTTCAGTTACTATCTCCTCAATTCTCGTGAAAAATTCAAAAGAAGGAGTACACTTAACGAAAGATTCACCACCGTCAGGGAAATAACTAGTGAACTGCACAACTTGAAAATACAGTTTTATTTAGAAAATGAGAAAAAAAAAAAAAAAAAAAAAATAAAAAGCAGCAATGGAGCAGACAATACATACCCTAGAGTATGGGAGTTTTTTTGACATAGTAAAATTGAGATCCTGTAACCATTCAAACACTTCATCTACTGATAGTACATTATTTCTGAGATTTAATTAACAAAATCCATTTGAAGTCAATTATTTATTTTTATTACATTTTACTTTAATGATGAGAACAGAACTTGTTATTAGAAAGTTTGCACATCACTTATTTTTTTGTCATTTAAGCAATTATTGGCTAAGCTTGAGGTATAGTCACCTTATAATAAGATAGTTTTTGTTTTGTTTTGATTTTGATGTTTGCAGATTTCTTCCTACAAGGAAACATGCGTCATATTTTTTGACACAAACTCGATACTGCTTTCAGAATAAAATGTTGCCTGTAATCCTTTCCCCTCCTTTTCTTTTTGTTTTGTCTTCGCTGCTATATTATTAGGTGTCATGTATTTCCCACATTACAAAAAAATTTGAAATTTGCGTCAGTTCATGTTCAAGTAAACATGTCACCTGTTTAAAACAAATACATTGTCCACAGGTACAACCAAGCTGGCAACTTACAGATCAGATCGTAGTGAACCTGATCCAACCCGCCTTGGAATCAGACTCGAATCCGCAGCATGCTTTGAATAATTATAACGTGTCATCTGAGAAAGAGATATTACGTATGTTTGACGATATCACTTACAATAAAGGTAATATTCTTCGTGGAAAGTATAGAACATTTTTTTGTTACTATTTCATCAAAAACTTAGCACAAATATAATAAAAACAATAAATTACAAATCTTAAAATTCTGACTGTAAAATTGTTATTGTTAAAACCAAATAACTTATTTTATTTTTAACTTATAACAAATAACTTATTTTCAAAACTTATTTTAGCTTTATAGAAGTGGCTATGGTTTATATAAACAGTTTATATATATGCCGCCTTGGTGGCCTAGTTGATAGCATACTGGGCTGTCACCTCGAGGACCCGGGTTCGATTCCCGGCGAGGGCTTGGCATTTTCATACGCTATAAATCATCCCATTGTCTGCATTAGCCCAAGTGTGCACAATAGTTCGGACGTTAAAAAAAAAAAAATATATATATAAACAGGTAATTTTTGTACTAAAATTCATTACTGGAAGACCTAGCGTTTAATTTAAGTTTTGTATCTAATTCAAAGTATTATAAATCATTAAGACAAGGGTCCTGACAGTTGATCAGCACTGTAATGTATCTATGTCTACAGTGGCCTATCTTAGATTTTTTTTCTTGACAACTCATGTAGAGTAAGCATTTTCTTGAAAACAGTTTTAATATCACTCAATTTTATACTACTCCTAAACCACATTTATTTTGCAAATTTGTATTTATGTACAGTTTTGAACTAAGTCTACTTATGTTATGTAGCTCCATTTTAGACCCTCTCCCAGTTCAAAATTTTGATGTGGAATATATTTGTGCATCGTTTACAGCGAAGTCCTACCTGTATTTCAAACTTCAGATTATGGACTTCGAACTATACCCGTAAAAGAATTTCAGCTTTTTACCTGTTGCTCAGATATTTTTTCCGCGTTTACTTTTGATACTGTCAATACTACTAATTTTATTATTGCCTAGGTGCCGGGGTTATTCGCATGTTACAGAATGTGCTTGGTGAGGATGCATTCAATATGGGCCTACAGGTTCATTTTAAGAAAAGGTGAGTTGAAAAATTTTTTCCTATCGCATTAGGCAACAAGTACTATCCATATATAACAATAAGCAGTTACGTACACCATTATTCATGTCTGAAGATTTTGAGATTCTCCCAGATTTCTTATCAAGTCTATCTTTGATATTTTTAAAAAAATTTTATTACAATTGAAACTGAACTTAGACCATCTATCAATATATATGAAATGAAAGCGTTAGTTGATTGCACGTCCTATGACACACTCCAAAATCCAAAAATCACTTGATCTTGTGACAGTTGTATCAATCTTGTCTTAGTCCAAATCAAACGGTTTTATCCTGTCCAACCGCCAAACTTTAACCGAATTGTCGAGAACTTGTAGCATCTCGATGTTATGGTGCTTTTGCAGTCTTTCTTCATGCTTCCTAGCAAATCGCCGAACCTCTTCATGAACTGTAGCAATTTGTAAATCCTTATGAAGATCATCATTGCGTATGTACCACAGGGCATTAACAATGCCTCTCAGTACTTTATTTTGAAATGTTTGAATAATTTTAATATTGCTTCTTTTCATGCAGCCCCAAAGCTGCACACCATATGTCCAGATGGGTTTTAGGACTTGTTTATAAAGTAATAGTTTATTGTGCACTGACAACTCAGAATGTCGCCCAAGAAGCCAATGCATTTTCCTTAGTTTCAGATTTAGTTCATTACGTTTCTTTTTGACATGTACCTTCCAACGAAATCTTGCGTCCAGAGTCATGCCCAAGTATTTTGCATTATTATCTTGTGGGATCACTATCTTTGATATAGTAAATAATTTAGAGCAGTGGTTCTCAAACTGTGGTATGCAATCAGTGGATTGAGGACAACTAGCGTTAGACAAATAGCATGAGGGAAGTTTTACTGTAAAGGACTAAAACGTTTGGGTACTGAGACTTCAAGACTACTGTGCAATTATCAGTAAAGAAAATCAATTTTTACTGCCCTTCTCTAAGCTCTGTTTTGTGTGAAGCTGGTTTTTCATCCCATGTTTACGTCACATTCAATTTCTCTTCCCCCCCAAAAATCAGGTTTAATAGTTATCAGTTAAAAAAGCCAGAAAAATTGAATATTTTCTTAAAAATTGGTCCATCATATTTTGCTCGAATTGTTACTGTATGCGAATAGTAAAGGTAACTACTTTGTGCCTTACATTTAAAATTAAAGCCATTTATGGTTCCAGACTTAATCGGAAAAAAACTCCAGAAACTGCTATTTTTTATTTGTATTTGCTACGTTGATTTGAGTTAGAAATTTTCATATATGAGAAAAACTTGGATAAAATGTGAAAAATTAATTTTTTTGGTTTCTGTTGTTGCCTTGTTAGTTTTCAGAGAGGTATCAATCTATGCATTTTGTTTGGATACTTATGCATTTGAGCAAAATTTGTTGAAAATTTATAGTCGATTTTGAGAAAATTTGACTTTTTGACTAAAAAGTTGTTTAACAAAAAAAGGCTTAAAAAAGAAGAAACATTTAAAAAATGGTACTGGGTTGTGAGTATGCCCACATTTCATGCCATATTTCATCAACATTGTTCAGTCTAAGTGACCATAGTGATGTGCACAGAAACACAGACCAAGAACACATCACTTTAAAATCAGGGGACTAAAAAAATATATGTCCATCAAATGTTTAGATTTATATATATTTTTTTTAAACAAATTCTGTTATGTTATACTAGCATTACCCATCACGGCTCTGCTTGTGAAAATTTAAACCATTTCAGTAATGAAATTGCACTAAAAAAATATATTAACAAGAGCTTGGTCATATAAATCGCACAAACTCATGCATTTAAATGTCTAAAAATCCATATCTACAACCTACTCTTGTAAAATTTCAACGATTACCTTGAATTTATTAATTTTTGAAAATAAAGAAAATAGTTTTAACACATTTTTTGTGATTGGTCTATTTTTAAATCTTTTTTTCTGAACACCAACTATTTGATCCGAACCTCCTTGTAAAATTCCAGTCTTTAGTTGTTTTAAAAATATTTTGGCTTCCTCCTATTCTTTAACCCTTAAAATGAAGAATTTGCAAAATAATTTCTTAGTCTACAATATTATATGAATATACCATCAAATTTTTGTAGTTTTACCGTCAGGTTTTTTTCTATGCCCGATAATTTTTTTTCTTACAAACTTGTTACCTCTTAGGGGAGATAATTTTCTTAAAAAATGATGATGTATATGTATCAATATTTGTATTTTAGAGTACTTATATTAAGCTTCTAGAAAATACGACCAAAAAAAAATTTTTTAATAGAAAGTATTATAACCTTCTTAGGGGGTTTTAGAAAATCCCTTGTTATTGTACACCGATATAATAGCTGCAATATAAAAACATAATAGGTATATAAAATAATATAGATATTAGAATGCAGTGTTGTGTCAGAATTACAAAGCACTCGGCGAAGAATTTTCAGGAATTAACAATTTTGAACAAATATACAAACATGCACTTATTCGAATGAATTGTGCAAAAATTTCAAAGCAATCGGTGTAGAATTTCCAGAGATTTAAGATTTTGAACATCAAACAAACACACACACCCACTCACATCCACACCCACCCACATCCACACCCACCCACACACACACACCACACACACACACACACACACACACACACACACACACACACACACACACACACACACACACACACACACACACACACACACACACACACACACACACACACACACACACACACACACACACACACACACACACACACACACACACACACACACACACACACACACACACACACACACACACACACACACACACACACACACACACACACACACACACACACACACACACACACACACACACACACACACACACACACACACACACACACACACACACACACACACACACACACACACACACACACACACACACACACACACACACACACACACACACACACACACACACACACACACACACACACACACACACACACACACACACACACACACACACACACACACACACACACACACACACACACACACACACACACACAGACACACACACACACACACACACACACACACACACTCGCCCACACGCCAATGCCCACACACCCACCCACCCACACACACACACCACACACACACACACACACACACACACACACACACACACACACACACACACACACACACACACACACACACACACACACACACACACACACACACACACACACACACACACACACACACACACACACACACACACACACACACACACACACACACACACACACACACATGGCCTGCAATTAATGAACACAATTAAGTTGAAATTTAATCAATTTAGCTTACACTAGTACTTCATGGGCTTAATCTTGTTTCAATTTTCTACTGGATGTATTTTTTCTTGGCTCCTTAGAAGATGCTAGTTCCTAATCTTATTCTTACCTGTAAAAACACAAAAGTTTTAAAATTTGTATTTCATTACCTGTAAACAAACCAATATGTTTTGCTAATATTACATATTTTATCAGAATAAGAATTTTCATCATATACCAGCTAAAACAAAGTGGGTGTGTATATCAATGTAGAACTTACATTAACATTATCAACATTTTGTTAACAAGGGTAGATCGACATTTTCATAACTCTTGTCATTTTACACAAAAAAATGAGTAATATATAATCATGGCACACAGCTATCTCGCTGATGTAACAGAAATGAATTTCTAAAGTAACGTTTAATCTTATGTTATTTTTTAAAATCTGAAAAGTATCTGCTTCTAATCAGCGTTCATTCATTTTACACTTTTAAATAACATTGAGAATACAAAAGTAAACCATGTTCACTGTCATATTAAATTTCTTAATTTCAATGTATTTTGAAAGTTAAAATTGCTACTGTGTTCAGTATAATGATCTGCCTTCCCTAGCTTCATCAATTCTACTTTATTGACGCGTTTCAGAGAACCTCCATCTTTAAAAACTATATCTATACTGGTCACCAATATAATGGCCCATCCTATTTATAATTTTTTTATCTCCACCTCGTACCCCTCCTCTATTCAAAACGTATACATTAAACCTGATATGATCGCTTCTGATTGGCTCTTCAAAATCATATGTTTTCGCTCGCTTCTGATTGGTTCCTTTCAAACTTCCTCTTCAACGGTCGTCCCTCCTGTTAATTTTTGAATTTTTTTTAGATTTTTAAACGTAATATCTGCTTGCGACATATCTCCAAGTTCTCTAAAAAATTTCCAAGTTCTCTAAAATGTTCATATGTCTTCCTTTTTCTGCCATATGTAGTACCTTCATTCAGTTTTCTATTTCTCGAGGTATGTGTCCCTCTTTTATTAAATGTGACGCATAATTTGAATCATTTTTGCCGTATTTGAATGATCTAACATGTTCTTTAAACCTAGTTCTAAATTCTTGTCCCGTTTGTCCTATGTAGACTTCCTCACATCCACACTGTATTCTGTATACCCCATTCTTACTATATTTGTCATTTTCTTCTATATTCTTTGGCAGTTTGTTCCTTATTGTATTATTTGTAGCCATTGCTATGTCTATATCATATTTTCTAAAAAAATTCTTAAATTTATATGCCTCTTTCCCCATATATATTAATTTAGCCCATTTTTGTTTTCTATCCTCTCTTTTATCACTGTTTTCTTCCTCTCTCTTTCTTTTAATTCTTCGTAACAGATTTCTTATAATTTTTAAATCTGTAGATGGAGGTTCTCCGAAATGCATCAACGAAAGTAGAATTGACGAAGCTAGGGAAGGCAGATCATTATACTGAACACAGTGATAATAATCCTAGCAGAAAAGAAGAATAATGTAAAAAAGAATTTCAAATTCTAATTTATGAAATTTTTAACAAACATTACGATCGTGAAATCACATTAAAAAAAAATATGCTAGTCAAAAACTATGAATTTCTACAAAATTTGAAGTAGCTGTCATTTTGAAACTACTGAACAAATTCTGCTGAGTATCAAACATGTCGGAGAGCTGTTACCAAAGTTGACTGTTGTGCCAAGTTTGAATTGAATTGAACTAAAAATTGCAAACAGTGGGAGTGGTACTAAACATATTGCAAATTTTTATATAGTAAGATACATAAAATGTCAATACCAGTAAACCCTACAGAGGTATCAAAGTACCTGTGTGTAGGATTGTACAAAAAACTTAATATTAAGAGAATAATAATAATAATAATAATAATAATAAATTAATAATAATAATTATTAAATAGTAAAGTAAATTATTACAACATTGAATCATCATTAACTAATGCTAATTAATAAATATTACATAATATTATTATATTATAATATTATATTGTTATTATTATTATTATACTAATAATTCTAATATATTATACTAATTATTATACTAATAATATATATATATATATATATCAGCCGCCTTGGTGGCCTAGTTGATGGCGTACTAGGCTTTCACCCCGAGGACCCAGGTTCGATTCCCGGCCAGGGCTTGGCATTTTCATACGCTATAATCATTCCACTGTCTGCATTAGCCCAAGTGTGCACAATAGTCGGATGTTAAACATCAAAAAAAAAAAAAAAAAAAAACAAACAAAAAACAAATATATATATATATATATATATATATATATATATATAAAATTTCTAAAGACTCCGTCTAAATGTGATCTAAAGGTCATGATCAGCACTCATTTCAAGGCCCTTGGTCTGGAGGTCTTACCATGATGACTGCTCCAGACATTTGCCATTTCTAATACAATGTTTTTTTTTTTAATTTTAAGGCGAAAAGCACATTGAGGCTATTATCGCCTCCCTCAATGTAAGTGTGAGTGTAAAGTGTTAAAGTCATAAGGGTAGTGTTGTAAGTGTTAGTGTGTGTTAGACTTGAGTACTGCGAGGGACGTCTAAATCCTCTCAATAAGGTGCAGTTAGTCTGCACCCTCCTGCGGGGATTTCTAATACAATTCACTTAAAACCAGTTTAATATATCAGTTTTTATAATTTCTAGTCAATCTGGAGTAACAAACCCTCAAAGCCTTTGGAGTAACATGAAAATAGCTGCAACGAAGTTAAAAGTTGACCTTGGAGGAGCAAGTCTAGACAAGATAATGATTGGATGGACTGACAACCCGGGACACCCTGTATTATCAGTAGTGAGGACTGAATCTGGTGTTTATAATATTACTCAGGTATTGTTCTTCTTTAGTAAATGTGAAAGCATTGTTGCTTCTTTGAATTACGTTGTTTGTGTGGATGTACAGTGAAACTATCACAGTTTTTAAATGTCAGTCCGAAACCTGTTAATAAAATTCAGTTATGTAAAAAAAAATATCTAATTAGGCATACTATTGAGAGAATATAATAGAGAATTGTAATTTGTTTTGATTTGAGGCTTTGAACAATCTGTCATTCCAGATCTTATTATAGCAAGTGGAGTTTGAATGTACAAAAAGCGCTATCGTGATGCCATATATACTATTGAAATTCCCCTCTCTGATGGGAATAATCAAAACAACCATAGCATACAGCTGTCTCACTGACGTGATGAAAGCGAATTTCCAAAAATGCTTTTTTACCTCAACCTCTTTTTGAAACTTTGATTTCTCTGTCATAATCAGGAAACCACAAGTCACAGAAAAAAAAATGAAAATGCTACAGTGAAACAATAGGTGACAAATACTATATCAGAAAAAAGTGTGTACAAGACAGCAGTAAATAACTGACTGATGCTTGTACCTGCCAACACCGAGTTTAGGGAGCCTATGTGATCAATCTTATTAACACCTGCTGTTCCCTTTCTTCCTCAGTTTCCTATCCTGGGATCTAGTAATGACACTTTCTTCTTTAATTGTTAAAATCTGAACCTTTTTAAATTTTAAATTATGTTTATTTTCATATTTAATTACATTTTAGTAATCAGTAACACAGAGGTCTTACTTCCACACTGGTTAGACTGATAGTGTTGTCTGTTATTTTTGTATATGAGGCTTTAATTATTTTCCGTTTGTATAAATTATTCTCCTGGTGTATTGTTTTTAACTTTTCCCAATGTATGCTTTTTCGAACCATAGAAGTGACTGTTTTTGGTTAGGTTTTAAGATAGGCATTTTGGAATGAATGTTGATCCAAACTCTCAAAATGTCATGTATTGTTTTCCGTACACAACGGCAAATGTCGAAACAAACTGTAATGACCCATTTTTGTTAACTTTAATGAATTTTACAAGCAACAGAAATGTTTCTTACAAAGTGAAATAGATTAATAATATTAGGGACAGAGCTCAGAGGTTATTAAAATTAAAAACTTCATTCTTGTGTTGGGTTTGCAGAGGAGATTCTTGTACAGTGGCACAGTAGAGAGTTCTTGGTGGTTACCGTTGACTTTCACGACACAGGCAGCCAACGGTGCTGTTACCAAAGTAATTCTTCCTGGCAACGATGTTTTATTAGCCAATATTACTGGCAATGGTTGGATTCTGTTTAATGTGAATCAAACAGGTGAGAACACGCATTTAGTGTATACATCTACATTCAGTAAAACTAAATTGAAAAAGAAATTATATTAATTTTTCAATGTTATAAAAAACAAACTTTGTGCGTGTGTGTGTGTGCATGTGTATGTGCATGCATGTGTGTGTGTGTGTGTGTGTGTGTGTGTCTGTGTCTGTGTGCGTGTGTGTGCGCGCGTGTGTGTATGTGTGCGTGCATGTGTGTTTGTTTCTGTGTGTGCACGTGTGCATGTCGTGTGTGTGTGTGTGTGTGTGTGTGTGTGTGTGCATGTGTGTGAGCATGTGTGTGTATGTGTGTGTATGTGTGAGTACGCGTGGGCGTTCGTGTGTATGTGTGTGTGTGTGCATGCATGTGTGTGTGTGTGTGTGTGTGTGTGTGTGTGTGTGTGTGCATGCATGTGTGTGTGTGCATGCGTGCGTGTGTGCGTGCGAGCGTGCGTGTATGTGTGTGTTGTTTTCCATGGATTTTTCATAAGCAGTTTTGATTACTAACAAAATCATCATCATAATATGTATACACTACACAGCCTAATATAAATTTACAGTAAGCCGCCTCAGTGGCCTAGTTGATAGCGTACTGGGCTTTCATCCCGAGGACCCGGCCAGGGCTTGGCATTTTCATATGCTATAAATCATCTCATCGTCTACATTAGCCCAAGTGTGTACAATAGTCGGACATTAAACAACAAATAAATAAATAAATAAATTTACACTAAAACTAAAAAAAGTATGATAAATATTTGTCAATGGAAATAATGGTCAGATGTAACTGACAGCAGAAATACGAATATAAGCCACTGTAAACATAGCATGAAATGTAAAAGTTTTGATGCAATAAATGAAACCAATAGAAGAAATTATCTTATCAAACAATCATCTGTACTTAACACTGGAGCAGCTGGAAGAGATTTTCACAGTCACCAGTGAAAAGTCCAAAATTAAATTTTTTACACAGTTCAACATGTTTCATACTTTAAATAAGATAGTGTGTCTTTAGTAAAATCATTAGTGATAAAAAATTTGCATGCACCATTCTGCAGAAACAGATTCTGATTACAAATATTTTTTTTATTTCAACGTCAACTGTTTAACAAATAGCAATTAATGCATAAAAAATAATGTTACTGTATTTTTTGCTATGACTTTTTGTTTAGGTTTTTATAGAGTGAACTATGATGACAATAACTGGCAACTTTTAAGCGACCAATTGCAATCAGATTTAAAGCAAATCCCTCGCCTCAATCGTGCTCAGCTACTGGACGATTTGTTTAACTTTGCTCGAGGCGGATTCGTACCGTACACTCAAGTTCTGAAATTTGTGAATTTCCTACAAAAAGAAGTTGACTATATCCCGTGGGTCACTGCTTTCAGGAATTTTGATTTTCTTCTGAAGAAATTCTACTCACAATCAGGTTCAAAGTTACTAAAGGTTAGTTTGTTTTATAATTAAAACTTTAAACTTTCTTTATAAAGGGAGCCTTGCCTTCCAGCAACATACATATTCTACATATACTCTGCATGCCTTAGCTTGTCATTTTTGGAAGTGATGTGGTTTAATACTACGGAATGAATCACAAGTTTCTAAATTTATGCACAATGTGACATAAGCATTCTGTATAAAGCCATTTTTATAATTATATAAATTATTATATAATTTATTAATAAAAGTATTAATAATTTTCCCTAAATATTTATTAATGTGAACAATTCATGTGCTATACTAAAATTTATGAAATACTTTATGGGTTAATATAAAAGTAATAATTTATTCTTAAACTCTATAATTAAATTTGCAAATTTAAACAAAAAAACATGTAAAAACACAATCACAATATAAACTATGCACAGTTTTACAAGCAGGATAGGCCTACCACTTTAATTCTTTGGCTAGTACACAACATTCTATTGTCATTGAAATTTACTAGTGAGAAATGCAGCACAACAATCTTTCTTTGCTATACTTTAATCATTAACAGTTGAAAATAAATCCAACAGATAGCATCTGAGTCTACATTACTGAATTAATTGATCTTTTTAGTTTACTTTTTCGCTATTTTCATATTTTTCTAGATGAAAAATAATAAAATAACACCGTGGGAGTTACGGAGATGAAACAATAAGAGCTGTAATATAAATTTGTCCTTCAAGAATTGTTTACTATGTAGTCAAAATGGTTGGCAATAATGATGTGTTTGTTTAGTGTTGATGACATAATTCAGTTATATGAAAACTTTAGTATTCACTGTTGAATCCTGAACTATACCAGTCAAATTAGAATATTAAATAAAATAAAGTAGTTTATTCTAATTCAATCTTAATGTTTTAAAATCTCTTTCTTGAGTCAATAAAAATTTAAAACAATCTTTTTAAATTAAAATTTGACTAATACAAAAAGTTATGATATGGATAAATACTGCAGAATGTTTATAATAATGAATCTTTTCAGATTTTTAAAATAATAAATAGTAAATATATTTAAATATTAAATACATAAAAACATATGTATGTTTTGGCTAAAATAGCCCAGCAGTTTTAGGCGGGGCATGCTACTGAGCAGGCCAACAGACAAAAGATTAGTGTTAAGAGAGAGAAATGATTTCAAGTGGATTTGCAAGTTCTAATGGATCACACAAAAATTGCTATTTATTGACTGATTTCCAAGAAAGTAATTATAGGCTGCATATTCTGACTGTTTTAGAGTTAGCCTATTGTCATTAGTGAATTATCTAATGATTATAATTAATGAATCATATTATTGTTAGTGAATTTCATGTAAAAAAGGAGCTATTAATGTAGGACTTTTAATTAGTACCGATGCTGACCTCTAGGTTGCTTTTTGAGGAGTTGTCACATATATATGTATGTTTGCAATTTTATTTCTATTTGATTTAAGTTTGGTACAAAAATTGATCATAGTAATAGCTTGAACAAGTTTATAATCCAGCAAAATTTGTTTATTAGTTTCAAAATGGCAGCCATTTTAAGTCTTTAATAGGTTGTATGTTTTATGTCATAATTTTTAGTGAACAAATTATATTTTAAGGTTTGGTAGCCTAGTGGATAGTGTACTAGGCTTTCACCCCGAGGACCTGGGTTCGATTCCCGGTGAGGGCTTGACATTTTCATACGCTATTAAATCATCCCATCGTCTGCATTAGCCCAAGTGTGCACAATAGTCGGACGTTAAACAAAAAAAAAAAAAAAATTGAATATTTGATTTCACCATTGTAATGAGCTTTAAAAACTGCATAACAGTTTTTTTAATTTTAAGTTCGTTAAAATTCAGAAATTTATTGACGGCAGTCAGAGTTAAGTTTTGTACTTTCAATTGAATTTGAAAGTTTAAAGTTATAATGTCTGATGATTTTAACGGTGATTATGATGGTGAATTCAGAATTTCTGAAGTAAGATGAAACAATACCTTTTGGAAATCTACTTCTGTCATGTCAAGGCTGCATACTGTGATTAATTTTTTTTCATTTGCATTTCATTTTTTCATTTTGCATACTGAGAGCAATTTTTCGTTAATTTCCGTGATCAACATCACATGACTGGACCACTTATAAATCTAAAATGATCTAAATCTAAGAACACTATATGCTTAATAATATAACACCATGTTATTTTCGTACGTTTTTATACCTTACTTCTAGTCCTGGCCTTAGCCTTTTGGACAGGTCGGGCAAAATTTACTGTGGCGCCTATGTAAGAGGTTTTTAAGATATCTAATAAAAATGGGTATACTTATACTTTTGAAATAAATTTGAAAATCATTTATTTTAATCTTAATCCATTCATTTTAAGATTATTTAAAAAATTTATCTGATAACTTTAAAAACCTAGCCTGCTAACTGAGTTAGTGTCCTCGGGCGCTGCCCGACTTCACGCCATCCTATTACTCCTATATTTCTAAGAATACATTCATGTATAATCCGTATTCCTGTTGTGTGGATGTTGTTGCCACTGAAAGAGTTATAAAACAGTACCTGCTGCTAGATAATCCTTATATTCCTGCTTTATACTGTCTAAGTATTGTTATTGTGCTGAAAGTGATAGAAGACAAAGCAATAATCATTAAAGTTAATGTTTTAGGAACACATTCTAGGCTTAATGCAGAACGTGATTTCCAATGTTGGTTTTCAAGAGTCCACTTCTGAAGGCCATTTTCAAAAGTTGAAACGCATACTGGTGCTGGAACAAGCTTGTTCCTTGGGTCATGCTGGCTGCATCAGCAGCGCTGCACAAGCTTTGAAAGATTGGAAGAACGGAGTACAAAGGTGAGAGCAAACTGATATTGTATTTGGTGGTTTGCATGAGAAAATATGGATGTCAGAGGGTACCATTAAATAAAGCTGGATTGATTTAATGGTCGATTATAAAGTGTGAGAGCTGCCTCGGTGGCCTAGTTGACAGCGTACTGGGCTTTTACCCCGAGGACGTGGGTTCGATTCCCGGCCAGGGCTTGGCATTTTCATACGCTATAAATCATCCTATCCTCTGCATTAGCCCAAGTGTGCACAATAGTCGGACGTTAAAGAAAAAAAAATATATATATAAAGTGTGATTGTTTGTTTATATTGTTGTTATGGAAGGCTCCTGCTAAAAGCAACTAATAATACAGTTGTTGTACTTTAGTGGATTTTATGGCATTTCAGAATTGAAAGCATTCAATGTAATAAGATTTGGTGATAGTTTTGGTGTAAGATAGTTTGGTGTAACAATATAATAAATTTTAAAATTCTTAATTAAAGTGCTACAGTAATTTCTACATTGTTAAATAGCTGTATTGCAAAAAACGTTTCTCCAGAGTCACCATCATTGTTTTCATTCTGTTTTGGCCATTTTTTAATTAAAACAAAATTTGATTAAAGAAAATCATTCTACTTTAACTAAAAAGAAAGATGAGAAATAATGATCATAGTGTGCTATAATAGACTGATTAGCTTCAATTAGATTTAGTTTTTGAAATTATAGGCTTTGGTGGCTTCTGGCGTAACAATCAAAGGACCTGTTATGCAACTAAGCCTGTGGGATTCTAGTCCAGTAGACTGGTGCTCTCAATGTATTTTAGTAATCCACTGCTAACTCATTCTGCTGGAGGTCCTCAGGGTCCTGGGAGCCAATTACCCTTGCCTCCTACTGGTCATGTTGGCAACATCCTCACAGTCATATGTTTCTATCCTATTCATACGCATGTTCATGTTCAGACCTTAGTAGCCTCTATGAGTTCCGTGACTTTCTTCAGTTGTCCTCTGCCTAGGATATTAATGTTCCTAGCTGTCAGCCCTGTTATCATAGTCCAAGGTTTAACCTCTGTGATATACCTTTTAATATGTTTGTAGGTTTTATTAGAAGCCCCTTTGTTTTCCTGTTTTCTCAATGTGCGCTTCCAATAAGACGTTTGTACATCTACAGATATCTGTTTGATTTGAAATAGGCTGTTGCCTTAATGATGAGATATTTAACCCTCTCTCACTTCTTCCTCTGCAGGTTGAGTAGGTCCACCTAGAATCCTTACTCTATGTTCCAATTCATTGCTTGTAAGTTTCATGGACTTAAATACAAGCCCAGTTTCCTCCCCATGCTATTTTTATACTCTCCAGGTCTACTTTTGCCATTTCCCCAGGACTTTTTTGGCTGAGAAGGTTTGTTTCCAATCATCAAAATCCCGCAAGTATAAAAATAAAATGCCCACTCCTAGAGAGCTCTGCATGCATAGATAAGGCTAGATTAAACTGGTGTCCAGAATCCACATATTTAAGCTAAGCTCCTGCTTAGCCGTGCAGCCTTCGGCGTACGCTGGTCCATCTTCCCTTGGTATGAAGGGATCTGCAGATAGATGAAGACGACCTAGCAAAACCCCTTTGAGCCTCTGATGAGTAGAGTAACAACACAACAGGTAAAAGTAGGGATGTAACATAGTGTGAATCAATGCCCTCCTTCTTTGCATGTGCAAATACGTGAATAAAACGTTGTTACTCAACTCTAAAGCATGGTTTGTTTTAACGTGACTTAAATTATAGGAAAACCAGTTTGGATCAGATGGCAGGATGTGAGATTTTACTGTGAAATAATGTGTTTTATTTTAAAAGGTTTTGTTTAGCACAGTGGTAAGATAGCAGGTAGTCTCTATTACCAGACCTTCGTGAAAGTTTAAGTATAGTTACTAATATTGGCTGTTTTCTTATCTACGCTGATCCTAATTTCTTTATTAGTTTAACTGGCTTAAAGTAATAACAATGTACACAAAATCAAATTACTGTAAACCTAAAAAAATATTCTTGTGAACATGTAAAAAATAAATTCATAAGGGTTTTAGAAAAGTGGGAACCATTATCTGTAATATTAAAGTAAGAAATAGTAGTGTAAGGTCTTTTTGGTCTCTACAAACATTTAGCCGCCTCGGTGGCCTAGTGGATAGCGTACTAGGCTTTCGCCCCGAGGACCCGGGTTCGATTCCGGTGAGGGCTTGGCACTTTCATACGCTATAAATCATTCCATTGTCTGCATTAGCCAAGTGGGCACAATAGTCGGACGTTAAACAAAAAAAAAAAAAAAAAAATCTACAAAAATTATTGTTCATTTTTATTACTGGGTACAAATACTTAACGAACCTAATTACCACAATTTATTAATTAATTTTTCTTATATTCTTCTTCTTTTCTGCTAGGATTATTGTCACTATGTTCAGTATAATGATCTGCCTTCCCTAGCTTCGTCAATTCTACTTTCATTGACACGTTTTGGAGAACCGCCATCTTTAAAAACTATATCTATAATCGTAGTATATGGAGGTTATCCGAAACGCGTCAACGAAAGTAGAATTGATGAAGCTAGGGAAGGCAGATCATTATAGTGAATATAGTAGTAGTTATTAATTAAGATTTGTAAAATTTATTAAAATATTTGTTTGTGCACCATAACCTGAAACACAATCTGTAGGTTGCGCTACATTATAGTCACATTAGAACTACCTGCAGTTCTCTACCATAGTGCATAAAATTTTTTTGTTGCCATTTGCAGCAGTGTCATTTCAAAGCTACATGAAATAATTAAAAAATTATTTTCATGTATAAAAAACAGAAATTTTAATCATGACATCTTCACAGAAGTGATGTAATATTCTTGTTTACGTTATTGTTCCATAAAGTGAATTAAAAAAATATAACTTGTACTTTTTGTTTAGTACAAGCGGTGATATCCAGAATGCACTACTGTGTGCAGCAGTACAAAATGGTGATTCATCAGACTGGGACTTTGTACTTAGCAAATACATAGCCTCGACAGTGCCTACACAGAAAATGGCCCTCCTGGATGCACTCACTTGTTCGCAGAATGCTACTAAGTTAAACGAGTAAGTATCCAGATACTTATTAAACCTGTTTCATTTTTCATTCATTTCACTGTCTGTATTGCAAATAAATATAGGTTAGAATTATAACCAGGATATCCTTGTTGTAATAATACAGACAGGACCATAAGCCTACAGTAAATCACTTTAAAATTGATATTACATTAAAAAAATATTTGAAATAAATATTAGCATAAACACAATCAAAATAAAGTGTTAGAAACAATGAAACCATTAAAACCGTGTTATAACCTTGATGACCATGCTATAACATTATTCTCATTGTCCACTTCTATATTGTCAACAAACATGTGACAAAGTGAAGTTCCAATGGCTTCTAACAGATAGCACATACGAGGTGTGTTCAGAAAGTAACAAGAATTTTAATTTTTTGAACAATTTTTATTTATTCTTCTACATTGATGTTGTCGCCCTCAAAATAGTCCCCATTGGAGATTATGCACTTGTACCAGCGCTTCTTCCAATCCTCGAAACACTTCTCAAACTCGATCTTTGAGATAGCCTTTAGTTCTTTCAGCGATGCGCTTTTAATGTCATCTACAGCTGTAAAACGATGGCTCTTTAAGCTTCTCTTTATTTTTAGAAACAGGAAAAGTCATGTGGAGCCATGTCTGGCGAATATGAAGGCTGGGACATCGTTACAGTACTGTTTTTGGCCAAAAATTCAAGAACAAGCAATGAGGTGTAAGCTGGTATATTATCGTGGTGCAAAAGCCATAAATTGTTTTTCCACAGATCCAGGCGTTTTTTTCGGATTGCTTCATGCAAACGACGTCGAACTTGTAGGTAGTACTCCTTATTGACCGTTTCACCTGGTGGCAGGATTTCATAATGCACTTTGCCATTAATATCGACGAACACAGTGAGCATAACCTTCATGTTCGATCGCACTTGTCGAGCCTTTTTCGGTCTTGGCGAGCCACAATGCCTGCACTGGGATGATTGAGCCTTAGTTTTGACATCATATCCATAAACCCATGTTTCGTCACTTGTTATAATACGTTTCAGTAATTCTGCATCATCATTGACTTCATTTAGTGACTTCTGAGCAACTTCCATTCGCCGCTGTTTTTGTTCAAAATTCAACAATTTTGGAACGAATTTTGTTGTCACGCGTTTCATACAAAAAAACATTGGAAACAATGTCATGACATGATCCAATCATCCATGATATGCCAACATCATCAGTGACCTCTCTAATTGTGATTCGGCGATTGTTCATAACCATTTTTTTCACGTTTTCATCGGTTGTTCATGTGCTGGGGCGTCCAGCGCGTTCATCATCTTCAACGTCTTCACGGCCTTCTTGGAAACGCTTATACCACTCGTAAACTCTTGCTTTACTCATAGCAGACTCACCATAGGCCTTTGTTAACATTTCACACACTTTGTTACACTTTATTCCATTTTTTATTCAAAATTTGATACAAATTCTTTGATCCATTTCTTTTAACAAACGAAAATCGCTGAGTTCATAAAAACACGTCTAACCTTAGTGGCTGTCATAGACAAAGTGAACAATGAAAACAGCTGAAAGTTTTATCATACTTCAAGAGCATGTATACCAACATAATAAAAAAAATGTTTGACAATTTGGACTCTCCAAGCCCGTGAAAGTTAAAAATTCTCGTTACTTTCTGAACACACCTCATACTTAGGTGAAAATAATATTTCTAATCATTCAGGACTATAGTCAACTTACACAACCAATGGAGAAGTTTTTCCTGGCATTGTGGACTACTGTTGATTTACACAGTAAAACTAGTAGATTATAATGCAGTGAAAAGGTTAAACGTTTTTTTTTTTTTTTTTTTTTTTTTTTTTTAATGGTACTCGTCAGAGCTAGGATAAGTTATATACAAGATCTCACACTACATTCAAATGTTCTGTCTTTCTGTTTATTTGTCTTTTCTGTGTATTTGCACAGACGAAACTTTTTTTAATTTCCTGTACTTTTGTCAGGTACCAGGGCTAGCCATGGAGAATACCTGTGCTGTGAGGCACAGTGGCAATTTGGTGCTGCGATGTGTTCATATAAACTCAGAGCTTTACTCTCAACTGAATAAAACACTAACTGGCAATTTTCATGCAAATATGATTGAGACGACATGTGAATGCTTTCATGACAGTTATTTTAATAACACTGATTCATATATTCCATAGATGCATTTCTTCTGGCCATTTGATGAGCTGAGCATTTTGATTTTAATTATATTTTGGTTGCTAACATTAACTAAAAACTATATTTAAAAAATATTCACAGGTGTGAGGCCTGGTGCGGCTGTACCACTCACACTACGATACCCTAGATGGGTACTGCATATCACTATGTCATAGCTTCAAGCTTTAAGAACATTATTTATAGGCTGTAATGCGTAGAACACAAAAAAAGGTGCAAAATATAGAAAAGTCTTTCTATTATTCTGTTTATTTGTTTCACCCAACTTTGGGGTACACTAAATCAATCACTTTCTGTGCCTTCCTCGTAGCCCAGTATTGCTTCATTTGCTGTGATCTTACTTTTCTTTCTTCATCAGAGATTTGGATCGTTCACTTGGATTTGACTTTGCCTTGGAACCGTTGCTTCTTGTCCTTGGTTATTGTTTTGGCTGTTCTGTCCATGAGCGTAGTATCAGTGATTTGTAGTTCTGTTATGTCCTTCTCTTTCTCTAAACCAAAGTGGTTTGGCTCTTCTATTGCGAAAGTAGTCAAATATTTTTTGGTTAGTCTATTTTTGTCCATTCGGAGGATGTGCCCATAAAAATCAATTCTCCTTTTTCTTATTGTGTCTGATAGTGTTTCAGTTTTTTGGTAAAGAGTTTCATTGCTGATGTGGAGTAATTGGTTGTTACGGAATTTGGGGCCTAAGATTTTTTGTAATATCTTTCTTTCTTTGATCTCCAGCCTTTCAAGTGGGCCTTGGGTTGTGAGAGATAATGTTTCAGCCGCATATAAGGCTTCTGGTTTAATTACTGTATGATAATGCCTTATCTCTGTATTCCAGAAGAGGGACTTCTTGTTGTATGTGTCTGTGGTAAGTTGGAAGGCTAATTCAACTTTATTTCTCCTAGATTCCATAGCTTTTTTCTCTAGGGTGTTCCAGCTGATCCATTCCCCAAGATATTTGAATTATTTCTATTGTTCTATTATTATTTCTATTATTATTTTTTTATTTTTTTTTTTTTAATTTTAAGGCAAAAAGCACATTGAGGCTATTATCACCTCCCTAAATGTAGGTGTGAGTGTGAAGTGTTAAAGTCGTAAGTGTGTGTTAGACTCGGGTACCACAAGGGCCTACATCCTCTCAATAGGTGCAGCTAGTCTGCACATCCTGCAGGTAAAAGTCTTTCTAAGTGAGACGACAAGAACTCTTGTAGATGTCACTACTAAACTTATTTGTTCTGCACTATTAAATGGTGTGAATGTAAGCAAGTAAGCAATACAGAAAACATTGACTCCGCCAAATCTCTCATGTTTGTGCTATCTCTAAACCAGACAGTTTTAAACTGTTTTGTCTGACAAAACAACACTTCATTTGTCTTGATTTATTCAACATTATACTTTTGCAAATCGTAAATATTTTACCACTGAAATTATGACAGATGTTATGGGTTCGGGGTCTCTACTACTCGGGTCCTCCAAAGAATTACCTATCGGTGGTTCATGAAAAACCTTTAATGTATTGAGATGTATTACATTACATTTAACTTGTAACAGTTACAACTATGGTTGATGACAACCCCAAGAATGAACACTACTGTCTTATTCTTCAAAATGTTCTTCCGGAATATATCCCAATGTATTCAAACCAAAAGTAAAATGGGGAAGAAATGTAAGCAAGTTTTTGTCTACTTACTTTTACCGCTGATTCTCCACTTCTCAGCATGGCATGGCTGGAATGCTCTTCCATAGTTTGTCCAGACGCACAGCCTTTTGGGTCGCCACAGAATCGACTGTCGCCCGGAATATACCAACATTCTGGTCCCCTCAGAATCGACTGTTCTCGCCCTACTTCTTCCCTGAGCTTTTATTTCAACTGCTGTTCTACATACCTTGTTGCTTATTACAACAGGCAGTATGTCAGCAGTTTCATAATTTACCTATGTCCTTGTCAATAGTGTTCATTCTTTGGCTGTGACCTCATTATAATATTTAAAACTAGTAACTAAAAATTAACATTTTTTTAAAAATCCTAAGACAGACTTGACTAATATAAAACAACATAAAAAATCTGCTGGAGATAATATTAACGTAACAAGGAAGTATGTGTGTTATTGATGTTTCTAATATTAATAAAATTTTCAGATTTCTGGATTCCATTATTACAAACAACAGTGTGGTGAGCACTAAAGAGTTTACGGCGGTCATGAAGTCCCTTTCTGCTAAATCACGAGGAGCCGTAATTTTACTAGACTACCTAATCAGTAGAGAGTAGTAAGTAGGCTTGGTTACTAAGTTGTGTTCATGATACAACTTGGATGTAAATTTTCATTTTTTCAAACAATATTTTTTTATTTTTTAAAGAATCAAATCAAATAATTACACCTATACAAGCCAATATAATTTTTTTTAATCAAAAAATGTAAATTGATTACACAACAATGACAGAAACTTTTATTTTAATTAAAGTATAGTCCATAATAATACAAATAGCTTTGGCATTTCAAATTCTTATTAACTAAAAATTATTAATTTAGATAGTCCACCTTGTATTATTAATTCGAGAAGTGTTTAAAATTAACAGACGTTTGTGTCACCCGACCCATTTTATTGCAATATTAGACTAAATATGAGAAGGTTTATTGTATAAATTTTCTTGAATATGTACGCCCGCTTTTCTAACTTCATACATTTTATAATTGTTGACACGTTTCAGAATACTTTCATTAAAAAAAATAATGGAATAACAGTATGCACTAAAAAAAAAAAAATCAACAGTCCTAGTGGAAAAAGACAGTTACATTAAGAATTTACTACTTAATAACTTAACATAAGTGATCTGTGTGTGTGCGCGCGCATGTATGTATGTGTGTGTGTGTGTGTGTGTGTGTGTGTGTGTGTGTGTGTGTGTGTGTGTGTGTGTGTGTGTGTGTGTGTGTGTGTGTGTGTGTGTGTGTGTGTGTGTGTGTGTGTGTGTGTGTGTGTGTGTGTGTGTGTGTGTGTGTGTGTGTGTGTGTGTGTGTATGTGTGTGTGTGTGTGTGTGTGTGTGTGTGTGTGTGTGTGTGTGTGTGTGTGTGTGTGTGTGTGTGTGTGTGTGTGTGTGTGTGTGTGTGTGTGTGTGTGTGTGTGTGTGTGTGCATGCATGTGTGTGTGTGTGTATGCATGTGTGCATGCATGCGTGTGTGCATGCATGCGTGTGTGTGTGTGTGTCCGTGTGTGTGCGCGCGCGTGTGTGTGTGTGCATGCGTGCATGTGAATGTGTGTGTGTGTGTGTGTGTGTGTGTGTGTGTGTGTGTGTGTGTGTGTGTGTGTGTGTGTGTGTGTGTGTGTGTGTGTGTGTGTGTGTGTGTGTGTGTGTCTGTGTCTGTGTGTGTATGTGTATGTATGTGAATGCGTGTGTCTGTGTGTGAATGCGTGTGTCTGTGTGTGTGTGTGTGTGTGTGTGTGCGCACACGCATGCGCACGAGTGTGTGTCTGTGTGTGCTTGTGTGTGTGCGTGCGCATATGTGTGTGCACGCTTCTGTGTGTGTGTATGTGCATGCGTGCGTGCGTGTGTGGTTTAATATGTTTTTTTATAAATTACAGCAGATTCCTAATTAACCATAGTGTACAAGGAAAATATTTTTGGAAAAGATCTTTAGAAATGATCTCATTGTATTTAAAAGTCATATTATGCTATATGTTTTTACTTTTACTCTTTAAACTTTACATACAGTTAACAATCGCTGCCATTCCATTTGTACCTTCTTACAGGTTATTCTGAATGTAAAC
The DNA here is from genome assembly GCA_022606455.1 of Callitettix versicolor. NCBI lineage: Eukaryota > Metazoa > Arthropoda > Insecta > Hemiptera > Cercopidae > Callitettix > Callitettix versicolor. The sequence goes on from CM040190.1 coordinate 7,103,046, forward strand.
GAAGTTTTTTTTGTAAACAGCAGAGTTTTTACTGTTACTTTTCTTCTTTAAACTAATTGTGATTAGGCGCAGTAATCTTGCGTAAGTTTTCCATCAAGCTGCGTGCAAAGCAAACGTCGATGACGTCATAATATAGTTCCGTTAAAAGTGACTTAAAATCGTAACTTATTGTGGAAAAAATTAATCTTCTGCGAGTGAATATTTTAATTTGACAATAAATGTAATTAAAAAAATACACTCATTGGGATTGTCGGCAGGAGCGTTAGCTTCTTATCAAAAATATATATATAAAGTCTCGAGAACATAGAAAAGTTTTTTGAATAAATTAGAGATTTTTTTAAAAATTTTATTAACAAAACTGATTAGACAAAATATGTATTACGATATTGGTATGTATACATTAGGTATTTTCGACATTAGTAACAGAATTGAATTAATGGGATTTTTGATAACAATATAATTACATGCGTGCACGACAAAAACATGAGAAGAGAGCCGCCACGGTGGCCTAGTTGATAGGGTACTGGGCTTTCACCCGAGGACCCGGGTTCGATTCCCGGCCAGTGCTTAGCATTTTCACACGCTATAAATCATCCCATCATCTGCATTAGCCCAAGTGTGCACAATAGTCGGACGTTAAAAAAAAAAAAAAAAAAAATTGTGATTTACCTCCTGATTATCCTTTACCTTGGATAATTGGAAATTTGCTGTATTCTAATAAAATATTTATGTTCTGTTATGAAATTTTTTGTATTTTAGTTGTATTGTCTCTGTGAAGTGTAGTATATAGTATGGCAAGTTGTAATATGTAGATAGATTTCGTTGCAGGGTTCTATGTGCATTCCAGTGTTCGGTATTATTTTGAGCTCACCTTTGTTCTACCTTTACACTCAAAGATCTGCCTACAGTTGGACAGTTGGACATGTGTTTATGTAATGTCGTAGTGTATAAAATGCATTTGTGTTATTAGAAATTTTCTACGTCGTGTTATTAAGCTTAATATACTATGACAACAGTTTCAAAATGGCAGCCATTCAAAATGTTTTAAAAAAGCAAAACATTTTTTTACATTTTTTTTTTTGAAAACCTGATTCTATCATTGCAGTAATCAACATTTAAAATTTGTATTGTTTTAATATTAAAATTTCATTGAAAATTAGCCTGACCATAACAAATAAGTTTTTCTGCATGTTGTAAAAATGAAGGATGGAAAACTTATGCGTTTTAAGATTTTAAAAGGCCGACATTTTAAATGGATGGACAGATCTTGCTTGGTAGGCAATAGAAACAGATTACCAACAGCTGAACAGATTTTGCTTTTGAAACACAAAACCTATTTTTGTGTTTGAGATATACTGGATCAATTATAATTATATATATATATATATATATATATATATATATATATATATGCTATATATATATATATATATATATATGCTACAGTGCTAAAACACACACACAAACACAAGCACACACACACACACACACACACACACACATATATATATATATATATATATATATACACATATACACACAAACACAAGCTTGCACACATACACACACATACAGACAAGCACATACACACACACACACACAAGCATGCACACACACAGATACACAGACACACACACACACACACACACACACACACACACACACACACACACACACACACACACACACACACACACACACACACACACACACACACACACACACACACACACACACACACACACACACACACACACACACACACACACACACACACACACACACACACACACACACACACACACAATTTTCAAGTTTTCTCAGATGTATTCTATGTATCATGTTTGGTGCTAATTTCGTGACCCTAAGTCTTGGCATTACCGTGATGGCATTTTCCATTTTGCAGTGTTTAGTAATGGAATTCGTATTGTGTTAATATATTTTGTCATTGTGATTTAGTATTGTGTAAGTCATTGTATTGTTTGTTATGTGCATGTCTTGTTTACCCTTTGTGTCTGTCTGCCTGTCTCACAGCTGCTTAAATAAATCGTTGTCTCTGCCCAGCGATTACGAAGAAGAAGTTTTGGTCAAAGTCTTTTCTCAACTAGCTCCGCAGTTATCAACTTCCGAAGATTTCAAGAAGGTAAGTAAAAAGCTGTATATTGTACTCTGAAACCCTATTATAATCTCCAAGTACACCTTTCCTCCTACAAAGCTAAGTAATAGTCCATCAAATTATGCTGAACAGTTTTAGAAGTTGTCATAGTCTAAAACTGTCCCTCATGAAGAGTACAATATTGAAGGGTGTTGGCATGAATCTTAGGCGAATGTTATAAATAGCCTTCCACATTAGTTTTGAAGGAATGAATGATTCCCAAAGAATAAAACAGAAATTACAAAGCCAATCCCTGAGCATAAACTACTGACAAAGTCTCAATCATTCCCATGAACTAACTACCTTTTTCTGTTTGACCACTTTTATCCCAGGACTTCATAGTGTAAATTTAACTTTTAAAGATCTAATATATGTAATATATAATCCTTGAGTAAATGTTTAACACCTTACAGATATTAAACACCCATGAACCATACATTCAAATTAATCGTATCAATGAGCTGGTTTCAAATAAATTCAGAAATCAACATAGATTTCATCATATTAATCCAAGAGGGCCACAGTGGTGACTGATTATGAAAAAACTAGAGTACAGTCCCATTTTGTTTACCCATACCAGCTAAACAGTTGCTATAATGTAAGTTTTGATGAAATATTGTTAGAAATAAATTTTCTGCAAATTATGTTTTAATATTTTTTGATACCTTACAGTTTTCCTGTAAAATGGCCAAAACGTTTACTCCATTGCAAAACATGGGAATTCAATTTGTTTTGAATAAAAGTTGAGATTTTTTTGTAGCTGTTGCACACAACTAAGTTTAGTAGTTTTAACTTTGGTAATTGAGTCGAAACTCTTAAATTGACGTACAGTATGGATTTTCTATTGTTTATTTCAATGCAATTTTTGACAAAATTTTCTTCAAACCTAAGGGTTTTAATGTTAAATTTGAAAATATAAGTTATAAACATTAAAAATAAATTATTTCCATTTAACACATCACAGTACACCTAGATAGCAGCATTTAACCAGGCAAGAGGATAAAATTGTGCCCTGAGCTCTTGCAATAACATATTGTCTTCTGTTAAAAGAAACCAGTAAGGTTGATGACAATAATGTTAATTTAATTTAGTTTGATGCAAACAAAAATGTATAATAATCTTGGTTATTGTTATGTTTACTTCCCAGTTGGATAGTTATGCTGTCAATGGAACGTGCCTATTAAACTCTACTACAAAAATCATGCAAACAAAAATGTATAATAATCTTGGTTATTGTTATGTTTACTTCCCAGTTGAATAGTTATGCTGTCAATGGAACGTGCCTATTAAACTCTACTACAAAAATCATGTAAACAAAAATGTATAATTATCTTGGTTATTGTTATGTTTACTTCCCAGTTGAATAGTTATGCTGTCAACGGAACGTGCCTATTAAACTCTACTACAAAAATCATGCAAACAAAAATGTATAATAATCTTGGTTATTGTTATGTTTACTTCCCAGTTGAATAGTTATGCTGTCAACGGAACGTGCCTATTAAACTCTACTACAAAAATCATGCAAACAAAAATGTATAATAATCTTGGTTATTGTTATGTTTACTTCCCAGTTGAATAGTTACGCTGTCAACGGAACGTGCCTATTAAACTCTACTACAAAAATCATGCAAACAAAAATGTATAATAATCTTGGTTATTGTTATGTTTACTTCCCAGTTGGATAGTTATGCTGTCATCGAACGCGTGCCTATTAAACTCTACTACAAAAATCATGCAAACAAAAATGTATAATAATCTTGGTTATTGTTATGTTTACTTCCCAGTTGGATAGTTATGCTGTCATCGGAACGTGCCTATTAAACTCTACTACAAAAATCATGCAAACAAAAATGTATAATAATCTTGGTTATTGTTATGTTTACTTCCCAGTTGGATAGTTACGCTGTCAACGGAACGTGCCTATTAAACTCTACTACAAAAATCATGCAAACAAAAATGTATAATAATCTTGGTTATTGTTATGTTTACTTCCCAGTTGGATAGTTATGCTGTCAATGGAACGTGCCTATTAAACTCTACTACAAAAATCATGCAAACAAAAATGTATAATAATCTTGGTTATTGTTATGTTAACTTCCCAGTTGAATAGTTATGCTGTCAGCGGAACGCAAAAATGTATAATAATCTTGGTGCCTATTAAACTCTACTACAAAAATCATGCAAACAAAAATGTATAATAATCTTGGTTACTGTTATGTTTACTTCCCAGTTGGATAGTTACGCTGTCAACGGAACGTGCCTATTAAACTCTACTACAAAAATCATGCAAACAAAAATGTATAATAATCTTGGTTATTGTTATGTTTATTTCCCAGTTGGATAGTTATGCTGTCAACGGAACGTGCCTATTAAACTCTACTACAAAAATCATGCAAACAAAAATGTATAATAATCTTGGTTATTGTTATGTTTACTTCCCAGTTGAATAGTTATGCTGTCAACGGAACGTGCCTATTAAACTCTACTACATAAATCATGCAAACAAAAATGTATAATAATCTTGGTTATTGTTATGTTTACTTCTCAGTTGGATAGTTACGCTGTCAACGGAACGTGCCTATTAAATTCTACTACAAAAATCATCCAGTCTCTCGCTTCTGAAGGGTACAAGACAATCCAGTGGCAGGAGCAATACTACCCCACCATCAACAACTGGTTAATTCAACAACAGTCTATTGAACCTGTGCAAACAACAACAAACATATCGCCAAACAACCAAACAAAAAGTGGACAGTCGTCATTACCAGTTCAATTAACAAACATTATTTTTTGCGTTATTAGTCTTGTGTATATTTGTTACCTTTGATAATTTTCAGTATTTAACGTTTTGTAGAGTATTTATTGTGTATTTAGTTTTAAGATGATTAAATTAAATGTTTTCTTCTTGACTTTTGGACTTTCATTTCAAATATTTTCTGTTATCATACAATAGTAGCAAAATGGAAGCAGATGGTATCACTAAAAATTATTATAACAAAAAGTGCTTATCTAAAAATCTTAAAATAATGGACTACACTACATCAGTGAAATCTTGAAGCAGCCAATCTTGAATCATTCATCCTGTACATATGTCCAAAAAATTGTAGTCTTCTCTTTTTATCGCCTCTGTCATGTCCTCTATGTTCCTGTATATTTCATCATTAGTTTCCATGTTTCTTTAGTCTTCACTGGGCCTAAAATTTTTCTCATGATTCTCCTTTCTAGTATTTTCAGTTTATCTAAACTATAATTTAGTACCAAGCATTCTCTCGTGTACAGGCATTCCGGAATGTTTAGATAAACTGAAAATACTAGAAAGGAGAATCATGAGAAAAATTTTAGGCCCAGTGAAGACTAAAGAAACATGGAAACTAAGATCTAATAATGAAATATACAGGAACATAGAGGACATGACAGAGGCGATAAGGAAGAGAAGACTACAATTTTTTGGACATATGTACAGGATGAATGATTCAAGATTGGCGAAAAGGATACTCAAGTACCTATGGGATAAAAAGTCAACAACTAGTTGGATTCAAGAGGTAAGGAAAGATTTAGAAAGAAATAATATAAAAGAAGAAGAAACGCTGAACAGAGAGATTTTTAGAAAGAGGATATTGAGTATGGAGGGATTCCAAGGAAGATTGCAGAGGAAACCTAGTGTGAAGTGGTCCGAAGACAGAAAGAAGCTGCATAGTGAAAGGATAAGGGAATATTGGAGGAACGGAAGAGAAAGCAGCTAAGTGTGAAGAAGTGAAATTGTCACGTGGTCCCTAGCAGGCCTCATCGAAAGGAGAAGACAGTAGTTTCGATTATCCGACCTAAATGGGCAGTAGTCGGCTTGGATTAGCTGAAAAGTTTGAGTACATGGAAAGTAAAAAAATGACCTCATTAATCTTTAACACTCATGGGAAACTATTTCTGTATTGAGGACTTGTTTTTTAATAACAAATTAACATGTTTAAAGAGTTGGAAAAACAAGACAAGGTGAAATACTTCATTTCCACACATTTTTTGGTGTTTATCGTCCGACTATTGTGCAAACTTGGGCTAATGTAGACGGGATGATTTATAGCTTATGAAAATGCCAAGCCCTGGCTGGGAATTGAACCCAGGTCCTCAGGGTGAAAGCCCAGTACGCTATCAACTAGGCCACCGAGGCAGCTATATAATGTAACTAAATTAACGTGGTATGCACAGAAATAAAGTAAGTTTCTTTGTTTTTCTGACTTTTTAAACAAATTAATCTGTTGTTAGTAAATAAAAATGATTGAAAAAAATTCAGTCATGTGATTCCAGTTACTGTACCAGGCACTGTAACCACACAATTCACTCCATGTCTGTTCAGTGTTTTGTATGTGAAATAAGATACTCTCCTCAAGATTTTTGTTTCATTGCATTGTTGGTTCAACTTTTTAAACATTGTTAGAAATTTAAGGTTTCAGAAATTTAGTTTTGTCCCAGAGTTTTAAAATTTTTTTTTTTTTTTGAAATGGGTGTTTAACGTCCATATTGAGCACACTAGGGCTAAAGCAGACGATGGGATGATTTATATATGAAAATGCCAAGCCCTGGCTGGGAATCAACCTGGGTCCTGGGTGAAATACTATACGCTATCATATTTTTTTTTTTTTTTTTTTTTTTTTTTTGGTGTTTAACGTCCGACTATTGTGCACACTTGGGCTAAAGCAGACGATGGGATGATTTATAGCGTATGAAAATGCCAAGCCCTGGCTGGGAATCGAACCCGGGTCCTCGGGGTGAAAGCCTATCCACTAGACCACCGAGGCGGCTCTAGAGTTTTAATTGAGAAAGTCAGAAATAGGCTATTGTAAAAAATAACATGTGGACTATACAAGTTAAAAAGCTGAAATTTAGTATGCAGGTAGATTTGTATCTCATCTTCTTCTTAAAGAAAAAACTGATACTGCAGGCCTCAGAAGTGAAGTACCTGAGAATTCATTTGGACAGATGTCTGAATTGGCAGAAACATATTTTTACTAAGCGTAAACAACTTGGTATTAAACTCAAAAATATGTACTGGCTGATTGGGCACAAATCCAAACTTTCAACCAATAACAAAATATTACTATATAAGACAGTACTGAAACCAATATGGGATACAGTTATGTGGTTCTGCTTGCATATCAAATATTGCAATTTTACAAAGCTTCCAATCTAAGATACTACATTTAATCTTAACAGCTCCAAAAATAATCACAAATGAAATAATCCACAAGCAACTCAATAGTCCGACCATCACAGAAGAAATTGAAACTCATAGCAATAGTTATCGAATATTATCACATCCAAATGTTTTGACTGAAAATTTAATGATGAGATCGACAACACGAAGACTCAAGAGGAGAATACCAGCGACCTGCATGACAATTAACAGATGACCTAACAGATATAACATTATGTAGCAATATTTTATTATTATTATTTATATAATCTCATTATTTGTATATATCAATGGGTACATGCTTTCATACAATTATTTTAGCCATACAATTTACTTAGTGTCCTGTAGACAGATTGTAAATACTAATAAATAATAAAAAAAAATTGTAAAATTACTTTAAAAAAATCTTCTTGTGGTGTTCCTCCTGAATGCTTGTGATCAATGTACTTTGAAAATACCTCTTGTAATAGGTTTAATTGAGAAAGTCAGAAATAGGATATTGTAAAAAATAACGTGTGGACTACATAAGTTAAACAGCTGAAATTGAGTTTGCAGATAGACTGTATCTCATCTTGTTCTTTTTCTTGTGGTGTTTCTTCTGAATGCTTGTGATCAAACAAGCAGTTTGGACTCTACTGATGGTTGTTTTAAAAAAACCTGTTGTAATCGGGCAACTTAATTTCATTATCTCCCCTGCAGCATCAGTCGCAGTAAACCAAAACAGTTTTTCTGCATTGTGTTTCGTATACACTGAAATTTTACGATTTTGGTGAAGTTAATGAGCTCAGTATATTTTTCACTCTTCGCAAAACTTTCGTTTGTCGCACAGTCCTTTCAAGAAATTCTCCTAAGAAGCTATATCTCGATCTTTTTTTTCAGTGATGCTTCATTATAGCTCATTAAGTTGTGAAAATATATTTTTGACCCAAAATTCCAATTAATGGAAAAAATTACAATAGTTTGAAAACACTGAGTGTCAATATTGAGTATTAACCACCCAAAAATTATTAACAGTAGTTTCGAAGACATATCTCAAGTAATGTAGAAAAAACGTAGGGAGGAAGGAAAGATGTAAAACTTAAATCAGATTTGCAAAATCTATAAACTAAATCTTCTGAACAAATTACGACAAATGGTTTCTAATATTGTGTTCAGCGTTAAAATAAAAGCCATTAGTCAAGTGCCATGATTCTACACATTCACATTTAAAACAAAATGGTATGCAAAAATTACTCCGAGCTTAAGAATGAGATTATATTTATATAAAACAGTTGTAAAAAAATAAATAAATAAATATAATCTCATCATTTTTAGACTCTGACAATTTGTTTTTTATACATGTAAATTAGAAAAAACTGTATAAAACAGTTGAAGAATGCCTTAGTGGTCAATGTGGCTAAGGCACTGGTCAGCCTATTTTGTCTCTCGATTATAAACCTCAAGATTGTAGGTTCGAACACACTTACTGTTGCTTTACCATTAATGTTAACGCTGATCCCTTGTCCTCATTAGTTTGACCAGCATAAAGAATGGACAAGAAGCAAAAAAAAAATGATAAAATAAAATTGTTGTCTGATAAATTGGATGTTTGGATTCAAAGGTTTAACGTCAATATAAATATAGATAAAAAACTATTGTTAAATAAATTTATGTTTCCATAGAAACAATCAAGATTAGTCAAATAATGAATGTAACACTTTTTATATTTTTCGCAATAAATTTGAGTTTAAGTTCAGCCAGACGCAATCGGCTAGCTGGAGCAAAATTAGTCTTACCTGGAGAATATCCTTTCATTGTACTAACCTTTACAGTGGAAGTAAGTATTTTATTCTCACTATACAAAATATAAAGACAGTTTAGTTAACTTGCACTGTAGGTTTTGTTGAGAACCCTATGACTCCCCCACCATATGCCCTATTTCCCTGTAGGGAAATGGCAAGGTACACATTTGTGAGAGGCATTGAGAAATCAAATACCTTAGCTGGATATTCATAGCCAAGAAAAGAAAATTTAATGATTATGAAAGAATTTAATTTTTAGGTCGTCTAAGTTCAAAAAAGTTGTTATAGCTTAAGTGTGTGTGTGTGTGTGTGTGTGTGTGTGTGTGTGTGTGTGTGTGTGTGTGTGTGTGTGTGTGTGTGTGTGTGTGTGTGTGTGTGTGTGTGTGTGTGTGTGTGTGTGTGTGTGTGTGTGTGTGTGTGTGTGTGTGTGTGTGTGTGTGTGTGTGTGTGTGTGTGTGTGTGTGTGTGTGTGTGTGTGTGTGTGTGTGTGTGTGTGTGTGTGTGTGTGTTAAAGCCTAAACTAAATGATTAATTTTAACGAAATTTAACATGTGTTGCTCATACCTCATGGCATTTGTTAATTTTCCAGAGAAAAGGGTTTTGAAGATCTTTTTCAGTCAAAAAAACTTTAAAATGAAATCTAACAATTGTGACTAAATTTTGCTCAAATTTGAGTAGTTTCTACTCAAACAAACTTTATCAAGCCAGTTATATCCCCTCCCAGGCCGCCTCGGTGGCCTAGTTGATATCATACTAGGCTTTCACCCCGAGGACCCGGGTTCAATTCCCGGCGAGGGCTTGGCATTTTCATACACTATAAATCATCCCATCGTCTGCATTAGCCCAAGTGTGCACAATAGTCGGACGTTAAACACAAAAAAAATCCCCTCCCAAAGCTATAATCGGTTTATCAGATTTTGGCTGGATATGAAGATGTATAACTGAAATACTTCCTAGAGTGTTAGTCCAGCGTTTTAAGTAACTCCGATGTCACAATCTATATGCTCAGCAACAACCATCAGCACTGGCAACGCTGTGCAACCTGGACAGGATTGGCCAAGATCCTCTTACCTCCTTTGTCCTTTTACCTCTTCGTCAGTGCAGCACTCTCCTTGTTAGGTCCATCATTCTATTTATAGTCCGTGACTGAGATTCTGACATTGGGCTCCTCGACTGCAGAATGGTGAATTTGCTATGTCAAAATGATAAAGGTATCTTTTAGTCAACAGATGTAAATATATGTGTAATCCTCTAAATATGCTGAAGTCGCTTGATGTTAGCCATCGTGCTGGTGAAGTGGGCTCTTATCTTGTGGGCATAATGCTGCCAGTGATGCTTTTGTATCTGTATACCTTCACATCTTATTTTGTTGGAGATCACCGTATTGATGTACTGCTGATTTATCAACTTTGAGGTCCTCTAAGTCAAATTTATGCTGATCCTATAAACAGGTTGCATGCTAAATGTAACTGATCATAATGTGTAATATTCCAAATTCAATTCTGAAACAAAAATACCTGAGCCTGAACATTGATTACTAAAACGTTCAAGAATCCATCGGTATAGACGTTCTGATAACGTTTACATCTCTGCCACAACCTATTTAGGTAGCAAAGAGCTCTCTTGTGTTGTAACATTGCCAGTAATTTCCATTGCACATTAAGTTCAAATCAATTCCAGGGTGAATTAGGGGAATTAGGCTGACTGGTGGAATCGCCTGAAGGGTATGTTCTTTGTGCTTACTCATTACCTGTAAGTACATATGGTATATTGTAGTACATAGTACAAGTAAGTACAAAATCTCTTCTGTTTTGATCGCTTAAAGTATCATGGTTTAATCAGGGTCAAAGTACTTTCACTTGATGGTATCTTGAGTACTTTTTTTGCCATAAACTCTATGTACTTCGTCCAAGACAAACTACTTTACAAGTAAAGTATTAGTTAGTAAATTTGAAAACTAAATGTTCCTCAATCTTTCACAAATAGTTTTCAATAATTATAGTTACGTAGCCATAAAAAAAAAAAAATGCATCTGCTATTACAAAAAAAATCCCTGAAAATGTTTAACAGTTTAAAAAAAAATTGCCTAGATGTAACCGATAGAAGATCCAATTATAAGTGTTAATGATAAATGTCTACTCAGAACTTCTAGTTTAGATCAATAGATCAGTGATGTAGAAAATGAAAGCCATTTCACAAGACCAAACAGATTTAAATACATGAAAAATCATAGCTCGTCAGTTCATAAAAAGTCATAGTAAAGGAAAATTTGTCAAAACTTACATTGTTTTTTTTTTTTTGTAAGCACCAAGGATTTACGTAACAGTCTACTTTCTATCATCTGACTGGCAAATAATTAAAATTAGAAATTTCCATAATGTCCAAATCTAAATTCACAGAAAATTTAAGTAGATTAAATATATAGTAGTATAGAAAAGATGTTTTTTTCAAGCGAGATCTATAGGGTGTCCTGTAACTATTTGGTGGTCTACCACTAAAACCACACAGCTTTAGTTACTGAGTATCAGAAAAATGTTTACATTTGTTTTTCCAGTTCAGATGTACGGCTTCATTGATATCAGATGAATGGGTGTTGAGTGCAGCACACTGCTACCATACTTCTGACAACAAGCTGATAGCTGCTAAAGATGTCTTGGTAATCGCCGGCACAGATAATTTTCTCTACACATCAGGGCCATACACTCAGGAAAGAGTGGCAAAAGAAATTCATATACATCCAGATTTCAAGGTAAAAGGTTTTAAGTTGACCTATTGTTATTTGTGCCATGGTTGGTGGAAAGCAACAGAAATTTGTTGTAGTACAATTAAATAGATACAGCCCTAGTAAGCTCAGGAAGCTGCGATTCTATTTTATCATTTTACCCAGGTAGATGCAAGTGGACTACGAGGTGTGGCAATTAAATAACCGGACTTGTGCTACAAAACGTTTTGTCGATCACAAAGTTTATCCCCTTCAATGTACTCTCCTAGCTGATCCTTACAACACTCCATACAAATTTTCCATTGTTCAAAGCAGTGCTGGAAGTCTGGTCCTATCAGCTTATTGAACCTCTGTCGCATTTGTTTTCACCTCTTCCACGTTGTGATATCTTTTCCCCTTAAGCTCCGATTTGACCTTAAAAAATAAAAAACGTCACAGAGGGCCAGATCGAGCAAGTATGGAGGATGCCACTTCAACACGATAATGCTGTATTTTGCAAAGAATACCTTCACAGACAAGGCGCATTGACTTTGTGAAGCAGCCAGGAATTGCTCTTCCACAAATCTGATCTTCGTTTTCTCACTTGTTTACGAAGAGCTGTCAGACAACAACTTTTGTGGATCAGTTTACCAATTTGCTGGATGTTGTCTCTGTTTTTGATGATCGCCCAGGGCGCGGGTCATCTTCAGTCAGTTCATGTAATTCTTTGCTTTTAAACAACTCAAAAACTTTTGTGTGCGATAAACATCCACTTCCGTACACTTTCTTTAACATGGAATGAGCTTCTTTACAGTTATCCCTAGTTTTACAAGAAACTTGAGGTTAACTCATTGCTCCATCTGAACTCTTACATTATTTTGATGAGATGCTAGCACAAGGACTTGAACGGGCGATTCCTGTAACGAGACAGAGTGATGTATAAACCATGTAATCAAGCTCAGGGTGTGGGAAGCACCAACAGGCAAAGGCATGTTTAAACCTGCCGCATTATGCTCGCTGTTTGCCAGTAGCAGCACCAGTCCAGTTATTTAAAAGCCACACCTTATTAATTACTTATTTTTTTAGCACACGAAGAAAATAATTAAGTAGTATAGTGATTCTTTTTATATTCTTCTTTTTTTCTGCTAGGATTATTATCACTGTGTTCAGTATAATGATCTGCCTTCCCTAGCTTCGTCAATTCTACTTTCGTTGACGCGTTTTGGAGAACCTCCATCTTCAAAAACTATATCTATACTCATATAGATATATAGTATAGATATAGTTTTTGAAGATGGATGTTCTCTGAACGCAGATCATTATACTGAACACAGTAGTTTAGTGATCGTGAATATTATTAACGACTTTGATGAATGTAATCTTATTCAGGTTTCCTGAGCAAGAAAGTGATTTTTACTTTTATGTCTGACAATAATACAGGGTGGCTGAAAAGTAACTACTAACCCCCGGTAAAAAAACTAAAGTTTGTCTCTTCAAATTATAGTGGAGTTGGGTTTGGAAATTTAGTTTAGACAATTAATTACATCAATGAAGACTAACTATGCGAAGATAAAACAACTAACCCTTACCTAAATATGTAATTCAGTATTGCAAGTCATTTTACCCACAGGGGGTGCAGACTGCCATCTATTGAGAGGATTTAGATGGCCCTCGCGGTACCCAAGTCAAACACACACTTACACTTACAACACTACATTTACGACTTTAACACTTTACACTCATACTTACATTTAGGGAGGCGATAATAACTTCAATGAGCTTTTTGCCTTAAAATAAACAAACAAAAAAAACCAATCACTTGTACCAACACTTGATCTAACTTTATACTGAACTTATTTTAATTTTTTTCTGAACGTCCATACTTTGTGCCAGATACAATAATTTTTTTTTCGAGTTTAACGTTTGATTATTGTGCACACTTGGGCTAATGCAGACGATGGGATGATTTATAGTGTATGAAAATGCCAAGCCCTGGCCGGGAATCGAACCCGGGTCCTCGGGGTGAAAGCCTAGTACGCTGTCAACTCGGCCACCGAGGCGGCAGATACAATAATAATAAGGGATCAACATAAACGGTAAAGATAACGTAACAGTCATAACTCAAACTAAAAGCCTTGAGATGCGTAGTTCAGATACAGCAGACTGGCCAGACTTTAGCCACATCACCACAGAGCCCTCAGTATACTTAGAAAAAAGTTTAAGTATTAATACAATAACATCCTAGCAACCTTGCAAGCTGTGGTGTGCAGAAATGGATAGTAGTTGTGAGAAAAATAAATAGTAGAATAAAATGTCAGCATAACAGTATTAAAATAGCTAATTATCAATGCAATATAAAGTTCCTATGTTTACATAAGTGTCCTATAGAAAGGGATATATTAAGGGGGAAAAATAAAAGCTGTTTGAAGGATCAGGTTGAAAAAATATGATGAATTTAGGAATATGCAACTGGAAAAGAGATACTGAGCACAGTAGATTTTTTTTTTTTTTTTTGGTGTTTAACGTCCGACTATTGTGCACACTTTGGCTAATGCAGATGATGAGATGATTTATAGCATATGAAAATGCCACGCCCTGACCTGGAATCGAACCCGGGTCCTCGGGGTGAAAGCACAGTACGCTATCAACTAGGCCACCGATGCGGCTTGAGCAGAGTAGAGAAAGTGGAGAAAATATTGTACGGTATTAAAGGATTATGCATACATGTAGTGTAGAAGAGTAATTAAGCATTAAGTAATGAATTAAATTTTACTTTTTCTGCATAAATAATAATGTTTATCTGTCCGCAGCCCGTGCTGTCAATGAACGATATCGCTCTGATCAAAGTAGTTCCGTTCAAATTCAACACTTACGTCGCCACATTACCTTTCCACTCTTTACCTTTCCCCCTCAACACGTCAGTACATTGCACTGCCATGGGGTGGGGAGATGTAGATGCAACCACACCCACTACGAAACTCCACAAACTGTCTGTGACAGCAGAACAATCCGTGAAGGCATGTCCTGGCCTAAGCTCTTCGGAGATGAGCCGAGTGGTATGCTTGAAGCAACAGCAAGGCAGTGGTCTGTGTGAAGGTGATTCTGGGAGTCCATTGGTCTGTTCAGGTTAGTCGTAGGAAACTTAACAATTCAAAATATGACAGCATAGGTTTACCCCAACCACGTTTACACTCCAGATCACAATTTTCCTGGCTTATGAAACACATTTGTACACCCAAACAGTTTAATAAATTCAAACAATAATTTTATCTGTTATTTTTTACGGCAAAAACAATGCTAATAATTAAATTTCATGGTAACCTTCATCGGTTCTTAGAACCATCACTTAACTTTCTTTATTTACATTAATTTAGCTTCTGTTAAATGTTAATAAGTAAGATGATATGAGTTCAAATTTTCGTAAAACAAGTGAATAGTGATTGCGAGATGTTTAATGGTTTAAAAAAATATTTCACTGTCAAACCTATGGTAATCTCATGATGTTGAACTGTCATCTACTACCTTGAGAGATAATGTACAGTCATATATAAACTCTATCCCCCCCACTCTCAGCTTACCAAGAAGAAATATGTTGTGATTTCCTTGAACTAGTACATTCTAGTGTTTACACGTATTTTAACCGTTTGCACTTACATATGGTTTTTAAAATATGTTCTCTGGGGTCAGATAGCCAGTGGTACTGATCGCAGCCATCTCTTTGACAGGCTGGAATTTTTGCGTGTTATGTTACTGTTAGATCTGTTGGCCAGCAGTACTGGGCCTCTAACCAGCAGGACCTCAAACAAAATGCTATGCTTTTATATTGATTTAGATTGATTTTGTTTGGATTGTGCCATGTCATTTAATCCATAATCAGGAAACGCTTCAAGTAAGTGATTTCCACCTTATCTCCATCCATTCTGTGTACAGTCAGAACAAGGCAAATTCAACTGTACTGTGTCGACTTCATTCGACTTTCTAGTGTCTGTCTAGTAATGCATAGTACTATCTAAACATTCAATATTAAATATACTAATAACTTTTACTTAGTACAAGTAAAAGTAAAAATACAATGTGTTTTTTATGAACTACATTATATTTTTAAACATTTATTTATTTTTTGTTTTTTTTTTGTTTTTAACGTCCCACTATTGTGCACACTTGGGCTAATGCAGACGATGGGATCATTTATAGCTTATGAAAATGCCAAGCCCTCGTGTGTGAATCGTGTGTGTGTGGGTCCTGTGGGGTGAAAGCCTAGTACGCTATCCACTAGGCCATGTATGAGGCGGCTTTTAAACATGTATGTATGTATGTATATATATATATATATATATATATATATATATATATATATATATTTATTATTTATATATATATATAGTCTTTTTTATACAAATAAAGAAGTGTTTCCTAAAAGCTCTTAATTTTGTTTTTTTAAAATTAAATACCGTTTACCAACATTTCAGATTGTATTGAAAAACAATTCTAAGCTAAATGGTACAGCACAATCGCTATAGTCTGCGAGCTGACAGAGAAATGTAAATGGCCAGACAGGTTGGCCATACGAACTCTAAGGACTGTCAGTATTTTATATATTCCATAGCTGACTGAGAGTGGTGCATGGCCAGCAGTACTGGCAATCTAAGTGCAAAGAGTTAAGGTTTATACAAATGAGCTCACTGTCAATACAGCTCTTACGGACTGCTCGACAATCTGCTGTAAAAATTCTATCCTCACAGTCTCCAAAAGTACACTAGAGGCTCTTTTGAAAATACACCTGAATGATTACAATTTCCGCATTTCTGAAATCAGCTTCTCCCGTATTCTTCCCCAACTGAAACGTAAAGGGAACTATGGCAGGTTGAAACAGGCAGACGAAATAGCTAAGAGTATCTAATATGAGACCTGTAAGACCACCCCAATGATCTTTCTTGAATTGTATGAAAGCGATAGCTAGAGCGTCCACGAAAACAAATGGATTCTTGGGCTAACTATCAAGTCCAGCCAACTTCAGCTAACACAAAACTATATGTAAGCCTGCAAGGAACATTGACATTTTATCGTAAAGGTAAGAATTTAACACATTTTCATTCAGAAGTACCTCGTCCACCACTATAAGACCATCAAATGTTGATGTTAAGACAGCTTATGAGGAAATACTTGAGCATTACTGTCTTACAAGGCACCAAATGATCTTGATAGGCACCAAATCTATTTATTCGAGCTAGTGAGAAATTCATTAGCCTGGAGGATGGCAGCAATGGTATACACAGGACATCGGGTCATCACCTGAGACTGAAGTTAGCACCAAAAACTAACCGCCTCGGTGGTCTAGTTGACAGCGTACTGGGCTTTCACCCCGAGGACCCGGGTTCGATTCCCGGCCAGGGCTTGGCATTTTCATACGCTATAAATCATCCCATCGTCTGCATTAGTCCAAGTGTGCATAATAGTCGGACGTAAAAAAAAAGCACCAAAAAGTATATTGAACTGATATGGAAAATTCTATCACCACTAAAGATCACTGCATGTTATCTCTAAATACTTTATTTTTTTAAATTACCGCTACCTTTTATGATGATGCAATAATGTATGTTTAACACTTAAACTGTTTCTAGGTGAACTTGTCGGCATAGCTCATGAAGTGTACACAATAGTGCCGTCGAATGACACAGAGCCTCCCATGGAGTGTGGAAACAATGACCTTATCATGACTTACATGTTTGTTTGCCCATATTTAAACTGGATACATTCCTACGTCAGCACTAGTCCTATCAAGCCTTCCTCATGCCACTATAAAAAACACTGGAAAATACCATGAATCCAGAGTAGTTGAAAATCTACCACTTAAAACCTAAAAATGTGAAACACATTCAAGTGTGAATGTTCCAGTAGTGGTAACAGTTAAATGTAAAATGAGAACGTTTGTGCTTTGAAAATAAAGTTCCAGAATGGTTAAAGTGGGACATGTTTGATATTATATCAAATATTCATAATATTAAATATTCATAGGTGTATTTATGACAACTAAACAAATGACTTTTTTGGCTTATTTCTCACACGCGCATGTATTGTAAGTATAATTGCTGTGACAGGTGCATCAAATTAAAATATAGAACTCAAATTGCCAATTTTCCCTGGCTCTCTTGCCGCCTGTTGATGACCTCATCGGCTGAACACCCACAGGCCAGTCTGCGAGAATCATACAGCCCGAAATGTTTTCAAGGTTGGATTTTCTTGTAGCATGTGCGTCTGTTATTAAAATAAATCTGATATAAGCAAATAAGTAACCCGGCATTGTCTGCCTAACCTACTAGAGTCTATCTCATAAGACAGATTTTTATTTGTGTACTTGAATTAAGTTTAAGACTCAACCACCAACTTTGATACAATTTGGAATGTAAATATAGACCTTTATTTATTGACCATTTTAAAAACTTATTTGAATTTTTCAAAAACCCGTTTAGGCCTTAAAACTCTGTTAAAAATAATCGTAAAATTAAATTTTTTGAAATCATCTTTTGAGTGTATTTAACTCAAGTTCCTCCAGAAAAATCCTGTTTGATAAACCAAAAAAATCTTCCCGATTTCACAAAACTAGTCCCTCAGCAATTTCTTCAATTTTTTATTAAATATAAAAACTCACGCAAAACCCAAATAAGTAAACCAAATTATTAAAACAATATGGTATGGTAGTAAACTAAAATAAACCCACACTATCATATTTTGAATTGGTTTTGTTGATAACTCTCAAATAAAAAGTTTCGGAGCGATCCGCATATTTTATTTCGTTGCTCCAGTTGAAACCTCAATTAAAATCGAGTAAATTCGTGAAATATTTGCAGCACTTTACCCTTTTGGCGGTTTCATAGCTTAAGTATAAAGGACTGGGCACACCAACGCTATTGGTTGAGATAGCGATATTGTAAACTATTGTGACTAATGGTATCAACCACACTGACGCGATATATCGCCTGCGATTTGTTATTAAACGACAAACAAATCTGTTAACAACTTGTGCACAACAACTAGTAATGAACACACTAATTCATTACTGAACTAGTAATTCAGCACTATGAACTCTCCGTTCCAACTGACATTTAATCTCGCCAAATCTGTTTTTAGCCAAATCGTTTTTAGTCTTAAAAAAGTGTTGATCATGTAGTCCTAATCGTGTGTAGTCTCGAAAAAAGTATTGATTTTTGAAAAAAAAAGATTGATTTTGAATTCCCAATCTTTTTAGTCTTGTAAAGGTACTGATTATGAATTTCCAATCATTTGAAGTCTTGAAAAAATATTTATTATGAATTCTCTATCGATTATAGTCTTGAAAAAGCTTTGCTTATGTAGTCCTAATCGTTTGTAGCCTCGAAAAAGATTTGATTTTGAATTCTCTATCGTTTATAGTCTTGAAAAATCCTTGATTATGTAGTCATAATCGTTTGTACTCGTAGTCTCGAAAAAGGTTTGATTTTGAATTCTCAATCGTTTATAGTCTTGAAAAAGCGTTGATTATGTAGTTTGTAGCCTCGAAAAAGGTTTGATTTTGAATTCTCTATCGATTATAGTCTTGTAAAAGCTTGATTATGTAGTCCTAATCGTTTGTAACCTCGAAAAAGGTTTGATTTTGAATTCTCAATCGTTTATAGTCTTGAAAAAGCCTTGATTATGTAGTCCTAATCGTTTGTAGTCTCGAAAAAGGTTTGATTTTGAATTCTCTATCGTTTATGGTCTTGAAAAAGCGTTGATTATGTAGTTTGTAGCCTCGAAAAAGGTTTGATTTTGAATTCTCTATCGATTATAGTCTTGAAAAAGCTTGATTATGTAGTCCTAATCGTTTGTAGTCTCGAAAAAGGTTTGATTTTGAATTCTTTATCGTTTATAGTCTTGAAAAAGCCTTGCTTATATAGTTTGTAGCCTTGAAAAAGGGTTTATTTTGAATTCTCTATCGTTTATAGTCTTGAAAAAGCGTTGATTATGTAGTTTGTAGTCCCGAAAAAAGTTTGATTTTGAATTCCCAATCTTTTTAGCCTTGTAAATGACCTGATTATGAATTTCCAATCATTTGCAGTCTTAAAAAGATATTGATTATGAATTCCCTACCGTTTATAGTCTTGAAAAAGCGTTGATTATGAATTTCCAATCGTTTGTAGTCTTGAAAAAATATTAATTATGAATTCCCAATTGCCTGTAATCTAAAAAGTATTGGTTATCAATTTCCAGTCTTTTGTAGTCTTGAGAAAGTATTGACTATGAATTCGCAATCGTTTACAGAATTGAAAAAGTATTGATTATATATTCACAATTTTTTTTAGTCTTGAAAACTATTGGTTATGGGTTCTCAATTGTCTGAAGTCCTGAAAACGTATTGATTATGAGTTCTCAATTGTCTGAAGTCCTGAAAACGTATTGATTATAATTATTATGAATTCCGAATTATTTGTAATCTTGAAACGATTATGAATTTCCAATCGTTTATAGTCTCTTGAGAAAGTATACTGTGGAAGAGCCGCCTCGGTGGCCTAGTTGATAGCGTACTAAACTTTCACTTCGAGGACCCGGGTTCGATTCCCGGCCAGGGCTTGGCATTTTCATACGCTATAAACCATCCCATCGTCTGCATTAGCCAAAGTGTGCACAATAGTCGGACGTTAAACACAAATATATATATATACTGTGGAAGAAAGGACTTATGTAAATAAGACTCCCTTCGCCTAAGTAAATAATATAAACAAATAAAGATTGAAAGCTCCCCCCCTTGAATGGCGAACCGACCGTTTCCTGAGCTCATGAGTATCGCGTTGGTTTAGACAGGCCTTAACCCTTAACCGAGTGGGTGGCCCTAAGTTGAACTCGGCGTCGTTATAATTTTATTGTCCACGTAATGTGACAAACTGGCATCAGCCAACGAGGATAAATCACCAAGTCTGCTACAAGCACGCGAGTGCAGCGCCTAAAATAAACATCGACTCAATGGCTCGTTGACCCAATATAACAAAGCAGCTCGTCATAATTCCATTTAAACCGAGTCTCATAAACAGTTGAAAGCAACCGACTTTTGCTTTCAGAAAAGATGACACCCGTTAGCGCAACCAAGGAGTAAGGTTAGTGAGAGTGCCAATCCTTATAACGGGTGAGGTTTAAATGCCGCCTTATACATTTTAGCGACTATCTACTAAAAAAAAAAAAAAAAAAGGTAGCCATTGGGACTGTCGGAAGAAGCGTTAGCTTCTTTAAAAAACGTATAAAACGTCACTCTTATATAATTGACACTTGAATACTAAATAATTAAGTTGGGCTGGATAAGCAGTATGATAGCGTTTAAAATAATTTAAACATTTATTATTCACATGTACCAATACGTAATAAACCTATAAAACGTCACTGATATACAATTAACACTTGAATACTAAATAATTAATTTGGACTGGGTAAGTAGTATGATAGCTTTTAAAATAATTTAAACATTTATTATTCACACCTACCAATATGTAATAAACGTATAAAACGTCACCGTTATACAATTTACACTTAAGTACTCAATAATGAAGTTGGGCTGGGTAAGTAGTATGATGGCGTTTAAAATAATTTAAACATTTATTAGTCACACCTACCAATATGTAATAAACGTATAAAAAGGTTACCGTTATACAATTTACACTTAAGTACTAAATAATGAAGTTGGGCTTGGTAAGTAGTATGATAGCTTTTAAAATAATTTAAACATTTATTATTCACACCTACCAATATGTAATAAACGTATAAAATGACACCGTTATACAATTTACACTTGAATACTAAATAATGAAGTTGGGCTGGGTAAGCAGCATGATGGCGTTTAAAATATTTAAACATTTATTATTCACACCTACCAATACGTAATAAACCTATAAAACATCATTGTTATTACAAATAATACTTTAATACTAAATAATTAAGTTGGATTGGGTAAGTAGTATGATGGATTTAATATAATTTAAACATTTATAAAACTTATAAAACGATTGTTATTATAACACTTGAATACTAAATACATACAGGTACAAAACATACATACGCGCGCGACCAACTCTGTCGGAACCGGCAGACGAAAGAAAGGGGAAGAGCTGAGAACTGGAGGGGGTCTGTGTAATACTTCCCCTACTCGCGTTACTTACTCTTGGTAGCCAATTCGATGAAACCGAATCACTCCATGGTGACAAATACAAAGTGCACAACGCGGTATAAGAAGCTAACGCTTCAAAAAGTTAGTTCCAAAATTGTTGATCCAAGCCGCTAAAAATTTCGACTTTCATAAACAGTTTAGTCAAAATTAAGTATCGATTATAACGTAATAGAGGATTGGTTATTAAACGGGCTTATATATGGTGATATAGAAAAGCTAAAAATATATAAATAAATGCTGTCATGCTGACGTGATGGAAGTGAATTTCGAAACACCAGCAAAACACTGAATAGCATCACGTAAACGAACATTTCAATGCAATAAAATTAAAGTTTGCATTTTGCTAATATTTCTTAACGTTCATACGTTATGCCAGTTAAACTAACGAGTACAAGGGCTCGGCGTGTGAACGAACGGAATCTACAGCCTTGAGTTGCGCAGTTCAGAGACAAAACAAAAATATAGAGTTTACGTTAGAAAATAGGACCAGTAAAAGCACAAAAGCGGTCGTACTTACTTCATGTGCCTCAATAATATTTTGTTAGCTTAATATTTTTCATCTCCAAAGACGTTTTTAAGTATTAATAGCTTTTTGTTGCAATAAATGCAATTTTGATATTCCATGTACTCGTATATCGTAAAATAAAGCATATGAAATAAATTTTCATGATTAGTATAATCAAGTAAATATACGGGATTTTTACAGTAATAATATAATTTTGTAATTAACTTACAGCTTACTTTGAAATTACTATTATGTTGAGTATAATGATCTGCCTTCCCTAGCTTCGTCAATTCTACTTTTGTTGACGCGTTTCGGAGAACCTCCATCTTCAAAAATTATATCTATACTCAGTACTTAAGTATAGATATAGTTTTTGAAGATGGAGGTTCTCCGAAACGCGTCAACAAAAGTAGAATTGACGAAGCTAGGGAAGGCAGATCATTATGTTTAACAAAGTGACAATAATCCTAGCAGAAAAGAAGAAGAATACTTTGAAATGTTTATTTTTTAGCGAATTTCCGTTGGAAAATGAGCTATCGGAGACGCAGAGGCGAAAATGAGCTATTGGAGCTCATCATGGTAAGACCCAGATCTGAGACATTGAAATGAGCGCCGACCTTTGACATTTAGATCACTTTTGAGGGTCGTTAAATTCACACACACACACACACACACACACACACACACACACACACACACACACACACACACACACACACACACACACACACACACACACACACACACACACACACACACACACACACACACACACACACACACACACACACACACACACACACACACACACACACACACACACACACACACACACACACACACACACACACACACACACACACACACACACACACACACACACACACACACACACACACACACACACACACACACACACACACACACACACACACACACACACACACACACACACACACACACACACACACACACACACACACACACACACACACACACACACACACACACACACACACACACACACACACACACACACACACACACACACACACACACACACACACACACACACACACACACACACACACACACACACACACACACACACACACACACACACACACACACACACACACACACACACACACACACACACACACACACACACACACACACACACACACACACACACACACACACACACACACACACACACACACACACACACACACACACACACACACACACACACACACACACACACACACACACACACACACACACACACACACACACACACACACACACACACACACACACACACACACACACACACACACACACACACACACACACACACACACACACACACACACACACACACACACACACACACACACACACACACACACACACACACACACACACACACACACACACACACACACACACACACACACACACACACACACACACACACACACACACACACACACACACACACACACACACACACACACACACACACACACACACACACACACACACACACACACACACACACACACACACACACACACACACACACACACACACACACACACACACACACACACACACACACACACACACACACACACACACACACACACACACACACACACACACACACACACACACACACACACACACACACACACACACACACACACACACACACACACACACACACACACACACACACACACACACACACACACACACACACACACACACACACACACACACACACACACACACACACACACACACACACACACACACACACACACACACACACACACACACACACACACACACACACACACACACACACACACACACACACACACACACACACACACACACACACACACACACACACACACACACACACACACACACACACACACACACACACACACACACACACACACACACACACACACACACACACACACACACACACACACACACACACACACACACACACACACACAGACACACACACACACACACACACACACACACACACACACACACACACACACACACACACACACACACACACACACACACACACACACACACACACACACACACACACACACACACACACACACACACACACACACACACACACACACACACACACACACACACACACACACACACACACACACACACACACACATATATATACATATATATATACACACATACACATATACACACACACACACACACACACACACACACACACACACACACACACACACACACACACACACACACACACACACACACACACACACACACACACACACACACACACACACACACACACACACACACACACACACACACACACACACACACACACACACACACACACACACACACACACACACACACACACACACACACACACACACACACACACACACACACACACACACACACACACACACACACACACACACACACACACACACACACACACACACACACACACACACACACACACACACACACACACACACACACACACACACACACACACACACACACACACACACACACACACACACACACACACACACACACACACACACACACACGCTGACAGGGCTCTTTTTCCTATTTCCAATGCAATTAAGTTTTAAACGCTAATATATGCAAATTTCGGCTCTATTTACAATGGTGAAATCAGGGTTTAAAAAAACGGTTAAGATAAAAACATCACTTTTGGAAATTCGCTTCAATCAGGTCAGCGAGAAAGCTGCGTACCGGGAATATTTTTTTTCTTTCTTTTGCAACATAAAACGTATTTTTAAGGCGATAATCTGATTGTTTTGTTAGGATAAGTAATAGTTGATTTTTGTTGTTACTTTAAGACGAAAAGCACATTGAGGCTATTATCGCCTCCCTAAATGTAAGTGTGAGTGTAAAGTGTTAAAGTCGTAAGTGTGTGTTAGACTCGAATACCGCGAGGGACGTCTAAATCCTCTCAATAGGTGCAGCTAGTCTGCACCCCTGCGGGGACGTAATATTTGAGTAAAATTCGATGAAAATCGTTAGAGATGATTACGAAATGAATTACACTTTTATTTTTAGTCTAGCGATGAGCAGACATTTAATAGCATCTGAATCAGCGAACCATAAAAATCGTGAGATCCATTAAAATATCAATATCTTTTATTTTTATTATCGCTATACTTTCTATTTATTTCCTATATACAAAGAAAGTAAAAACATTATTAATTTAAAGGAAAACGCAAAACCAATCACGGACCAATATGACGCAATTATCATAATTTTGTTTTATAAAAATTTTGAACAACCATCGCTCTGCATGGCACAAGGCCACTGATCACGTGATTTCATCCATGCACGTACAGGCGTAGTTATATAGAAAACCCAGTTGTAGCTGATTCGCAGGCTATTCTGAGCGCAGGCTAACTTTATCCCAAGCCAGCTTACTGACAATTACTGAAAACTGATTCGAATAATTGCCCCCCTTCCGTAATTCCTACGTTCCCGATTGCAATGCTACAGGGTGTTTCGACAATTCAGGCTGTGAGAAAAACAGAAAATATTCTTAAATAATATGATTTATTATTTTACATAAAAATGGGAACAATAAAAGATTTGAACTGTACATGATCATTATTGTTCCAATATAGAGTGAATGGATCTATTACATAATCCAAACTGCAAGCGTTTATTGTAGAAACATTATGTTTTTAACATAAAACACGACTTACGTTTTTATTTGCAATGCACATTGTCCAGTTCTATTGTAAATAAAAGCCGAATTGAACAATGTTTTAAGTGCAACATTCTTTGTTCTAAGTATAAACATAAAACAATCTGTTTAACTGCGCATTGTACTGTTCTATTGTTAAAAATAAAAGCTGAATGGAACAATGTTTTAACTGTAACATTCATTGTTCTAAGTACAAACATAAAACAATGTGTTTAACTGCGCATTGTCCTGTTCTATTGTTGTAAATAAAATCCGAATGAAACAATGTTTTAACTGCATCATTTTTTGTTCTGAGTACAAACATAAAACAATCTGTTTAACTGCGCATTGTCCTGTTCTATTGTTGTAAATAAATCCGAAAAATGAATGGAACAATGTTTTTAAAACTGCATCATTGTTTTTGTTCTGAAGTACAAACATAAAACAATCTGTTTAACTGCGCATTGTCCTGTTCTATTGTTGTAAATAAAATCCGAATGGAACAATGTTTTAACTGCATCATTTTTTGTTCTGAGTACAAACATAAAACAATGTGTTTAACTGCGCATTGTCCTGTTCTATTGTTGTAAATAAAATCCGAATGGAACAATGTTTTAACTGCATCATTTTTTGTTCTGAGTACAAACATAAAACAATCTGTTTAACTGCGCATTGTCCTGTTCTATTGTTGTAAATAAAGCCGAAGGAAATAATGTTTTTAACTGCAACATTTATTGTTCTAAGTATAAACATAAAACAAGCTGTTGTTACTGTATATTGTTATGACGTATTTGTAAATAAAAGGTGAATGAAACAATGTGTTTACCTGCAAGCATTCATTGTTATAGGTATAAACATGAAAGTATATGTTTTAATTGTACATTGTTATGGTAACTATTGTATTCATAACGTAAAGGAAACAACTTTGTATAATTTTTTGTTGTATGTAAAAACATTTAAAAAATGTTTATGCACATTGTCATAATGTTGGAGCAATTTTTTTCAAATTTAAGCCCACATTGGAGCACACACAGTCAATTTAATTAAGTCTTTGGTTTTTCTGCGTTCTTCCCATTATTTTTTTTAATCTTATTGATCTCTGAAGTATGAATTCTTCCGAATATACTACGTTTCGTGGACGTTTTTCCCTAAACTGTAATTGGGTTTCCTGACTTTTTAAGATCGCTTTTTCTCTTCTTCCTGCCAATTGGGGTTATTCCCAGTTCCTCCAAGTCCTGTTCCACCTCCTTCAACCAGATGTTCCTAACTTTACACTTCAATTGGTAGTCCAATAATCTCCTCGTAAGTCTACTCTCTGGTAATCGAGTTAGGTGTCCAAAGAAGGCCAATCTTCTTTTCCTAAAAATGTTAGTGAGCTGCTCGTTGTTACGATACAAGACCGCATTCGGCAACAGTCTGTACTGTCCCCCCACCAAATGTTTCTTATTAATAATTGTTCGGAGTACTCTCCTTTCCATTCTCTGGAGCTCCTCCGTTATATTTTGGCTCTTTAGATTAAATAGGATCTCCGAGGCGTAAGTTACGTTTGCCCTTATGACCGTGTTATAATGCCTAAGTTTAGATTTTATGGAAAGCGATTTTTTTTTGTAGGTATTCTGAGTCAAATAGAAGGCAGATCTTAATTTAGCTACTCTGTTAAGTATTGCTGGTTTTTCTCTGAGGTCTCTGGTAATAGTTTCTCCCAAGTACTTAAATTTATCGGTATTCTTTAACCGGTCGTTACCGATTTTTACGAACTTTTGTTCTGTCTTTCTTATTGGCATTATCTCTGTTTTCCTGAAGGATATTTGGAGGCCGACTTTTCCAGCGATGTCTCTTAGTGATTCAATTTGGTGTGTTGTGTCTTCCCAGCTGTTCGATAAGAGTGCCAAATCGTCCGCAAAGGCTAAACAATTTAACCCTATCTTTGTTCCAATGTTGGAGCAATTTACTTAACAAAAAAATAAAAAATATAAAAAAAATAAAAAAAATTATCCCATCAGAGAGTATGGGATAATCAAATGGGTCATTATATATCTGAATTTACCAGAACGAAGCAACCTTAAGCCGTATATAAATCTGAACGTGCAGTGACTAATATGCATGCGGTTTGGCATTGTTACTTCAGAGAGACAACAATAGCTTGTTTACTTTTGGAGAAAAAAACTTGTAAAAATAATCTACGCAATAACACTGCATAAAGTTGGTCACAGTAGCAAGCTAGTAAACACAACCGATTGCCAAGTGAACTTGTTGTCTGGACTTCAGTAACTATAAACTTCAATAACTTCTAATCTGGACACAGAAACTGGCGTACAGATGAGCGTTAACATGAACATAAAGTGAAGAATGAAAAAGAATCTTTTAAACGATTTTGTGAAATTTGCTACATTTTCAAGCTACAGGTTTTCCGGTAACACGTTTAGTAAGTGATTTTTCAGCACCAATGACGTATTAGTTTTTAAGTCATAAACATTTAAAAAGCAAGGAGTCCCACATGTATT
Organism: Callitettix versicolor; assembly: GCA_022606455.1. Classification (NCBI taxonomy): domain Eukaryota; kingdom Metazoa; phylum Arthropoda; class Insecta; order Hemiptera; family Cercopidae; genus Callitettix; species Callitettix versicolor. Next base: position 7,131,835 of record CM040190.1, read on the forward strand.
CCTGCTACTCTTAATATCTGACCCTGTGACTTATGAATTGTAATGCCAACTTCAATGGAAACTGCAATATTTTAATTTGGAAAGGCTGGTTGTTTGAAATTATAAGATTGTTTCAATTAAAATCATTGTAAATGTAAGCTTATAAACAATAATTTTATAACAAATAATAACAGGGATTCAGATTTTTAAAACGGAAATACATCTATGTCCATGTCAGGTACCTAAACCATGTTTATTTTAAATTTCATCTCAATCGGTCCAGTAGTTAATGTGTAATTGAATAACAAACAAAAACACACACACATACGAGGTTTGTCCAATAAATACGCGAACTGGTCGAATATGGTGGCCATTACGGAGAGTTAAGCCACGCCCACTGGCCTCACGTGTTGTCTGGGACCCAATGAGCCGTCAGTGTTTGGCAGAACGTTACGCTGTGCGGATCTTGCGAGTAGAGTTATTTTTAGTTTTGCATTATTTTTTTGTTCGTCGATATGGAAATTGACCAATTCACTGAATAACGAATTAACATCAAGTTTTTGGTAAAGCTTGGTAAAAATTACCAAGAAATTGCTGAAATGTTGAGAGTTGTTTATGGTGATAATGCTATGAAGAAAACAGCCATTTTCAAGTGGATTAAGCGCTTTAAAGAAGGTCGAGAAGACGCCACGGATGATGCAAGAATTGGACGACCTTCAACCTCTTGTGTGCATGAAAACATTGATCGTGTGCGGAGTCTTGTCCTTACTGATCGCCGAAAAACTGTCCGAATGATAGCTGAAGAACTAAATTTAGGAAAATCAACAGTGCACACAATCTTAACCGAGCATTTGGGCTTAAGAAAGGTTTGTGCGAAAATCGTGCCAAAACTGCTGACTCCGCATCAAAAGTTGAGAAGAGTCGAATGTGTTACTGACTGAAAAAATTCCATGGAAAATGATGTTGGATTCTTAAATAGGATTATCACTGGTGATGAATCATGGTTTTTCGAGTATGACCCCGAATCGAAATCGCAAAGCATGGAGTGGAAAGCAACAGGTGAAGCTCGAACAAAAAAATCAAGGAAAAGCCGATCAAAAATCAAAGTCATGCTCCTGGTTTTCTTTGATATCAAAGGTGTTGTTCATCATGAATTCCTTCCTGAGGAAAAAACGGTAAATTCTGAGTTCTACCTTAACGTTCTCAAGCGTTTGAGAGATCGAGTGCGTCGTGTGCGACCACATTTGACTCAAAACGATGGATGGATTCTTCATCAAGACAATGCACCCGCACATTCGGCTTTGATTGTTCGCCAGTTTCTGGCTAAAAATTCAATCACTATCCTTGATCATCCCCCTTATTCACCGGACCTCGCCCCCTGCGACTTTTTTCTTTTCCCTAAATGCAAAAATGTGATGAGGGGACAGCATTGGGAAGATGTGGACACAATAAAACAAGAAACGATGAGGAGACTGAAAAGCCTGACTTCCGAGGACTTCCAAGGGTGCTTTGAAGAGTGGAAAAGAAGATGGGATAAGTGCATAGCAGTGAATGGAGAGTATTTTGAAGGGGACAAAATCAATGTAGATGAAATTTTGTAAAATAAAGTTTTTATGACCTTAGTTCGCGTATTTATTGGACAAACCTCGTAAACTTCCAAATTTAAAATATTATATTAAGAAGTATAAAATATTATTAAAACGTCACTGTTGTAGCCTACAGTTAACACATATCACAAAACTGAATACTAAATAATTCAGTTGCACTGGGTAAGTAGTATAATGGCATTTAAATATTTATTATTCACACCTACCAATATACAATAACGTATAAAACGTCACCGTTACACAGTTAACACTTGTCATAAAACTAAATACTAAATAAAGTTGGACTGGGTAAGTAGTATAATGGCGTTTAAAATAATTTAAATATTTATTATTCACACCTACAAATATATAATTAACGTATAAAACGTCACTGTTACACAGTTAACACTTGACACAAAACTAAATAATTAAGTTGGACTGGGTAAGTAATATAATGGCGCGAACATACAAGTTTTCACTTCAAAAATACATTTTAAAACAAAATATATATATAAGAGCGTGACGGCAAACCGAATTTTATTCCCGTGCAAAATATACATCCATACCCCGCCATAAGAAGTAAACACTTCAATATACGAACCAAAACGAGATTCAGAACAGATATGAACAGAAAAAAGATGGTGATGTCCGAAGCCGAGAGGAAAATAGATCTGACCGCATGAAGATTTTTTTTTGTGTTTAACGTCCGACTATTGTGCACACGGCCTAATGCAGACGATGGGATAAGATATAGCGTATGAAAATGCCAAGCCCTGGTCGGGACTCGAACCCGGGTCCTCTAGATGAAAGCCCAGTACGCTATCATCTAGGTTACCGAGGCGTGTAAAGTGTTAAAGTCGTTTTTTTTTATTTAACGTCCGACTATTGTGCACACTTGAGCTAATGCAGACGATGGCATGATTTATAGCGTATGAATATGCCAAGCCCTGGCCGGGAATCGAACCCGGGTCCTCGGGGTGAAAGCCCAGTACGCTATCAACTAGGACACCGAGGAGTGTAAAGTGGACCCTGCACATTGCCACTTTGTTTTATAGTCATTGCCACTTTGCAATTAAAGTCGTTTGTTTTTAATTTAACGTCCGACTATTGTGCACACTTGGGCTAATGCAGACGATGGGATGACTTATAACGTATGAAAATGCCAAGCCCTGGCCGGGAATCGAACCCGGGTAGCCGCTGTTAGAAAGATTCACGTTTTACATGCTCTTCATATTATTATTTTTTTTGTTGTTGTTTGTTATTTTAAGACGAAAAGCACATTGAGGCTATTATCGCCTCCCTAAATGTAAGTGTGCGTCTAAAGTGTTAAAGTCGTAAGTTTGTGTTAGACTCGGGTACCGCGAGGGACGTCTAAATCCTCTCAATAGGTGCAGCTAGCCTGCACCCTCCTGCGGGGATGTTCTTCATATAACAATGCGAGAACGACATGACCTCTGTACGGATCAGGCTGACTAGACAGGTGCGTACATATTTGTTTTGAGCTTACAAACGTATGCAGCTTACACGTCAACCTTATGCGCTCAGTTTCCTTCATCCAACATAAGAAAACACGGTTCCGTAAGGTTGCGTCACTTTCTGAACACTGCATTTTAAAGTAATCCACACTGAGAGGGAAAAAGTTCACCATTCTCACACCATTAATCTTATAATTAGTTGAAGGTTTCTAATAGAGTCAGCTGGCATCTTGGTTATTTTTACCGGAGCACACGACCAGGTGTTTTTACTCTCTTACCACGTGCTACCTGACTTGTCTATCGCAGTCGGTTATACGTCTTGCCTAGAAGTACAACAAGAGCTGGATCGGTGTTATATAATATTTTACAACCGAAAATATACCCGAGGCATATTACGTAACATTCATAAAAAACAGTGTTATATTACAAAAACGTGATTTCTGTTTATAGTCGGTAAAGATGAAAACAACATGTGGACTACTGTGTGTAGAAACATGGAGCCGCCTCGGTGGCCTAGTTGATAGCGTACTGGGCTTTCACCCCGAGGACCCGGGTTCGATTCCCGGCCAGGACTTGGCATTTTCATACGCTATAAATCATCCCATCGCCTGCATTATCCCAAGTGTGCACACTAGTCGGACGTTAAACACAAAAAACCACGACTTTAACACTTTACACACCTCGGTAGCCTAGTTGATAGCGTACTGGGCTTTCACCCCGAGGACCCGAGTTCGATTCTCGGCCAGGACTTGGCATTTTCATACGCTATAAATCATCCCATCGCCTGCATTATCCCAAGTGTGCACACTAGTCGGACGTTAAACACAAAAAACCACGACTTTAACACTTTACTCACCTCGGTAGCCTAGTTGATAGCGTACTGGGCTTTCACCCCGAGGACCCGAGTTCGATTCTCGGCCAGGACTTGGCATTTTCATACGCTATAAATCATCCCATCGCCTGCATTATCCCAAGTGTGCACACTAGTCGGACGTTAAACACAAAAAACCACGACTTTAACACTTTACACACCTCGGTAGCCTAGTTGATAGCGTACTGGACTTTCACCTAGAGGACCCGGGTTCGATTTCTGGCGAGGGCTTGGCATTTTCATACACTATAAATCATCCCATCGCCTGCATTAGCCCAAGTGTGCTCAATAGTCGGACGTTAAACACAAAAAAACGACTTTAACACTTTACACGCCTCGGTGGCCTAGTTGATAGCGTACTGGGCTTTCACCCCGAGGACCCGGGTTCGATTCCCGGCCAGGGCTTGGCATTTTCATACACTATAAATCATCCCATCGCCTGCATTAGCCCAAGTGTGCTCAATAGTCGGACGTTAAACACAAAAAAACGACTTTAACACTTTACACGCCTCGGTGGCCTAGTTGATAGCGTACTGGGCTTTCACCCCGAGGACCCGGGTTCGATTCCCGGCCAGGGCTTGGCATTTTCATACACTATAAATCATCCCATCGTCTGCATTAGCCCAAGTGTGCACAATAGTCGGACGTTAAACCCAAAAAAAAATAGAAACATGGTAAAACTCCTGTCAAGTCCTTCCATTCCACATTGTTGTCTAGACCAAGGGTGTCCAATCTTTCTATGACTGAGTACCGTTTGATATGTTCATGGTAATTTGGTATACCATCTAAAAATCGAAATAGGTCTGAGGAGTATGGAATACCGCATCAATCGACCTTTCAGTTCTCCATTAACGAGTAGACTGGAAAGACTGCAAGCGATCGGTACACCCAGGTCAGCTTGTCTGGTATACAGACGGATCATTGCACGATCGCCAGTCCGGGTACAGAGGATACTGCAAAACCATTGGCAATGTTTGAAGCTAGCCTAAGGGCGATAATGGCGTAATCTCAGCTCGTGTACATCGAGCAATAGAAGAAGTACTTAAAAGTAAAACGTTCTAATATTCTCAGATAGCCAAGCCTCAATAAAAGTTATCAGCTCTGTGGAAATCACATCTAAATTGGTATGGAATTGCCTCCGTTCCCTCTATGTTTCGGATGGGTACCAGGGTTCGCTGTATTGAGGGAAACGAGAAAGCGGACCTGACGGCCAAAAAAGGAACCGCTGCTGGAATTGTAAGACCAAAGCCGGCGTGCGGGTCACTCGCGTAATATGCGAAAGGTGCAGTAAGGAAGTGGGCTGGCAAAGAACACATCAAACGATGGAGGCAATTCTTTGGGCACCGATTAGGAAAACGTCTACTTTCGGGACGACACTGTCCACTGTCAAGGACATTTGTTAAATTCAAGGTCACTAACGCAGCCTTTATCAGTGAACATGTCCACATCCGCAGTCATCTGCGGTGGGATTACCACAAATCTGGCCTGCGTTTGTCGTTTCAATAGAGGACACTCTTCGGACTTCAGTAATCAGACTTGTTTCACAAGAACGCAATATACAAGATTCTGGATCTTATTATAGGCACTGGAGTCGGTATAAGGCGAACACAAACACAAAAAGCTGGCGTGTCGGAGGTCAGTAAAATCTAAGTAGTAAGCCATATGACGAACAAACATTTTTTTTTTTGTGTTTAACGTCCGACTATTGTGCACACTTGGGCTAATGCAGACGATGAGATGATTTATAGCGTATGAAAATACCAAGCCCTCGCCGGGAATCGAACCCGGGTCCTCGGGGTGAAAGCCTAGTACGCTATCCACTAGGCCACCTCGGTGGCAAACAAACACACACACAGAGAGAGAGAGAGAGAGAGAGAGAGAGAGAGAGAGAGAGAGAGAGAGAGAGAGAGAGAGAGAGAGAGAGAGAGAGAGAGAGAGAGAGAAAACTTAAATTATTATTTTGGTCTGACATAAAATATAAGCCCTTCTAAGTTTTGTTATGCTTCAAGCAGAGCAGTGGTCCTACCGTGGTAAAGAAGTAACATATATAATGCACAATAATTAGCGATCTATAATTCTATCAAAATAAAGAATTTTGCAATAGGTCTACTTAAAAGTAATACAAAGTGTTTATTTATACTTACATATAACTCATTTGAGCAGAAAATGGATAAAGCTAAGTATGTAATCTGGGAAAGTATTCGTTTAGTGATATCTCGTTTTAAGAACCAAGGCCCGCAGGGGTGCCAGACTAGCTACACCTATTGAGAGGATTTAGACGTCCCTCACGGTACCCGACTCTAACATATACTTACACTTGCAACACTGCACTTACGACTTTAACACTTAGAGAGAGAGAGAGAGAGAGAGAGAGAGAGAGAGAGAGAGAGAGAGAGAGAGAGAGAGAGAGAGAGAGAGAGAGAGAGAGAAAGAAAGAGAGAGAGAGAAAGAAAGAGAGAGAGAGTAAGAGAGATTTTTTCTTTTTTTTAACGTCCGACTATTGTGCACACTTGGGCTAATGCAGACGATGGAATGATTTATAGCGTATGAAAATGCCAAGCCCTGGCCGGGAATCGAACCCGTGTCCTCGGGGTGAAAGCCCAGTACGCTATCAACTAGGCCACCGAGGTGTGTAAAGTGTCAAAGTCGTTCTTTTTTGTGTTTAACGTCCGAAATTGTGCACACTTGGGTTAATGCAGACGATGGGATGATTTATAGCGTATGAAAATGGCAAGCCCTGGCCGGAAATCGAACCCGGGTCCTCGGTGTGAAAGCCCAGTACGCTATCAACTAGGCCACCGAGGCGGCTCTAACACTTTACTCTCACACTTACATTTAGGGAGGTGATAATAGCCTCAATGTGCTTTTCGCCTTAAAAAAAAATTAAGGACCAAGATTAAAATAAAATATTCAGCCAATACTCGAAGCCGTTTCACTGTTGTTGTTACCACTGTTACCTGAGGAGTAAGGAGGTGTGGGTTGTTTTGTATTTATGGGCAAACGAAAATGACCAGGACAGAAATAAGACTTTCTTTACTAAACATTATTATTAATCCAGCTATGATGCGTTAAAACACCCTCGGCAATGAACGCTTTTCAAATTGTTTCACGCTCTAAATAATTTGACAGATTTATCTTCTTCCAACAAATATTTGAAGGTTCTGAACACCCCACCAGTTCTATTTATACTTTTCTTCCTGGTTCTTGAAATAGTTGCGTAAACAATTATCCTACTGCTTCCTAAAACCATCGTATTTTTCACACAATCAGGTTATGTTGGTCAGATTAGACGCACCCCGCGCTGTAGCCAACTTTATATTTAGCCGTGTGATGTAGTTGGCAGTGGTACGGGTTGACGTCAAACGCCGTATGGAGAATCTCAGTCGAAGCATTCAGTCGAACTTCGCGCTACGATACATATATAACTTCGATTTTAAATGTGAGTAGTGAAGTGCTTTCTTATAACTTATTGTTTTATGTGATCGTTTTTTTCCTTTAAAATTTGTTTGTGAAAGGAATAACCTAAACGCTTTGGTTCGTCACCGGAACACAGTTGCGCACTAAGAACGCTTTTAAAATCAGGTTGTGTTTCACAAGTGTTTAAATAAAGGATTGCCATTTTGGTTCTAAACATAAGCCTGTGTAAATAACTTTAAACAAATGGAAAAGTAAAATAGAATTTTTTTAATTTATTTGGTTTATTAAGCACTAAAGCTCATCATTTCTCCTTTAAATAATATTTTGTTAGCAAAATAATTTGATCTATATTTGTGCCCTATAGCGCGAAACAGTTCTACGATGCAAAGCTAGTGATAGAACATTCATAAACATATTCTCACAGTATTGTGCTACTGTGTCACAAGAAACTTAGTGTCACAAGAAACTCAGCGCACTATACTTTTTCCGATACTACACACCAAAGAGAACAAAAAATATATTTCTCCTTTAAATAATATTTTGGTAGCAAAATAATTTGATACAAAACAATTAACAAGTATACCGTAGTAGCCTATTTGCCGTTTATTGTTGTCTCGGTTTGAAGACATCTATATTTGTGCCCTATAATGCGAAGCACTTCTACGATGCAAAGCTAGTTGTAGAACATTCATAAACGTATTCTCACAGTATTGTGCTACTGTGACACAAGAAACTTAGTGTCACAAGAAACTTAGTGTCACAAGAAACTCAGCACACTATACTTTTTGCGATACTACACACCAAAGAGAACAAAAAATATATTTCTCCTTTAAATAATATTTCGGTAGCAAAATAATTTGATACAAAACAATTAACACGTAGACCGCAGTAGCCTATTTGCCGTTTATTAGGGTTGTCTCGGTTTGAAGACATCTATATTTGTGCCCTATAGCGCGAAACACTTCTACGATGCAAAGCTAGTGGTAGAACATTCATTAACGTATTCTCACAGTATATGCTGACTACTGTCACAAAAAACTTAGTGTCACAAGAAACTCAGCGCACTATACTTTTTCCGATACTACACACCAAAGAGAACAAAAAATATATTTCTCCTTTAAATAATATTTCGGTAGCAAAATAATTTGATACAAAACAATTAACAAGTATACCGTAGTAGCCTATTGGCCGTTTATTGTTGTCTCGGTTTGAAGACATCTATATTTGTGCCCTATAATGCGAAGCACTTCTACGATGCAAAGCTAGTTGTAGAACATTCATAAACGTATTCTCACAGTATTGTGCTACTGTGACACAAGAAACTTAGTGTCACAAGAAACTTAATGTCACAAGAAACTCAGCACACTATACTTTTTCCGATACTACACACCAAAGAGAACAAAAAATATATTTCTCCTTTAAATAATATTTCGGTAGCAAAATAATTTGATACAAAACAATTAACAAGTATACCGTAGTAGCCTATTGGCCGTTTATTGTTGTCTCGGTTTGAAGACATCTATATTTGTGCCCTATAATGCGAAGCACTTCTACGATGCAAAACTAGTTGTAGAACATTCATAAACGTATTCTCACAGTATTGTGCTACTGTGACACAAGAAACTTAGTGTCACAAGAAACTTAATGTCACAAGAAACTCAGCACACTATACTTTTTCCGATACTACACACCAAATAGAACAAAAAATATATTTCTCCTTTAAATAATATTTCGGTAGCAAAATAATTTGATACAAAACAATTAACACGTAGACCGCAGTAGCCTATTTGCCGTTTATTAGGGTTGTCTCGGTTTGAAGACATCTATATTTGTGCCCTATAGCGCGAAACACTTCTACGATGCAAAGCTAGTGGTAGAACATTCATTAACGTATTCTCACAGTATATGCTGACTACTGTCACAAAAAACTTAGTGTCACAAGAAACTTAGTGTCACAAGAAACTCAGCACACTATACTTTTTGCGATACTACACACCAAAGAGAACAAAAAATATATTTCTCCTTTAAATAATATTTCGGTAGCAAAATAATTTGATACAAAACAATTAACACGTAGACCGCAGTAGCCTATTTGCCGTTTATTAGGGTTGTCTCGGTTTGAAGACATCTATATTTGTGCCCTATAGCGCGAAACACTTCTACGATGCAAAGCTAGTTGTAGAACATTCATTAACGTATTTTCACAGTATATGCTGACTACTGTCACAAAAAACTTAGTGTCACAAGAAACTTAGTGTCACAAGAAACTCAGCACACTATACTTTTTGCGATACTACACACCAAAGAGAACAAAAAATATATTTCTCCTTTAAATAATATTTCGGTAGCAAAATAATTTGATACAAAACAATTAACACGTAGACCGCAGTAGCCTATTTGCCGTTTATTAGGGTTGTCTCGGTTTGAAGACATCTATATTTGTGCCCTATAGCGCGAAACACTTCTACGATGCAAAGCTAGTGGTAGAACATTCATTAACGTATTCTCACAGTATATGCTGACTACTGTCACAAAAAACTTAGTATCACAAGAAACTTAATGTCACAAGAAACTTAGTGTCACAAGAAACTCAGCACATTATACTTTTTCCGATACTACACACCAAAGAGAACAAAAGTATATTTCTCCTTTAAATAATATTTCGGTAGCAAAATAATTTGATACAAAACAATTAACAAGTATACCGTAGTAGCCTGTTTGCCGTTTATTAGGGTTGTCTCGGTTTGAAGACATCTATATTTGTGCCCTATAATGCGAAGCACTTCTACGATGCAAAGCTAGTTGTAGAACATTCATAAACGTATTCTCACAGTATTGTGCTACTGTGTCACAAGAAACTTAGTATCACAAGAAACTCAGCGCACTATACTTTTTCCGATACTACACAACAAAGAGAACAAAAAATATCCGGAAAAATATTTTCGAAATCCCTTGATTTAGCTATTATCCGCCATTTTGTTTAAAATCATTACAACTTTTAAAATAGACAAGATATTAAGTTCATATTTTGTTTACAGATTTTTAATGTTATTTGCAAGTGTACCAAAAATGATTTATAATTTTGGAATGGCGGCCGTTACATTGCTCAAAATATTTCTGTTTAAGCAACAATAGACGATTGTTACTGTACGCTAGTAATATATCAAAACAAACCCGTCGTCGGTGATGGTTGATTTTTAGTTTTTTCCAATTTAATATCAAGCCGCCATATCAAAGTTGCTACACTGACTCGATTACCTTCATTTACGATCAAACATTTTGTTATTGACAGGTTAGTCATTAGACCAACTAGGCTCGAGCTTCGAGTACAAAATTTTCAAAGGCGCAAACAGAAAAGAATTATTAATGAACAGAGGAAAATAATTATAAAAATTCGGGGAAAATTACGCAATAATACACATTTTTTTCCTCAAAGTACCGAGCAAGTAGAGATGATAAGTATTATTGTTTCACAGCAAATAGAAGCGTATAAATTAAAAAAAAATATTTAAAATTTTAACTATTCTCTAATTATAGGTTTACATATTTTCACTGTTATTGTCCACATCGCATTGTTAATAATGTTTCATTAAAAAGTTGAATTTTTGTACCGACTTTTGATATTCTTGCAAATTAAGGGGACTCGGTTGTCGATATGACTAAAGCATCGGTTAGCCGCTACACCTCTCAACTGCGTACCTTAAGGTCCTTAGTTCGCAGTTACTCCAGTTGCTTCCCTTACCGTTAACACTGATCGCTCGTCCTCTTAGTCTAACTGGCTTAAAAAAGGAAAAATTATGTACAGTAGGAGGGCCCCCGATAGCAAAAGTGCCTATAAGCCGCGAGCACGTTAATGCGGTCTTTGATCATCAAGTTTTCTTTATAGATTTATAGATTAGGTCTATCTTGTACAGTGAGAAAGTAACAACCTTTTATAAAACAATTAAGATATGTATTTGCTAATGATAACTGATTTAAATGTTATCATAACATTAAGTTTTCATAATTTATTGCCATATATATATATATATATATATATATATATATATATATATATATATATATATATATAGTAAATTGAAACAGCCTATAAAGTAAGTGAATGTCATACTGAAAAATGTTTTGTAAGCTACTGTAGTACAAAAAGAAAAACTGTTTAGTTTAACAAAAAATATATATATATATATATATATATATATATATATATATATATATATATTTCAGTGTGACATTCACTTACTTTATGGGGGCTGTTTCAATTACAGAGAAGGTGGTGGATATATTTAAATTTGCGAAAAAAACAAACAATATTAATCAGTAGCTATTTACTGATACTTAGAATCTCTATATTATTTACCACACAGGGGTGCAGACTAGCTGCACCTATTAAGAGGGTTTAGACGTCCCTCGCTGTACCCGAGACTAACACACACTTACACTTACAACACTACAAACTTTAACACTTTACACTCACACTTACATTTAGAGAGGCGATAATAGCCTCAATGTGCTTTTCGCCTTAAAATAAAAAAAAAAAATCTATATTATTTAGTCCTCCCATTTTGAAAATTAAAATAGCCTACGTTTTGAACTGCTATAATATTTCATACTACACAAACACTTGTTTGCTATGACTGTAAATAATTTATGAACTATGTAAATTTTATTAATTTAAAATTATAAGTAGATGTAGCATAGGAATAGCTAGGATTTGTGGAAGGGGACCGAAGGTATAAAAATACAGTATGCTACAGTGACATGCGCAGCGTGATTGCCTTGGCACCCCCAAATGCCAGAAAAATTGGAGGAAAAAAGAAAAAACTAGCTCGCCATAAGGAGAGAAAAAATGAAAAAACCTATTGTTTTTGGGTGATGGAACTCAATTTTAAAAAAAAAAAATTGTGGGATTTGGATGAGGGGTTATCTAGGGAAACAAAAATGTGCCATTTTTGATGTTGGCACCCACAAATTCAAAATCCTGTGCACGCCACTGGTATACTGTATCAATGACACCTGTTTCCAGGGCTATGGAATAGTGTCATTCCATGCAAGCAGGGGGGGAGCAGGTTCAAAAATTTTTCAATTTTTTTTTCTAAAACGCATATTCAGCCTGACGGCTTCTTAAAACCTGAAACTCTCAAGTAAAAATTGCCACTTATGAAAGGTAGGCCTATACTCCCACTATCACTGCTTATGAATATGTCCTAATACATGTTTAAAAAGAAGGCTATCTCTCTAAATTTGTAATGCAAAATCAGAGGCCATACTTCAGTTAGTTTAAACAGTTTAATGAGACACATTGTTACTGAAAAACTAACAATGACTTTAATAGAACTAAAACAATTTACATCACTCGATTTATATTTAATTATTTATATTCAAATTACTACTTAATATAAGTCTGTAAACAGTCACACACTGCTATGCTAAAAGCTGTACAGCAACTAGGGAACTTATTCTATCTTGCATACACTAATTTCTATTGGAATGCCAGAATGTGGAATGATCATTTGGACAAAATCTAAAGGCTAACCAGTTGTGTTCATTTAATGCACTATGATTTCAGTAAGATGTTCACATCGATTATCAATGACTAATTATATTACAATGATCCAACCATAAAGACAGACTAAATCAAAATTTTATTTCATATGTTTGTTAAAATAATTATAAAACCAGTTGTGTTTATGTAATGCACTATGATTTCAGTATGATGTTCAAATCGATTATCAATGACTAATTATATCACAATGATCCAACCATAAAGACAGACTAAATCAAAATTTTATTTCATATGTTTGTTAAAAGAATTATAAAACCAGTTGTGTTTATGTAATGCACTATGATTTCAGTATGATGTTCAAATCGATTATCAATGACTAATTATATCACAATGATCCAACCGTAAAAACAGACTAAATCAAAATTTTATTTCATATGTTTGTTAAAAGAATTATAAAACCAGTTGTGTTTATGTAATGCACTATGATTTCAGTATGATGTTCAAATCGATTATCAATGACTAATTATATCACAATGATCTAACCGTAAAAACAGACTAAATCAAAATTTTATTTCATATGTTTGTTAAAAGAATTATAAAACCAGTTGTGTTCATTTAATGCACTATGATTTCAGTATGATGTTCAAATCGATTATCAATGACTAATTATATCACAATGATCCAACCGTAAAGACAGACTAAATCAAATTTTATTTCATATGTTTGTTAAAAGAATTATAAAACCAGTTGTGTTTATATAATGCACTATGATTTCAATATGATGTTCAAATCGATTATCAATGACTAATTATATCACAATGATCCAACCATAAAGACAGACTAAATCAAAATTTTATTTCATATGTTTGTTAAAAGAATTATAAAACCAGTTGTGTTTATATAATGCACTATGATTTCAGTATGATGTTCAAATTGATTATCAATGACTAATTATATCACAATGATCCAACCGTAAAAACAGACTAAATCAAAATTTTATTTCATATGTTTGTTAAAAGAATTATAAAACCAGTTGTGTTCATTTAATGCACTATGATTTCAGTATGATGTTCAAATCGATTATCAATGACTAATTATATCACAATGATCCAACCATAAAAACAGACTAAATCAAAATTTTATTTCATATGTTTGTTAAAATAATTATAAAACCAGTTGTGTTTATATAATGCACTACTATTTCAATATGATGTTCAAATCGATTATCAATGACTAATTATATCACAATGATCCAACCATAAAGACAGACTAAATCAAAATTTTATTTCATATGTTTGTTAAAAGAATTATAAAACCAGTTGTGTTTATATAATGCACTATGATTTCAGTATGATGTTCAAATCGATTATCAATGACTAATTATATCACAATGATCCAACCATAAAAACAGACTAAATCAAAATTTTATTTCATATGTTTGTTAAAAGAATTATAAAACCAGTTGTGTTTATATAATACACTATGATTTCAGTATGATGTTCAAATCGATTATCAATGACTAATTATATCACAATGATCCAACCATAAAAACAGACTAAATCAAAATTTTATTTCATATGTTTGTTAAAAGAATTATAAAACCAGTTGTGTTCATTTAATGCACTATGATTTCAGTATGATGTTCAAATCGATTATCAATGACTAATTATATCACAATGATCCAACCGTAAAAACAGACTAAATCAAAATTTTATTTCATATGTTTGTTAAAAGAATTATAAAACCAGTTGTGTTTATATAATGCACTATGATTTCAGTATGATGTTCAAATCGATTATCAATGACTAATTATATCACAATGATCCAACCGTAAAAACAGATTAAATCAAAATTGTATTTGATATGTTTGTTAAAAGAATTATAAAATAAGTAAAACTTCAAATGCCTATGTGTCTATTTTTGTATAGTAAAATTTGTTTAAAAAATTCCAACCATCCCCTGCTCCACTAACTATGCCCTTTATTTTATTTTATTTATTTATTTTTTTTTTTTTGTGTTTAACGTCTGACTATTGTGCACACTTGGGCTAATGCAGACGATGGGATGATTTATAATGTATGATAATGCCAAGCCCTGGCAGGGAATCGAACCCAGGTCCTCGGGGTGAAAGCCCAGTACGCTATCAACTAGGCCACCGAGGCGGCTACTACACACCCTTTAAGTGTAGTAGAGTACAGTAATTCTTTCATTTTTTTTATTGAGAAAATTTTCATAAATTAAAATTTGTAATTTTCACTCCACAACTCACCAGTATCAAGAATAGGCTAAAAATCATTGTATTCACTCCATTTCAAAAGATATGTTGAAATAAAAATATGTTTGGAGATCACTGAGAGCGATAATCTAACAACTTTCATTTATTGAACGACTGAGAAAACAGAGACAACTGTAAAGAACAGGTTTAATTAGAGTAAGTTATCAGGTTAAAATGTGACCATGTTTCTTACTCATAAACTTCAAAAGATATAAAATATTCAGTTTGTAGTATGAATTCACACACGTTCTGAAAGGGAAAAATTTGTAACCTTTGACACGTAATAATTGACATAAGTGTAATATTGTTCACAAATTCATTTTCTTTAATGAACTCACCACTAGCCATCTTAATAATAAAAGGAACCTAAGCTACCCTGTGATACCTCAAATAAAAATGCATTAAAAACATTTTGATCAAACCTAGACCATAAAAAACATTAGTCCCAGTACTTTTTATAACAGAGGAGAGATAAAAAATATTCAGGCTGCCTAGGTTTTGAAACAATATCTAAAAAATGCACAAAAAAACTATTTTGAAGTTTTGAACTTTCTGTAGCAATCTACAATTCGTAGCTTATAATTCTTAAATATATTGATATCATAATTACGAAGTTTTTTGTATTCGTATTTTTGTTCTAGAATAGGGATACAGTTTTCAAATCATTGCAGAGATTGAATCACAATTCACAGATAAAACAGGATAACTCAACGTTTTAATATGTAAATACAAATGACTGAAAAAAATTGTTTCTTATTCAAAAAGGCTATTGTTAGATTTTTCAACTTTTCTTTTTCTTTGTCATAGAATAACTTCTACTTATTCTGCTACTTAATAAAATAAACAACTCAATTATAAACTTTTATAATCATATAATTTCTACAATAAAACTTCTGTTTTAAGATATGGTTTGATAAATGCATTAGCTTAGGGAATTTCATTTTTTGTAGTTCATTAAAAAAATAAAGTTATTATTTTCAGTGTGAAATGTTAAGCGCTTCATAAATTTTTTCATTCCAGCAATAAATCAGAAATATATGTTAAATCTGGGCTATAAGGAAAAACCCCAAATGATACGCCTGAATATAACCACTCTATTCGCAGTTTTATGTTTTACCATGAATAGCCTAAAATGTTTTCCTTAACAAGCACACAATTCACATGCAATAAACTCGATTGTTATTATTACAGTTTATTCGGACATTTGCTATATCATTTGTGTATCATTCATATTCACATATTTTCATCATTTGATCCATACTCTCAAAATGTCTAACATAGGCTATACAAATGATGTTAAATACCCTAATAAACTGTAATAATAACATCAATTTTACATCATTATGTAAAAAGTTTAAAAATAGGATAAACTCTATCGGTCATGTAAATTAAAACTAATTACAAAATTAGGCCTACCATACTCTCTGCATGTGGCCACCTTAAAACTAATTTTTATTTATGTAGAGTTGGTTGCCATATTCATTAAAAGTGTTTAAAAACAAATCAGAAATTTGAATTCCAATTTAATAAAATTTGATCGTTCGACAAAAAAATATATTGTTAATTGAAATAGCTTAATAATAATAATAATAAAAATTATTATTATTATTTTTATAATTATTCATAGCACTGTAGTGGAAAAATTAGTAATTTTCATTTGGAAATTCAGTCTAGTTCAATTTTATCAAATGTAAAAGGCACATATTCATTTTTCTGCATGTTGTCTAGGCTAATAGCCCTTAGTCTATTCAAGATTAGTACAAAGATTCGTGTTTGTAACTTTTTAGGAAAGTATACATTATTGGGGTTACCAAATAATTTTTAGTGTCAACATGCAGCTTAGAACAAATATTAGTTTCTAAAATTCAGAAATACTGAATATTATAATATGATAAAGCTGATTATTGTATACCTAAAATTTAATTAGAGTACCTAGCCTAAAATCTACAGTGCCTATGACGTTGGCTACTAACCTTAACTTTGCTGCCAACGTTGTTATGCATTTTCTCAAATTTACACATTTATTAAAATCACAACACTGTTATTAAACACAGCACATCACAATAAACTAACAAGAAACATTAAAAAATTTACAAAAGTTTATATAAGCAAAACCATTTAGTTTTACTACAAGAACCGCGGGCACAATGAAAAGTCTGTACGGAATGCCATCGGAATTTCGTCGTTATTGTACTTTACATAACATAGATTCACATGGTAAAACAATTACATTAATTTTAAAGATGAATTATATGTCATAGATTAAATATTAAAAGTTTTGAATATTTAAAAAAAATAACAAAATATAGCCTGTTTACAATAATAATTAGTACTACGTACGGCATACTTGTTAAAAAAAAAAAAAACAAAAATACTTTCTTAAATGTCAATGGTTTTTAAAATTAACTTTGACATTCCTTCATTTTTATTTTCAGATTATATGAAGTGTATTATAAAAAGTATGATAAACATAAAGAAAACGATTTTGATGGATAAATATTATACGTTTTGAGGCCACAAATTTTAAATAGTGTTAAATTTTCCTTCTAAGTACTTTTGAGTTAATTGACTGAGTGAAGAGTGGTTCTGCTTCAACTCGACCTTTTGATATTCAGTTTGTGTTTGTTACGCAGTTCTGGCCAACCATATGAACTGTTGTGAATGTATCTTTTATAAAGCTCAAACGAAATATGTGTAGATTTTTTCCTATTCACTTCCGTTTCAAAATAGCGGTCTCTGATTTAATAAATGATGACAAATGTAAGCAGGTTTTGTGCTTATAGATTTATTTTGAAATTTGGTAGGAAGGCCTTGTTTCATACAAGGTAACCTTGTATGAAGTCCAAAAGTTATTTGTAAGATTTCTTCCCACTTACTATCATTTCCTGTAATACTGACTTGATGGCAATACCTACCATAATTTTTAGCACTTCATGGAGAAAAAGCATAAAATTATGAATAATCCAGTCATATTCCCTAAATATTAAGGTTACTAGTTAAATGAACGGAAAAGGTTACTAGCATATCAGAGAGCTCTGTATACCAAGAATATACTATGAGGTCTAGTGTTCTTTGAAGTACTAGTTAATTAGCTTTCCAGTTAATGAAATTTGGCATGTAGATGTCTATTTATTTTACAGAACATTTTTAAAATCTTTCTACAGTTTTTGTTTTCAAATCACATAGGTACTGTAAAAACGTTTTTTTAAAATGAACTTAAACAATTTTATCAATTAAATGTTTTTACCTCATAGGCAAAACATTACTTTGCATATAGTATTTAAGATTCATACTTCAAGTTGGTGTTGAAAATTTTTAAAAATACGGAATTTACAGTTCAAAGTACACAATAAATAAAACACGATTTTAAACCAAAAATGTCTTTTGAAAAGTTGTCCCTTTCTGCATGAAAGTAGAACTAATTAGTGATATTGCCTTTAATTAGAGGTTTGTGTGTGTAAACAAAAATAGTTTTTATGATTCTACTAATTCTTCACATACTTCAAATAATGGTGATAGAAAATATTACCTTTGCTTTGTGTTTGCAGTTTTAAAAAATTGTTCTTGAAACTGTAAAGCCTTTTTAAGTAAAAATATATTTTTCCCAATAAAAAAAACAACTCAATTAATATCAGTGTATACAAGAATTCTTAAAGGAATATTTTTTATATTTAGATTTCATAAGGAAGAGAAGATAACGGAATAAGAAAAAGAATAGGCAAGTAAACTAATGCAATGGGAGGAGAGTGGAGTTCACCCGAAAAGAGAAAAGTCTCCTGACCCCTGGTGGGGAAACACTCAACCAGGCACTTTGAACAATGTAAGTGAATCTTACTTTTTAGCTTTTGGAAGATCTATAACAGTAAAACCCTAACACAGGACTATGAAATGCGCAACATCAAACCACTTCAGTATGTTTTAAGAAGCTGTTAAAAAATTACATATAGGTAGTGGTCAGAGTTAATTTTTATATTTTCTATGAAACTTTAAAATGCTATTTTCGGCAAATTATATTGCTAATTACAATTTGCAGATCAGATTTTGAAAAAAATGATTTTTGTACAGATTTTGAAAAAGATTAACTTGTTTTGCTAAAGTAATGAACTTGTTCAAGCTATTATCTGTAATAATACTTTGTGATATAGGTTTAACTTGAATCAGTTCAAAATCAAAAAACGCTGGAGTATTTTAATCATATTATAATTCTTGGTTTGTTTGTTATTCAATCACACGTTAACTATTGGACCAATTGAGATAAAATTTGGTATGAACATGGTTTAGTTACCTGACAAGAATACAGACCAATTCCCATTAAAAAACACCATTATACTACTTACCCAGTCTAACTTATTTAATTTGTATTTAGTTTTGTAGTGTGTTAACTGTATAACAATGAACTTTATAGGTCTACGTTTATTATATATTGGTATGTGTGAATAATAAATATTTAAATTATTGAAAACGCTATCATACTATTGGCTCAGCCCAACTTAATTATTTAGTATTTAGTTTTGTAGCATGCGTTAACTGCACAACAGTGAAGTTTTATAGGTTTACGTTTATTATATACTGGTAGGTGTGAATCATAAATATTTAAATTATTTTAAATTCCATCATACTATTGACCCAGTCCAACTTAAATTATTTAGTATTTAGTTTTGTGATGTGTGTTAACTGTATAAGCAACGTTATATAGGCCTATGTTTATTATGTATTGATAGGTGTGAATAATATATATTTAAATTATTTTAAATGCCATTATAATACTTACCCAATCCAATTTTCATTTTCTAGAAGAAATTCACAAATTAACACACAGTACACACACAGCAGGCTATGAGGGCTAAAAGCTCATTTTCTAGAAGAAATTCACAAATTAATAAGTAAACTAGGAGCAGGTTTTGAGGGGAAAAACTGTTGAGACTTCTTAGCCACTCAACATCATAATAAAATAAAAGTACCATCAAATAATGCAATTCGTTTTTAGCTTTTCTTTTATTTTTGTTTTATACTTAACACAGGCTAGTCCATTACTAATCAAATAATAGAACCAATTAAAGTGATGGTAACAGTGTATAATTTGAGCACTTAATAACTAGTTAAGAAATTTTTGTGACACCTGTTTTGCCTTCCTCTGTTACTAACGTAAACAGGTGCCAAAAGAATTTATGTCATTAAGTTCGTTACAACACACTGGCACATGAACAAAACACCATGCCAAGCTTAAGTTTAACATTATTTTTACTAGGTAATAAATGCGGGAAAACATTTTAAAAGATGGCGGAAAATTTGACTTAACGTTCATGAATGAAATATACATTATATATAGTTTTTGACTTGCTCACAATAAAAAGTGTATACAGAAAGTTAATGTTATTGTGACCCCCTGAAAATATCCGATTAGGTTTCATGAGTACAAAAAAGTGTCGAGACTAAACGAATTGACTGATTTCAATGAAATTTTTCACAGGTGTAGTTTACACATTTCTCAAATATAATTTATGTAAAAAAACAATTTAAAATGAACAAAAACTGGATGTCATAAAAATCGGCTCTAAAAATTTTGATGAAATTTTACTCAAATATTTGCTTCAAGTACCCAACAAAACATATTTTTCTAACTCACAAATATATGTGGACTGTACTGTACTGTGCTGGCTGCGTTCATCTTTCTAGTGTCAATCTAGTCATGTGTAGCGTTTTCTAAGTATTCAATATAACAAAGAAAACTGTATTCAATATTTTTTTTTTTGTATTTTAAGACAAAAAGCACATTGAGGCTACTATCGCCTTTCTAAATGTAAGTGTGAGTGTAAATGTTAAAGTCGTAAGTGTGTGTGTTAGACTCGGGTACAGCGAGGGATGTCTAAACCCTCTCAATAGGTGCAGCTAGTCTGAACCCCCTTGCAGGGGCATTCAATATTAAATATACTTATAAGAAGTATATAATATATTAAAAAAATCTGTGCTTTATGAACTGTATTGTAATTTTATATTTTTTCATTAAACATTTTTTAATGTTTTAGTTTAGCTTTAAAATTGTTGTAATAAAATTATAACAATAAGTATTTTTACAGTTAAACCAAAACATTTATAAATAAAGATATACAGTGTGTTAAACGAAGAGGTTTATGCATTTGATCCTCCATTATTTTCCCATTATTCCATTGATTAGTTATTTTTATCAAATGATAATCAATGGAAAAAGAATAATGGTAATAACTGAACTAATGAGTAATAATGGAATTGAGTGAATTAACTGTGTGTGATTTTTTCTTATGGGGATACTTACAGGAACAATTTTACACCCATAGTTTCAACAACGATGACGATTTAAAACGTGCTATCAAAGAGGAATTACTTCGGATACCTCAGGAGTTATTTTCAAGAGCGTACGATTCATTTGTTCTGCTTTATCAGTGTGTAGTATCTGTGGATGGTTTCCAGTTTTAATAGGTCTAATTTATGAAATATTCATTGCTATTAGTTTTTCTTTTAATTAGTTTGTATATAATTAAATTAAAACAATATAATAAAAGATAAAATTCTGTTTGAAAAAATTAACAAAATCAGTTCTATACTTTATTTTGTTTCTACAAACATCAGCCAGATGCAATTCTCACATAATATTTCTGGTATCTTCTTTAAAAGTATGTACAGTTTCAAAATGATCAATGGAAAGATGAGAAAAAAATGGAGGATCAAATGCATAAACCTCTTTGTGGGACACATTGTATATTCTTTGCCTTTTTTATATGGTGCAAATAAAAGTGTTTTTAAGAGCTCTTAATCTCGTTTTTCTACAAATTATATACTCTATGCCAACATTTCAAATTACAGTGAAAAACAATTTTGAGTAGTTGGTGCTGCATCACAGTTGCTACATCTGACAGATGAGCAGCCAGCCAGACTGGCACCCGTCCTCTGAGGACTGTCAATGTTTCAAATATTCCTAGCTGAGGCCATGGACATCAGTACTGGTCATCTGAGTGCAAAGGGCCAATCATGTCATTTTCTACAATTTCCTTCTTCTTTTAATGCCTCAATAAAATGTTTAGAAAAGTTCAAAAACAAATTTAAAGGTTTCATTATTATTAATTTGTTTGGCTATGACATGCTGTTTAACATTATTCTAAAATTTTTCATCACTAATGCTTCAATACTAAAATTAATCTTAATTCCAGGTACCTGCCACTACAGGAGAAAATACTGAAAAGACAGAAGAAAGTGCGCATAGAAAGTCGAACCAAGAAGAAATGGATGCATTCAAGAAAGATGTAGCGAAAAAGAGAGAACTTCGACGTGCAGCAATAGCTTCAGTGCAAAGTGAAATGAAGAAATTAAAAACTGACTTAGAAGCCGAGAGATGTTTACGCAAAGCAGTTGAAGAAGAAAGGGACCAGTTGGTGAAAATTAAATGTGATAAAATGTTGTCTGACGAAATTGATAGGTTAAAATCAGAATTGGAAGTCGAAAGACACAAGAGAATGGAAGTGGAAAAGGAAAACAATACGTTGAAAGAGAAAGAAGGTGAATTGGAGGCAGTCGAACATCAAGTTAAAGCTTTGAAAGAGGTTGCTTCGATTGGAAGAGAAATGTTAAGGATCCGTGAATTGCAGGTAAAAATTAAATAATGCATTAGCTTGTAAGATGTTTTGTTAGGTATGTCTGAATCAAATTTTCACTCGACTTATAAACATTCTTCATTAAACAAATTATCTGCTTTTGGTTATATATATTCATGATGTTACAGATGCAATTAGTTGATTTTTAGAGAATTTCCACCTGGAAAATGAGTTAGTAAAGTGGCCATCATTATAAGACCCAGACTTAGGACCTTGATTGAATACTGATCCTGATCCTTTTAAGGTATATATATATATATATTAATATATGTGTGTGTGTTTTTTTTTTAAGGCGGAAAGCACATTGAGGCTATTATCGCCTCCCTAAATATAAATGTGAGTGTAAAGTGTTAAAGTCGTAAATGTAGTGTTGTAAGTGTAAGTGTGTGTTAGACTCGGGTACCGCGAGGGATGTCTAAATCCTCTCAATAGGTGCAGCTAGCCTGCACCCCCTGCGGGATATATATATATATATATATATATATATATATATATATATATATATAGCACACCTACATTCACAATTTCAGTCCAATCTGATAAAAACTTAGCACAAAAATCAATTTGGGTAACAGCTTCGATACGTTCAACCAGTAAAATTTGTTCAACAGTTTCAAAAAGGTGGTCATTTCAAACCTTTAAAAATTCACAATATTTTTGTCTTAAATTTGTTTTGAAAGAAATATTTTACCAACATAATTAGCGTTAAAAATTGTATGAATCAATACTTTTAATTTTCAAAATTCTTTGATATTAGGATTTTAATTTGACAGCTCTCTGGGGTTTGTATTTTCAATGCAATTTGGAAGTATAAAAAGCTAATACATGCCAATTTTACTTCCATCATGTAAGTGAAGCAGGCGTGTGCTACTATTGAAAATTCACTTCATATCGACAAAACAGAACTGTGTTCTGTAACTATTCACATATTTTGTCAGTGTGCCAAATTTTGAAAATTAAACGTAATTGAGCTATGAAATTACATAAGCATGCTTACATTGTTTATTAGATTTATTTGTCAAGTCATGTTGTTGGAAACATTTTGGCAAACAAAGTTTGATTTAATTCAGTCACTGAAGGTTGCGCTTCAAAATAACCTATGAGAGAGTTGATCTCGGTTGAAGCAATTGCCAATATTGTGCACAATTGTTGTGTAATATGTTGATAGTGTCCGTACAGGAAGTAATACCAAAGTTGTGAGAAACAATATTTTATTTTTAGCAATAACTTCATAACAGCAAAGTGGTTTAAACTTTTGATAATTTGATACCTACATTAGCCTTATTCTGTAACCAAAGGAAGCAAGAATAAACAATGAAAATTGTTTAAATATGTATTAATGAAATCAATCTTCTCTTTAACCCTGTACGGAGTACCATCGTTCTGGAACATATGAATATGTAGTGGAACGTTTGAAGAAGAGAGCAACACTAAAAGTTTGTAAAAAAAGAAGGGAACACACACACACACACACACACACACACACACACACACACACACACACACACACACACACACACACACACACACACACACACACACACACACACACACACACACACACACACACACACACACACACACACACACAAAATTATTCTGAAATGAAACACACACACACACACACACACACACACACACACACACACACACACACACACACACACACACAAATAAACTTAAAACATTACAATATACTTTTTTTTAATGCTATTCTTTAAGCCTTTCTTGAACATGGCTTTGCTAAATAAAAAGTGCCACATTCATAAAACGTAACATTGTTTTTACATTATTTCTTGTCATCTCTTTGTATCTGTTCAGACTAAACACTACTCTCCATCAAGGACAAGTGTTCTTCGTGGAAAGTGCTGCACTGTTGCATTTAGCAGGTGTTCCTTGGCACTCCAATATACTGATAAGAACAAATTATACAGAAAAACCTTGTTCTGAACTGAATAAAACACAAAAACACATTACTGTTATTGAGACGACTAGTGAACATCCAAGCTATATGTCACACCCACTCCAAAGGACCCTTTTTTGCTTCTAAAATCTACATATTTTGCTTATCTTACACTTCTTGCCAAAAAAAAAAAAATCCTTGAATAATTATATTACTTCACTACTCCTGAAAACAAAAAAAGTTATGCATTTTTTTTGTTAATGTATACGTGAAACATTCTGGAAAAAGACTGTGTACATCTTTGTACATTTTATAATAGGAATGTTCCCAAACGGCAGTAGTTCTTTTATGGTATTTAGCCTAAATTAATAGAAGTGATTATGTTTACAAGTCTGCAACTCGGTTAAGAATGACATTATGAAGTTTAAAATAGCAGTGGTTAATGTGGGAAATGTGTGCTCATCCAGTCCAGTGGTGGAATTGGAGTTTGAAAAAAAAATTCTCTCTTGTACATGTGTCTGGCAACATTGTCAGTAACTAAACGAATTGACTGATTTTGATAAACTTTGTCATAGTGTATTTTTCTCAGGACTATTTCTAAACGTAAAAAAAAACGCTTTGAATCTGACTTTTAACTGAATCCGGGAAAATGAGTGTAATGTTTTTGAAATATCTATTTCAATTAACGTCTAAACTTTAAAGTGACACTTAAGCAAACTTTTGCAAATATTACTCTCATCACAATTTTGGCCTTTAGAATTATACAAGAAAAATAATAATTAAAAACCAGTTACATTTTATCCACACTTATGACGATTCGATAGACTTTCGGAGGAAGCAGCGAACTATTCTCCCTATAAAATCACGTAATTTTGTGAATTTTTCCCTTATTTATTCAACTCCTCAAAAAATTTGTAAATTTCATGTATTCTTAGTTAGGGACATATAAAAACTACCATAATATATGTTTTACTATCAGATATACTTTGTGTGAATAATCGATAACAAACATTTTTATTGCAGGTGAACGAATTAAAGAAAAAACTTGAAGAAATAGAACGAAGTATGCCTACTCTTTCTGAAGACTTACGATTAGAATATGAAGCACAGATACAAAATATTCGCAAACTACGAACTTTATACGAACAACGTGCAATGGCTACAAGGACAGAACACCAACAAGAACGTGAGAGAGACACAGCCAAGATAAACATGTTAGAGTTGAAAGTAAATGAACTGCAAGAAGAGATACAAGAATGCAAAGAGAAGAACACTGAATTAGAAACAAAAGTGACAAAGTACGAGGAAACTGTAGATGAAAAAATTATCGAAATTGAATCGTTACAAGATCAGTTATATTCATCTTCAGTGGAATGCCGCAGTTTAAAGTCGCAGATGAAGATCATAAATAATTTATTTTCTCAAGTTTTAGCTGGTCCTGAATTTGACTTTGACAGACTGACAAGACTCTTAAAGGAGAATCACGGACTGATAACAGATTTAACTGCAACAGGTGATACTAATGATGTTGCAGCTTTATTACTGGATATCGCTGAAAAGGCGGACGAAGACGCCAACACTCCTGGAAGTAATATTAAACCAGATCAGAGTGAAGAAAGTTTACAAAAAGAGAAAGAAGAAATTGCATCAAATTTGTCAAAAGTGTGGAGAGTGTTAGTCGAACTGTTAAGTCATCACAAGGACGTTAACCAAAACAATGCTGGTGGATCCGAGAGCTGTTATAAAAGTGTGGACACTCCATCCGGACCACGGTTAGTTATCAGCGTTAGTCAGACATTTTTAACCCTTAAGGATTTAATTTTAGAGAAAAACAGTCTAGTAAAAGAGGTTGGTCGGTTAAAAACGTTGAATAAACATTTAGAAACTAGAATGCACGGTCAGGAAAGACGATTGTCAACTGTTTCAACAGAATTAAAAAAGACATGGAGTGTTGTCAGTAAGTTAAGAGCACAGCACAAGCAGTTACACAATCATGAAAAAATCCTCCGTTATGAGTTACAACATAAGCGACAAATGTTGACAGAATTAAAACAAGAATTGGAACACTGTCGTGAGAAATGGGATCGAGCTAGGCAAAAGAACACACAATCTGAAGAAGACTGGAAACAACTAAGGAAAGAATTTGCCTTAAGAAAGACAAGAAAGTTAAGCAACTCAGCGGAAAGTGGTTACGAAGAAGAAGACTCGCATTCGTCTCCATCTGAAGAAACAAACGAACCTACGGATTCTGTTGATAGGATTAATGTTATTCCAATAAAGCAAGAAATCCTTGAAAGCAGTGATGCAGATTTATCTGAAGAAGATGTAGAAAATTCGGATGGAAACAGTTATGAAACCGTAATAGATCTTCTCGATATCGCTTGTTTAGAATCTCAAATAGAAAACGAAAACCTCACAAATACGGAAGAACTAATTTCTTTTATAGAATCACAAGAAGCGCTACCTCTAACTGACAACGAACTTACTGAAGGTTTACGTCATATCGAGTCCTTTGAGTTAGCGTCAGAATTAGATATTTGTCAGACAATACCGACACCGGATTTCAGCTCGCCATTCCCTTCGTCAAGTTCATCTCCCATTCCTACTGAAACTGAAGATCTCACGTCATCCGAGGTAGACGATATCTCGGAAGAGATTCCAAGGAGTACCTCACCTTATCATCAGTTACATTTCACTGAAGAACCTATTGTTGTACCTGACATTCCGCAGGATAATTTATTGTTTGGTTCAAACTCAGCTAAAAATATCGCAAAATTTCTAGAAGGTTTATTGGTGACGGATAATGTAGAAAATATGTCAGAAACAAATCCTGTGCAAGGAGGAACTGTCGAAGAAAGAACGAATCAATCTCATTCATTTAAAAGTTTAAACTGTGAAGAACAATGTGAAATGAAACAGCCTGATGAAACAGATTTACAAAAAGGATCATCTGCGGATGTACAAAATGAACATGAGAATGTAACAAAGCAACCCTTTACAAAAGAACTAAAAATAGAAACACCAACTTTACCAATTTTGGAAAATAATTTAATAATAAAAGAAAATTCAACCAGCCTAGAAACAGATGCCAGTCTGACAACTTTAACAAAAGCAAATTTAAAGTTTGATGTACCTAAAATACGAATACTTAGTGAAAGTGATTCTACTGTTCAACCTGATGAACAAACTCCAGAAATGAAAGATAATTTAATTTCAAGTAATGAAAAATCTGTTTTTGACAATGAAAGTGTTGCAAATGCTATCCAATTATGTTTGCAAGATATAAAAAGTAGTATTCCAATCACAATAAACCACGAAGAAGAAGAAGAGGAGGAGGAGGAGGAGGAGCAGAAGAAGAAGAAACATCAGTAATTAATAATATTACTTTATGTAAACCAAATGATACTGTACTGGAAACAGTACAAACGGTGGAAAGTGAAACTGATACAATAAAAGACACAGCCTGTGAAACAGTTGTAGACGATCAAAATTCAGAAGACAATAAAGCGGAAAGTGAAGAAACCCATGTTACCGAAGTACATTCAGATGGTGAAAGAATGGAACATATCACTGAACCTTCAAAAGGCAATGTTGTGGCAGGAACTGAGGTTTCTACCAACGATGAGATTAAAAAGACAAGAACACCAAAAGAAATTCTCGAAGCTCGTGCAGCACGCTTAAAAAGATTGGAAGAACAATGCAAATCCCTGTTTACCAAAATGTCAGCAACTTCTAAACGGAGTGACTTAATATCCAACAAACTTGAAGAATTACACGAACATTACGGACCATCGCAGCACCCAAAACATTTAAACAGTGAAATTTCTACCACGTCCAGAACACCCGTTTTTAATTCTGTCGATAATCCATTGCAAGAAAATGTAAAAACAATAAACAATGAGAAACATTCAGAAAGATCGAATTCCAGTACAGAAGTCGATCAAAGGCTTGTTGGTCCTACTCTGTCGCAAACAACAGCGACAAGTGTCGACTCTGATCCTTGTTGCTCAAAAAGATTACAACCAGAAAATGCAGCAGGTGCGAAATCTGTTGAAAGTTCTGACCTTGATAAGAGGGCAGCTCGTTTAAAAAGATTGGAAGACCAATGCAAGTTACTGTACGCTCAAGTTACAAAAACCAATCAGAGAGGCACCGTTATTTGTGATAAACTGCAAGAATTACATGATCATTACGGATCTGATGAGCCATCTACGAGTAGAGAGACAAATCAAGAAAATCAAACACACGAATATGAAAGTGAAAAAACACAACTGGAATGATTAAACTGTTTTCTTTTGAGACTGTACGAATGAAATTGTATATCCTGTCTTAAAATTTGACATACGATAGTGTGGAAATCTTTTAAGATTAGATTTTTTGAAAAATTTGTTACATTTCTCATAGTTACATCAGTTTTGACAACTAAGTATTCAATTATAATAATCTACATAATTTTTTTAAGTTAATATCTTCAACTACAACTGTCGAATGTTACAAACTTAATATATCTTTAAAATACCTGACAATGTATCTTTGATTGTAGAAAAATATGGCAGAAGGAACTTAATAATATACGTTAATTTGAATCTACTTCACAAATTTTAGAACTGGATTTATTAATATAGTTCCAGTAAAGCATATATAATTTATGATTTATTGTTGATGCAATTAGTCTGAATTCGTGACCTTGGACAGCTGTAACTAAGCTAGGAGAAGAGAGTGTTCTGTCATATTTTTTGTTAACATTTGCCAAGCTACGTCAATAAAGCTGACATACAATTTCCTGTGACCACTCAATCTAAAATGTCTAGCAGTGGCAGAGCCGTGTAGCCCAGATTAATTGCGCCAACAACGTTATGTATCAAACGATGTAAACTGACTAAATTAGATTGAATGTAAGAATAGCTTATAAACAATCCAATCTAACCTAACTTTTCCAATTCATATATTATCCAATCTTGCCACCTTTCAAAGTAATAACTGATAACTTATGACAGATTATATTTTT
This sequence comes from Callitettix versicolor, assembly GCA_022606455.1. Taxonomy (NCBI): domain Eukaryota; kingdom Metazoa; phylum Arthropoda; class Insecta; order Hemiptera; family Cercopidae; genus Callitettix; species Callitettix versicolor. The sequence goes on from CM040190.1 coordinate 7,161,477, forward strand.
AATATTTACACGATTGTAAGAGACATATCATTAACTTAAGTTTAAATGAGGCGGTGAGAACATGTAGAGAAAGTTTTACGTTGTGTAAACAATTGCTTAGTGTAAGAATTATGAGATGGATTAAAGACTTCATTTTTTACCTTCAAAGTCTAATCTTTTTTGTTTGTCCTGTTTGGGGTAAGGATTCACAGTCAGGCTGGAAAAGGTGAAATGTTCAGAAAAAACGTTTAGATAAATAATTTTCTTTAGAAATTACACTCATGATTGGTATAAACAACTAAACACAACTATGTACAGTAAATATTACAATTAACCTATAATCCTTCACTTGTGTGTAGCAAATAAACATTCTTTTGTACACAACACTTTTTTTTAATAAATCATTTAGTAAGATACATTACTTTTATTTTAAAATAAAACTACTTTTTTGTCTTACACATAATAAAAAAATAATAATAAGTTTTCTTTACAAAAAAACTGAAATTCATATTTTTTACTTCAATAACCTAAAACTTAAATAATATTATCGAAAAAATTATCTGCGGATGTTCTGGTACCTAATAATACAATATAACAGAAACTATTTATTTTATTTTAACTTTTAAGAGTGGAATTCAATTCAAAAGAGAAAAATAAATTTTTCCACAAAAAAGTGATGTTAATTTGAAATTTTTGCCTTACAAATTTTATTCAGAAGCTCAAAATTGAACTATTGGAATCAGTAAAGAAATATATCTACAACTATAACAGGTAAAATGCTGAAATTCAGTATACAAGTGGATTATAGTTTGAAAGGGTGCAAGGAGAGGGCAATTTTGAAATACATTACACGATAATATCTCAATGATTGTCATGATTATCGATGACTTCAGAGAGGCAGCTGAAATTTGGCATGCAGGTAAGTCCTAGCTTATAGTGGACGAACATAATTTTGCAAAAAAAAAATGAATGGGCTATTTTGAAAAACTCTACACAGAAATACCACAGTTACAATTAGGAAACTGAAATTTGGTATACAGATAAGATTGTAGTTTATATGGTTCCATACTTTATATTTTTGTCCAACTTTCTAATTGGGGGGGCAAAAAAAGCTACTCTAGAACCTCCCACATCTAAAATAAAGTGGCTGAATAAATGAAATACGCTTATCGGTGTGTGTTCAAATTTAGCAGCAAAATTGCAAATACCGCAGAACCCTTTTATACAACTGATGCTGGGGATATACTGTACGAGGTTTGTCCAATAAATACGCGAACTGGTCGAATATGGTGGCCATTACGGAGACTTAAGCCACGCCCACTGGCCTCACGTGTTGTCTGGGACCCAATGAGCCGTCAGTGCTTGGCAGAACGTTACGCTGTGCGGATCTTGCGAGTAGAGTTATTTTTAGTTTTGCATTATTTTTTGTTCGTCGATATGGAAATTGACCAATTCACTGAACAACGAATTAACATCAAGTTTTGTTAAAGCTTGGTAAAATTACCAAGAAATTGCTGAAATGTTGAGAGTTGTTTATAGTGATAATGCTATGAAGAAAACAGCCATTTTCAAGTGGATTAAGCGCTTTAAAGAAGGTCGAGAAGACACCACGGATGATGCAAGAATTGGGCGACCTTCAAACTCTTGTGTGCATGAAAACATTGATCGTGTGCGCGGCGTCTTGTCCTTACTGATCGCCGAAAAACTGTCGAATGATAGCTGAAGAACTAAATTTAGGAAAATCAACAGTGCACACAATCTTAACCGAGCATTTGGGCTTAAGAAAGGTTTGTGCAAAAATCGTGCCAAAACTGCTGACTCCGCATCAAAGGTTGAGAAGAGTCGAATGTGTTACTGACTGGAAAAATTCCATGGAAAATGATGTTGGATTCTTAAATAGGGTTATCACTGGTGATGAATCGTGGTTTTCGAGTATGACCCGAATCGAAATCGCAAAGCATGGAGTGGAAAGCAACAGGTGAAGCTCGAACAAAAAATCAAGGAAAAGCCGATCAAAAATCAAAGTCATGCTCCTGGTTTTCTTTGATATCAAAGGTGTTGTTCATCATGAATTCCTTCCTGAGAAAAAGCGGTAAATTCTGAGTTCTACCTTAACGTTCTCAAGCGTTTGAGAGATCGAGTGCGTCGTGTGCGACCACATTTGACTCAAAGCGATGGATGGATTCTTCATCAAGACAAGGCACCCGCACATTCGGCTTTGATTGTTCGCCAGTTTCTGGCTAAAAATTCAATGACTATCCTTGATCATCCCCTTATTCACGGACCTCGCCCCTGCGACTTTTTTCTATTCCCTAAATGCAAAAATGTGATGAGGGGACAGCATTGGGAAGATGTGGACACAAGAAAACAAGAAACGACGAGGAGACTGAAAAGCCTGACTTCCGAGGACTTCCAAGGGTGCTTTGAAGAGTGGAAAAGAAGAGGGGATAAGTGCATAGCAGTGAATGGAGAGTATTTTGAAGGGGACAAAATCAATGTAGATGAAATTTTGTAAAATAAAGTTTTTATGACCTTAGTTCGCGTATTTATTGGACAAACCTCGTATATGCGTTAGAAGTTGATTTATTTAGTGAATGCAAATTACCTACACAGACAGAGAAAGCTGGAAAAGAAATTCAGTTTAAAACAAACGAAACAGAAACAATTTGTAGTAACAAACAATTCTCTACACAACTATTCCCTGAAAACCAGACACTGAGGTTCAGAGGAAGCTTTCAAAGAAACTAATGAAATTGAAAAAAAAAATTTTAACTGAAACATTCCTAGAGAAATAAATAACAATGATGTTTAATAAAAAAAATTGAACTTGTAGGATTTCATATGCAAACAAAATTTTTTTATTGATCCCTACAAACAGAAGATCCATGTTCCAATTTTTATTTACACACTCTAATTTTGGACAGTTGTTACAAATAAAGTTTTTGAAAATACAAAATCTGATATATTTTTAGATAGAAAAAATGAACTAAAAATTCTTCTTTCAAAAGTAAATATGATTAAGCTATTTTTATACGTTAATTATTATGATTTTAAAATAATTAATATATTTGTGTTTTTTGAGCAGTTGATCTGCGGAAATGTAATGGATATCCGATTGACATCATCCTAGTAAATTGAACTTTTTATACCTAACTTTTCCATTAGTTTTTTTTAAGTTAATATCTTCAACTACAACTGTCAAATGTTACAAGAAAATTACCATTAACCTTACTTAAAAGTGTAATAACGATTCATGAATATTAATGTTACGAACTTAATATATCTTTAAAATACCTGACTTATATGTGTCTTTGATTGTAGAAAAATACGGCAGAAGGAACTTAACAGATAAACATTCTGAGATTGAATACTTATTTTTTACTCAGCAGCATATTTCGAAAATCAGCATTTGAAAGTCGAGCACTTTTTTCAGAGTTAAAATTAGTGTCCGTTGGTTTCACAGTTTCATTTTGTACAGTGTTATTAACATTACTTCCGGAAACTATAGCGTCCAAATCGAGTTTTGGTTTCTTTTGTGGTATCTTGACGTTTGACGGTATCAACAACCTGGTACTTGATCTGTAATAAAGAGATAATTGAGAGATGTTTCATGTAACCTCATGAATGTTAAGGACATACTATACTAAGCTACAAATTATTAAACATTACCATTGTTTACGATACAATTTTCCCTCTGGAAAAACGTTTAGACATATACCTACGGAGTAAACAAATTTTCACAAATGAGTAAGGATGTTTAAGAACGACCTAAAACAAGTGCTTTTATAAAAGCCTGCAAGGCCCAAAAGATCTAATATTTTTACAAAGTTCATGTTAAGTTCTGAACGTTTTTTGTTTTGACTGCAAAGTTAGTTTGACTATAGACTAAATCTTATTCACCAGTAAGCCGCCTCGGTGGCCTAGTTGATAGCGTACTAGGCTTTCATCCCAAGGACCCGGGTTCAATTCCCAGCCAGGGCTTGGTATTTTCATACGCTATTAAATCATCCCATCGTCTGCATCAGTCCAAGTGTGCACAATAGTCAGACGTTAAAAAAAAAAAAAAAAAAAAATCACCACAAAAAAGAAGCTGAGGTTGCTCTAAGGTCTTTAGCTCAAAGAGGCAAGAAAGGTCAGCTGCGACAGACTGTGTATTACTCCCTTCCAGGCCACAAGAAAACAAAAAAAAGTAGTTTGTATATGAAAAATAATCAACGAGGAAGGACAGATATGAACTTATGAATGCATGAATAATAACTTATGAATGCATCGTTGAGTTTTACATTTATCCATGCTTTAAGATATTCCAAATAAACACACATTTTTAGTACTTAATCTTGTTTTAACTTCTTTGTAAATTTGAAAAAAAATTTAATTTTTAAGAAAAATATTTATACTTTGATTTTGTAACTTTTGGAAATTACTTTTTTCTTACTCCAGTAGATTATTCCGTACAACCAGCAAATTAGGACTTCCTGAATTCTTTAGTAGTAAAGTGGCTAGCAAGATAGTCTGTGCATGTTTCTGGTTTTTACTCAGCCCTGATGCAAAACTGATGATATGGTAGATAACAACTGATGTATGGTGGATAAGGCCAGAACTATAGCTAGGAAACTGTAATGTGCTAACAACTTGTAACCTTCCCCTTCAAACAAATCTAGCAGCTCAGGCCCTCAATGAACTATGGCATCAAGGATTTTGTTTTAATTTTTTAAATTTCCTTTGTGAAGTAAATAGTGCAAAACATTTTAACAACCTTTCACATACAGAAAAAAAACTATCAGGGGACTTAAAAAAAACATATCAGATCGATTTTTTACTACCTGACTTTGTATAGGGAGAAAGAAAAACCAACAAACAGTAGGCCCAAGAAAATAATTCTCCATATATAAGGTGTGTTAAAAAAATATGGTGACTTTTCAAATTTCGCAGGTTAGGCACGTTCGATTTTTTTCTTATGTTGGTACACTCGTCCCGAACATATATTCACAGTTTCTGATATATAGCATTTTTTGTTTGTATGTGAGAGACGTAAAGGTTAGAACAGTTTTGCGTGTGTCGGATGTGTTTTTGTCGAAAAAATGGATCAAAGAATTTGCATCAAATGCTCTCTAAAAAATTTTAATTAAGTGCTCCAAAACGCTTGAAATGTTGACAGTGGTATATGGTGAGTGTACTCTAAGTAAAAAAAATGTTTATAAGTGGTACACATTTTTCTAAAATGGCCGAGAAAATGTTGAGGATGAAGCTCACCTTGGATGCCCCAGCATGTCAACATCAAATGAAAATGTTGAAGAAGTAAAGGAAATGGTTCTGAATCACTATCAGAGAAGTTGCTGAAGATGTTGGCATGAATTTTCCCCGATGTTTTGAGCATGAAACATGTGTCAGCAAAGTTTGTTCCAAAACTGCTGAATTTGACCAAAAAAGTCGTCACATCTCCATCTCTCAGGAGATGCTAATTGACGTCAATGACGATCCAGAGTTGCTCATACCTGGCGATGAAAAATGGGTGCATGGTTATGACGTCGAAACCAACACTCAATCATCCCAATGGAAGCAGTCAGATGAACCAAGACAAAAAAAAGCATGCAAAGTTTGGTCAAATTTGAAAGTTTTGCTTGCCGTTTTCTTCGATTACAACAGCATAGTGCATCACGAGTTCTTGCCACAAGGTTGTACGGATAATAAGGAATATTACCTTGAAGGTACTTAACTGATCCAAAAATCCATGAAGCAAAATTCATGAAGCAATACGAAAAAAATGCCCAAATTTGTGGAAAGACAATTTGTGGCTTTATAATGCACCTCACACATCGTTGCTTGTTAGTAGATTTTTGACCAAAACCAACACCGTAATCACGCCTCAACCACCATATTCACTGGACTTGGCTCTCTGCGACTTCTTTCTGTTCCCAAAACTCAAATGACCTAAAAAAGGACGAAGGTTTGCCATGATTGAGGAAATATAGACCACATAGCTGAAAGAACTCAAGGACATACAAAAAAGTGCACTTCAGAAGCTCTTTGAAGACTTGAAAAAGCGCTGGCACAAATGTATTATATGTGAGGATTACTTTGAAGGGAACAAAAACATTCATGATAAATAAACATTTTTTGAGAATATTAGTCACCTTTTTTTTGAACACACCTCATAGTTTCAAACTCTACAACCATTGGATTCACAGAAATTTGAATGATTCCAGTTACTTTATAGAAATATCTGAGTAAAATCTCAATTAGAAACGTTTTATGAAACTTACTTCCTGATAATTTTATCAATACTTTCATCGCCAGATTGTCTCTCTTTACTCAGTGAAGGTTGACTGATAGCCACAAAAATTTTACGTGAATCTAATTCAGTTCCGTTTGTAGCTTCCACTGCTCTATCTGCCATCTCCTGCAAAGAAATTGCAAATATTAAAAATTAAGGTGCTTTTTAGATTTCTTAATCCCAATTTGAACTAAACAACTAGTTTTGTTACTAATAAACTGAAACTTGCTTATAATATCTCTGAATGTACCAAGTAAAACTGAAATTATATCTAAGATTTAAATCCAAGAAGAAGTTATAAAAAAATCAATTTTAATGATTCATAAGAAATAAATAAAGGAGATTATTGCTGCATTTGTACTTTATTTTTATTAGTAAATGTGTTAGTAATAAAAATATAGAAAAAACATTGTATATTCCTAGATATATTTAGGAACAGAAAATGTAAAATTCAAAATACAGTGGTCCCCAGTTATACTGTGCCTGGATTTACAGCAGGGTCTGTCACGTCCCCCTTTCTCAGCCACAACTCATGCAAATATAAATACCTTGCATATCAATGCCTCTGATATCCCCTATTGTTGTACACTTTTTTCAAGGTTCAGCAGTCTGAAATTTAACATTTGATTTTGAAATTATAGTGTTTCTGCATTGCAGTTTTTCTAAGGACAGGTTTTCCATCTGTTTTTATAGTCATCCAATTATTTTGCGCATTACAAAGTGATGACTGGTTCTTTGGAAAATATTTTTTCCAATGGTAAACAAGCCAGATTGCATCTATTGCCTTAGGAACAGTACTTTTAATACTTCATTCCATAATACTACTTGAGGAGACTAGAGATAAACAAATATACAGAGAATGAGAAGATTACAGCTAAACTTTGTTATAACTGTTTCAGATTTTTTTTTGTCTTTTTTATAAGTTCCGACTTGCTAAATGCCTATCTTTAACATTAAAAAACCTTGCTTTAGCAACACTAGAGATTGTACTCAGTTATCGTGTCTCAAATTTCTAATGTATATATTATCCAAACATTTTACAATTCAATAGGAGTCAATTCATCTAATCACAGTACCTATCTTATTTCACAGTGATCCATGTTACTACTTCAGGAGACTAGAGATAAACAAATACGATGTGTGTTCAGAAAGTAACGAGAGTTTTTAAATTTCGCGGGCTTGGAGAGTCCGATTGTCAAACATTTTTTTTTATTATGTTGATATACATGCCCTCGAAGTATGATAAAACTTTCAGCTGTTTTCATTTTTGACTTTGTCTATGACAGCTATTAAGGTTAGACGTGTTTTTATGAGCTCAGCGATTTTCGTTTGTTAAAAGAAATGGATCGAAGAATTTGTATCAAACTTTGTGTAAAAAATGGAATAAAGTGTAACAAAGTGTGTGAAATGTTAACAAAGGCCTATGGTTAGTCTGCTATGAGTAAAGCAAGAGTTTACGAGTGGTATAAGCGTTTCCAAGAAGGCCGTGAAGACGTTGAAGATGACAAACGACCTGGACGCCCCAGCACATCAACAACCGATGAAAACATGGAAAGTGAAAGAAATGGTTATGAACAATCACCGAATCACAATTACAGAGGTCACTGATGATGTTGGCATATCGATTTGATCATGTCATGACATTGTTTCTAATGTTTTATGTATGAAACGCGTGGCAGCAAAATTTGTTCAAAAATTGTTGAATTTTGAACAAAAACAGTGGCGAATGGAAGTTGCTCAGGAGTCACTAAATGAAGTCAACGACGATGCAGAATTACTGAAACATATTATAACAGGTGACAAAACATGGGTTTACAGATATGACGTCGAAACTAAGGCTCAATCAACCCAGTGAAGGCATTCTGGCTCGCCAAGACTGAAAAAGGCTCGACAAGTGCGGTCGAACGTGAAGGTTATGCTCACTGTGTTCTTCGATATTAATGGCATAGTGCATCATGAATTCCTGCCACCAGGTGAAACAATCGTTAAAGAGTACTACCTACAAGTTCAACGCCGTTTGCGTGAAGCAATCCGAAAAAAATGCCCGGATCTGTGGAAAAACAATTCATGGCTTTTGCACCACGATAATGCACCAGCTCACACTTCATTGCTTGTTTGTGAATTTTTGGCCAAAAACAGTACTGTAACGATTCCCTAGCCTCCATATTGGCCAGACATGGCTCCGTGTGACTTTTTCTTATTTCCAAAAATAAAGAGAACCTTAAGGGGCCGTCGTTTTACAGCCGTAGATGACATTAAAAGCGCATCGCTGAAAGAACTAAAGGCTATCTCAAAGATCAAGTTTGAGAAGTGTTTCGAGGATTGGAAGAAGTGCTGGCACAAGTGCATAATCTCCAATGGGAACTATTTGGAAGGCAACAACATCAATGTAGAAGAATAAATAAATATTTTGATCAAAAAATTAAAATTCTCGTTACTTTCTGAACACACCTCGTACTTGGATAGGGGAATAAAGACGGATATAGTTTAGTTATTCATTGAGAATAAAATCAGATTATACGAAATGACAAAAGTACCAAGGGTTTTTGTGACTATGATCTGTTTTTAAATGGTGGTTTGAATCATGTGTGACAATGCTGTGAGCACATGTTCCTGGCTTGCCTTTTGCTCAAGAAGACACCATTTGTAGCTGTGTTGCTGCCTGTACGCTGTACAGAACATGTTTTAGAAAATTGAGAAGCCCATTGATTGTAAGATGTGATTCTTATGTGTGAGGAACCTGCCAGCTGTGCATATACAAGTTAGACCTGTGCCGTTTACAAAGGTAGTGCAATGGGTGAGATTAAAGTTAGGAAGTGAATGTGAATGTTCAGGAATATGCTCTATGGTAATGTGAGGCCACAAGTTTCTGTAAAACTTAAGTATAATCAAATCTTTTGGGTGAGAACTATCTGATCATCTGCCTTATAGGCCATAGGCCAGACTACCAATGGTTTTTGTACCTAAAGGAGTTCCTTGGTGGCCAATAGTGCAACAACAATGATGTAGTAAAAACTGCAATCAAAGAGTGGTCTTCCTCATGGTAGCAAATTTCTTTAAAGTTGAAATGCGAAGGTTTGTTGATTGGTATGAACAATGTTTGAACAAATATGGACAATTTTTAGAAATTTAAGTGTGTAGAATCAGAAAAAATATATTGTCATATTTGTAGTGGTTTATGTTGTTAAAAATGGGCCTTACTTTAAAAAAACTTTGTAAAACAGCTTTTAATATTAATTGATTGTATCCGCATTAAAATTTACATAAATTATCATTATAAATTTTCAAATTTGACTCAAACATATAAACAAGGTTTGTTAAAAATAAAGACTGAACTTTGATGTCTTTTAGCTGAACCAGCAATTTCTCTTGAATTTCTTTTATATTTTGAAAATAGCGTCCTTTTAAGGTTTTAAGGTGTAGGAAACAGAAAAAATCTGGTGGAGCCATATCTGGCAAGTACAGAGATATCTGTACAGAGCCAATATCTGTTCTGTTATTGGTCAAAACTTGGCCAACCAGCAGAGACGAGTGACTTGGCGCATTGTCGTGGTGCAAAATACAGTTCCTGTTTTTCCCCAATGCACATCTTCCCGAAAAATGCCTTAATATAACATCCACATAGAACTCCTTGTTGACAGTCTGACCTAGTGGTACAAATTCATGACGAACAACTCCATGACAGCCAAAGAAAACAATCAACATCGACTTCATGTTTGAGCGACTCATGCACGCTTTCTTCGGGCATGGCGAAGGTTGACCAACCGATTGTGACGATTACGCTTTCGTTTCGACATCATATCCATATACCCAGGATTCGTCACCTCTGATGACAGTTTTCATAGTTTTCTCGCTGACAGCACGATGAAGCAATTCCTAGGTAATGTTGTTGACACAATTTTTTTTTTTGTTCGCTTGTGAGCAGTCGTGGCATCATTTTCGTGGAGACGTGATGTAGCAAAGTTTTTCTATTAAAATTTCGTGCACAACCCAATACTGGTCCCGACTTCTTCTGCAACCTCCCGCACAGATAAATTATGATTTTCTTGAATCACAGATCGAACAACATCAATTTTTTATTTGTTGAGGTTGAGGGTCATCCTGATCTTGGATTTTTGTCGGTCGATGTTCTGCTCGACCGTTCTGCTCAACTGCGCGTATAACAATCGCAGCATTGTGTATGGCTCATACAATTGTCCTTATGGGCCTTCTGAAGCCTGTGTTTCAGAAAAAGATTTACCGATGTTAAAGCAAAATTTAATATTACAACGTTGCTTTTCAAAGTCCTTCATTTTCACTTTCTCTCTATGTAGCAAAGAGCTTACTGCACGTGATCACTAAACTGGTTCTATTCACTAACTTGTCACTTGCCGCAATGCATCTATTTGGTTTCTAAAGAATGCTGCTAGATGTAGCATAGCGCACAAATTCAAACTGTACAAGGTTTGGTCTTTCTTGGAACAGACCTCATATTTTATATCACATTTTTAACTGTCCAATAAGATCTAGAGGAAGATTATTGTTCATTTCATTGTCTCAAAGTCTCATCATGATGCCTGCTCATTTTCCAATGGAAATTCATTAATCAGAGAAACAAAGTTTTAAGTACAGTTTAAGAAAAGATATTCTATTGGTAGTTTGTGCAAAGTTCCACATAGTATTAACTCTTTGATCAACAGCACCTGACTTTCTTACCCAAACTTCCAAGATCCAATCAGATGACAATTTGTTTTTTCAGACAATTTTGTGAGTGTTTTACTCGCTTGAATGAATATGGAATACAGCAGCTCTCTTTAGTTTGATTAACAAGGACAAACTAAAAATTTTATCATGGTTCTCAGAATTTACAATGCATTGGATAGTATTTTTGCCCAAGTATATGTTTGATCAAATTTATGTTGGCAAGCAGAGGTTCTATATTGCTTAAAGAAGTATAAATTTATAATAAAACATACTTAAATGAAATATAACATATAAAACAATAAATTACTTACGTCTGTTTCAAAGTCAACATATGCCAAACCTTTCGATCTTCCATCTCTGAACGTAACTACACGCACATCCTTAACAGTTCCATATTTTGAGAATAATTCCATCAACGTTTCTCTTGTCGTTTGGAAGTTCAGACCTTTAAGACATGTCACTTAAAATTATAATGTTTTCACACAAATTATTAATAAAAAAAAATATCAACAAAACAAACATAACTACAACTCCCACTAGGCTAATCAAATTTTTGTTTTAATTTTGTATTTTTTTGCAGTTGTGATTTGTGTTATTAGGAAGCTGTTTAACTGCATCAATTTCAATCATTTTCCACTCATTTTTTCATTCACCTGGAAATTCATATGTTTCTTGTTTTTGTTCAACGTCCATACTTTATGCCAGTTAGACTAATGAGGATGAGGAATCAGCATTAACAGTAAGGATTAAGTAATGGGAGTAACTGCGGCTTGAACTAAGAACCCTGAGGTGCGCAGTTCACAGACGCAGCAGATTGACCGGTGCTTTAGCCACATCGACCACCGATAACTTGGAAATCCAGTGATGGTCATACTTGCATCTTTCCTTTTAAGAGTAGTATGAGAACACTTGGGAAGAGATAAAAACTTTAAAATTTTCTGGTAGTTCGGCCCATGCTTACACACACACACACGTGATTTGTATTGGCTGATGGGACGAAAATCTCAATTGGCCTTGTACCACATGAGATTATTGTACATATCAGTAATTAGGCCTATTTGGACATATGGTGCTGAACTTTGGGGCTGTACAGAACCCTCAAATCAACAGATTATCCAGTGAGTACTAAATCTTATTATTCGTGCAATTACAAATGCAAGATGGTACCAGAGGAATTATGACCTTCATGCAGACCTAGACTTGAAGTATGTAAAGGAGATAATAAAAGACTGCGCCTTTCGGCATGAGAAGAGCCTACATCAACATTCAAATGTCACAGCCATCCAACTCTTAGATGTGAAATTGGACAACAGACGACTTAAGCGCCATAAGCCGCATTGATTTAGTTCGCTAAGTCCAATACATGTTATAGATCAATTATTACTATCAATTATTAGATCAATATATTACTCATTTAATCTGTAAGATCAAGATTGTAATAAATAAATAAATGAAAACACACACACACACACACACACACACACACACACTTTGGTAAACTTTATGAAAAACTTGTGTGTAATTTTCAACTTTTATTTGTTAAGAATGTTTATTTTTGCAAGAACAAACATTCTGCTTGTTACATCTCGGTGTACACATTCAAGTCAAATAAACTTACCATTACAAATTTACATTACTAAGCCTTTGCTCACTATCCCAAACAACAGTATCATTCTAATTCAATACTCGCTTACCTCTCACAAACACCTTATTTTTCTCCTTACTGGTGCTGTACGCGAAGTAATGCTTTCTGGTGTTTCTGTCGGTGTTATACGTGCTGACAAAAACAGGCCTGTTTTTTATTACTGTGTGGTCCATTTTAAGAGCAATGTCTACTAAGTCCTATAAACAAATCAGATTAAAAAAAAAATGATTAGGATTATGACCTATCCTTCCCGTCAGTGGTCTATCCACTCACCTCATAAAGGCTATCGCGGTTTCGAAACTCTATCGTTTCATCTTCAGGCCATTATATAAAAATCCCTCTGTCGAGGTCATCACAAAGTCAAACAAAACACTAAAACATACATCACAAACACTGAGCATAATTACACGTTTAAAATATTCATCGTGAAATTCAGCTTGGCCAAGCTACACACGCGACTCGTATATCGTTACATTCCAGACTGTGGAGTCTCCATCATTAGTAACGCGTCTGTCATTGTTATCAGTTAAAATCAGACCCCCACAACATCCTCAATGAAAAACTTTCATTTAAATCAAATTTAATATATGACATGGCTCTAAGGATAAGTGATTTGAGTAACAAAACCAATAAACGCAACGTAACTGATAACAATGACGGGTGCGCTACTACTGATGGAGACTCCGCAGTCTAGAATGTAACGGCGTACAAGTCGCATGTGTAGTTTGGCCAAGCCGAATTTTACGATGAATATTTTAAACGTGTAATTATGCTCAGTGTTTGTGATGTATGTTTTAGTGTTTTGTTTGACTTTGTGATGACCTCGACAGAGGGATTTAACATTTTGTATAACGGCCTGAAGACGAAACGATAGTTTCGAAACCGCGGTAGCCTTTACGAGGTGAATGGATAGACCACTGACAGGAAGAAAAGGTCATAATCCTAATCATTTGAATATGTGGTCTGGTGGCTATGTACAATAATAAAAAAAAACATACAATTCACCCAGTGATCTACATTAATAACTGACCTGAAGTTACTGGTTATAACGTCATAACAGTCCAAATGCACTAAAACTTTATCTTGACCAGATGGTGGTCAGTAGTTACTGACCAGGCTAAGAAAGTCTGTTGCATTCAATCAGATGCGCTTGTGTTTTACTAAACATATTCACTATTTAAAGAGCAAAAACAAGTAATGAGGTTTATGAAAGAAAAATACAGTTTTAATCCACCGTTTTTAAACCAGATTTAATGTTCACCACCAGTCTGTCTTACAGATTATGATCTTAAAAATAGATACTTTATATTTTTGATTTTTTTTTTAACTCTAAAGGGTGGGGTTTCAGGTAGCCTGGGAGGTTTGGGACGGGCGTAGACGGGCAACATTTCCGTTTGGACCCTTCAGTATAAAACTATACAATGAGTGAAAGTGAAGTGCACGTTTCCGTGGAGCAGAGAATTATTATTAAGTTTTTGGCCAAGGAGGGGTCAATCCAACTGAAATCTCTCGTAAATTGACGGCTCAATACGGGACAGGACCCTGTCAAGAGCTCGCGTTTTGCTTGGCACAAGGAATTCGCCGAAGGGCGGAAGCAGTAGAAAACCTGAGGCAAAAAAACACGATCGTCGGCCGGGAAGGTAATGGCCACTGTATTTTTCGACAATCAAGGCGCATTTCACGCCGATTTCCTCCATCAACGACGCACAATAAATGCACAATATTATTGCGATGTTTTAGAGGCGCAAAACAGTCTTTTTCAGAGGAAAAGGAAATCTAAACCGACGAGAAACGTCATTCTTCTTCACGATAATGCCCGACCACATTCGCGAACGCTACGAGGCTTAAACTCGATCAAATTGGCTGGGAACCAATGGAACATCCCCCATACAGTCCAGACTTATCACCCTGCGACTATCACCTGTTTGGGCCACTCAAAGAGGCGCTTGGAGGCCAGCGTTTCGAAGACGATTCTGCGGGTGAGACCTTCGTGCTCCAATGGCTCAATGAACGCCCGAGAACTTTTTACGAAGATGGAATTAAAAAACTTCCAATCCGGTGGGAAAAATGTGTTACTCGTGCGGGAGACTATGTAGAAAAATAAGTTGTATCAAGAATAATTTGTAAGTAAGCAATAAATTTTTTAAAAAATCAGTCTCGTTTATATTTGATCAACCCTCGTACAATGAAGAAACAGCAGATGGAAAAAATGAAAAGCATAGCAAAAGGCAAACACTGGGAAAATATAGATGAGGAATGGGACGGACTGAAGGAAAAACCAAGGAGACAGTCAGTGGCACAATTCTGTCTTGACACAGGTCATGACTGCCTCACCACCCACTTGAAGCACATTGAAGTCTACTCCTCTGAAATGTGCCATCTGTGCCAAGAGACGAACTCAAATATGAACAAGGAACACCTGCTGACATGCCCTGGATTGAATGCTGATTCGAGACGACAGAAGAGCTTTGCTCGGCTGTATTGCGAGGCAAGAAGGCTAATGGATTGGAGTCTGGGCTAGCCATAGGAAACAACTATTTTGAAATATTTAGAAAACCAGCCTAAACCAACACTATAATACCTGTCAATTCACGTCATCATTTCATGCACAAAATAGCATTATTTAGGCCAATGGCAAACAGACAAATTAGAATACCCTCAAAGAAAATGTGTACAAACAAACAAATTAATAACAAGGATTTTATGGATTGGTAAGCCAAATAATTCAACTTTGTGTCTGTGAAACTTTGAATTGAAAACAAATGTTGCAATACGTTGTTGTCATCTAGTGTACCTTTTTAGCATGACAACGCTCGTTCTCACGGTATTCAAAGAATTCCACGACTACTAAATCAATTCCAACAGGATGTTTTTGATCATTCCAATTACATCCTGGACTTACCAGTAAATTATTATATATTATTAAGGAATGAGAAAATGGCTTTATTTTTATATTCTTCTTCTTTTCTGCTAGGATTATTATCACTGTGTTCAGTATAATGATCTGCCTTCTCTAGCTTCGTCAATTCTATTTTCGTTGACACGTTTCTGAGAAACTCAATCTTAAAAAACTATATCTATATATCTAGTCCACTATACTGGACCAGTATATAATTTTTGAAGATGCGTATATAGTTCTCCGAAATGCGCCAGAAAAAGTAGAATTGACATAGCTAGGGAAGGCAGATCATTATACTGAACACAAAGAAAATGACATGTTTTGCAGAACTTCGATGACGATGACAAACTTTCTCTTACCCCAACCTAACCCTCTTCTTCCTCCACCATAACACTTTTCATATTATCTGAAAGAAATATGTAAAAAAAGTAACAAAAAACAATCCCAATGGCAGTCAGGATTTTTTTTCTTTTTTTCAATTTGCTCCAAAACTGGTAATTTCTTTTATTTAAAAATATGACCTGATGAGTGAAATCATATCATGGTCAAGTCATGGTTGCAGGTATGACTTTCATCAAAATATTTCTGGCTTGAGTTGTCAAAATCATATAATATGACCAAAATTTTAGCAAAATCTGAAGAACCAGTTTTGAAAAATTATAATGATTTTTCATTTATTTAAATCTCTCAGACTAGATTGTTTTAGGAATATACTAGTCTTTCTACGCAACCCGTAAGATTTATTGAGTATTCGGGTATACAACATCTCAATAAAACTCGATCATAACTGTCAGAGCTGATTGAAAAAACAGGTTTTAAAAAATGGCAAGATATTGGCAAACCAGACCTATATGCCAAATTTCATCAGTCATCGATTAAGTTTTCCCTTGTGATGTACACACATTAACAGACAACCAAGTAAAAACCACCTACGGAAAGATTCAAAACCATCAAAATCAAGATAGATTTCTTTCATGATCACCAAAATTTTCACTACTTTATGTAGTGGGAAAGTCAAATGGTAATTTAAAATAATTGCAGCACACAGCCGTCTCGTTGACAAAATAAAAGCAAATTTCCAAATGTATTTTCCTTTATAATTTTTAAAATTCTGATTTTACTGTAATAACCAGCATTTATAAACATTTAAAACTTTTACACTGTAAGGACGGAAATAAATCCTGCGTGCTGCCATAAAATGTCTACTTTAAACGGAGTTTCGAAATACAAAAAGCTAATTTACGCAGTTTTTAAACTCTGGCTACAATGGTGATAGCTAATTTGGTTATAGCGCTATTTTCATAATGTCCCCAATATTATATATTAAGTGTATGTGTATTTTAGGCTCGGTTACAACGCTTTATGAACTTAGATACAAAGCTGTCATGTTGCTGTTATAGTCCAACCACATTGTAAAACAGCCTGCGCGAGAATTTCTCGTACATGTAGGAGAATTCCCCTCCAGCTCCCTCCAACAGTTCAGGGACACAGAGTCTGCCAATCTGAGTCTAGAAACTGTTACTACTCAGGGATAGTGAAGGTGAAAGGGAGGAGCTATGGTGACAGAGTGGGCACATGACCTCTCACTCGCACATTTTTTTCTCTCTGTCCCACTGATATTCTGAGCAGTTTTCTAAGCTGCTGACCTATAATCACTCTCATTTAAAATACAGTTTGTGTTCTATTTTTAGAATAAAGGTTGAGAATAGAAACGGACCCTTTCTTAAAATTTTGTTGCAGGCTAAACAAACAATGTAATTGTGTCATTCCCGTAACAGCGTCTCTCTCTCTCACACACACACACACACACACACACACACACACTGTATGCCTTAGAGGGGGAAACTTCAATCTCACGAACCCTCATAACAGTGTGCACACTGTGTTGGATGTATACATACTAGACTGTACAGTACTTATTTTCTACTAGTTTTAACTAAAATATATTTCAAAATTATGTAATATGTGTAATAAATTGTAACAAAATAGCTATTAATTATGTATACAGTACAAAGTATGCTTTTCTTTCACTACATACAGTATTGCCGCCGTTTACAAATTCGTTTACTGTAAACTTGGTTACAACACTATCTCGTTTACAACGGTCATACATGTTTCATCCCTTCAACGGCATGATATCTGAGGTCAACTGTATAATTAATTGAATCTGCACTGAAATTTATGTAAATTATCATTATGATGTTTAAAATTTGATTCAACCTTACACATTTTTAATT
Organism: Callitettix versicolor; assembly: GCA_022606455.1. Lineage (NCBI taxonomy): Eukaryota > Metazoa > Arthropoda > Insecta > Hemiptera > Cercopidae > Callitettix > Callitettix versicolor. Next base: position 7,179,194 of record CM040190.1, read on the forward strand.
GTCCCATAAGATATGATCTAGAAGAAGATTGTTACATATTTACATATGTATGTATATTTTAACGACCACTCAAAAAGTGATTCACGGTCCCCTGGGACTGGGTATTACTATGTCGGTTAATTGCTCATTTTTCTCATGGGAAATTTATTAATAAAGTCCCAAATTTAATTTTTGAAATTTACAAAACACTATCTATAAATACTTACTTTTGACTTGTACACGATGTATCCAAATCCTTTAGATCGGCCTTTATAGTCACGTTTTAGTGCTACATTTTCAACAGGACCCACTGCCTTTTCAAAAACAGACTTTATTTCTTCTTCTGTGACAGTGAAATCTAAATTGCTTAGAAAAACAGTCCTGAGTTGATCCACAGTTGTTGGTGAGTAGGTGTGGGTGTTTGTGCTCCGGCCTTCTTGCGTATTTTCCATTTCTTTTTTGTATTCTGTTTTAGAATCTTTGTCACTGGTACTGCCATTAGTATTATCATCTCCTGAAAAATCATAAAACAGACAATAGGTTAAGTAAAAAGAAGAAGGTACACTGTTGTATTAAAAAAACTGATAGAAACAAACAATCATGGTAGATTAAGATGGCATGCGACATTTAAAATAATTGTTTCACTCAGCAATAATAATTTGACATGGTTTTGCAAGACTTTTTCTATATCTTATGCTTTTCTGAAATTCTGATTTCACCATCATAATCAGCATTAAAATCTGCATATATCAGCATTTGAAAATTTTGCATTACATTGAAAATATGAAAATGAATCCTGCTGTCAAATTATATTTCTTAACTTCGACGTATTCAGAAATTTCAAAATGTTAATTTATGCAGTTTATAATGCTGATTTCAATGACGAAATTGATTTTCAAAAAAATTCAAGACAAAAAACTTATGAGTTTTTAATTGCCATATTTAATTTTTTTTTAAGCGAAAAGCACATTGAGGCTATTATTGCCTTCCTAAAAGTAAGTGTTAAAGTCGTAAGTGTTGTAAGTGTGTGTGTTAGACTCGGGTACCGCAAGGGACATCAAAATCCTCTCAATAGGTGCAGCTAGTCTGCAGTCACTAGTACTGTGAAATTAGTTGAAATAATTTGATGTATAAATTTTAATGTCCGCCAGGATTGGTACTTAAAGCAGCAAAGGTTTGCAAATTAGTCCATCATAGTGTGCAAACCATAGTAATAATGTATTTATAATCATAACATATGCACAGGCATGTCTTGCGACAACCGACTAATTTACACGGCTTTGTTATTTCATTTAGTATTTGAGCAATTTCTTGTCAGATAACCTAACAGACAAAGCTAATATTTTATAGCTTACCAACTTTTTGTGGTTCAAGTTTTCTCTTCAACGGCTTCTTCTGTGAATCAGGTTTTATAGTTAATGATCTAGGCTGAAACGTGTCCTTGGATGTTTGTTTCTGGAGGAAAAAACAAGATTACAATAAAGGACTCACGACTCACGTATTTATATATAATAGTCAACAAAGGGTAAATATTTACTACATAAGACGCCACCTCCAAAGCTTTTTATATTGAGGTATAATATTTAACAACATCAAGAAAGATAAAGCAAACTTCTGCATATCGGAAACAATGTATTAGTCACTATGTTGAGTATAATGATCTGCCTTCCCTAGCTTCGTCAATTCTACTTTTGTTGACGTGTTTCGGAGAACCTCCATCTTCAAAACCTATATCTATGCTCCTATAGTATAGATATAGGTTTTGAAGATGGAGGTTCTCCGAAACGTGTCAAAAAATGTAGAACTGACGAAGCTAGGGAAGGCAGATACTCAACAAGGCATTATACTCAACATAGTGACAATAATCCTAGCAGAAAAGAAGAAGAATATAAAAAAAATTCAATGTATTAGTCTGTTAAAAATAACCAGATATTATCACCGTCTCGCCGAAACTGTTTAGTGAGCATGCTTCAGTATATGTAATTAATGTGTCTCGTTCACTGGGCTTTCTTGAAAGCATGCTGCTCATTGACATTATAGGAAGTTATAATTTTGTAGGAAACTGTGGCCATTCTGTCTTCAGATGAGACGAACAGTATTTTCGGTATAATAAAAAAATTCATACTGTTGATTTGCGTAAGAGAAAATTTTCTAAGCATTGTAACAAACGAATTACATAAAATAAGAGGATGTGGTTTCATAATCATAATTTGTCGAAAATGCAAATATGTAGGTTAGTTGCATTTCTGATTTATTTAAAACCTCTTCGGCAGGATTCGTTGTGTAATAGTTGAAATTCTATTACGTGTAAAAATATGAAAATATGTAATTGAAAAATAAAAAAATCTGGAAGTGGTGCCATATTTAGCAATTACAAAAAAAAAAAAAAATATTAAAGTTATCTACTTTAAAAATACAGCTTAAAAATAATTTAAATATTTATAAAATTAAAACAAACCTGATGTTTATTCAGTCTTTTGCCGTCCTTCTCTGAATGACCTGGTTCGTCAACATCCAAATTCTGTAAACTGTAAAAAACCTAATCAATTCTTTATGTGTGATATTCAATGTAATTCAATTCGATTCAAACATAACCAAAAAGGAAGGATTTTCAGTAGAACCTAATTTCACTTGATGTTGTGATTATAGCTAAGAAATGTAAAAAAAAACATTTAGAGTATTAAATGTCTTACATAATGTAAAAGAATATCATAAAAATAGAATATCATAACATAAAAGAATAAAGATAGTGGATAATTTTAAGTATTTGGGAGAAAATATCACTAGAATCATAGCCGAAAAACTGGCAATAAAAAATAGAACAAACAAATTAAAGAAGGCCCTAAAGTTAACTTGGGGAATGTAAAAGAAAAAGTCGGTTTCCATAAAGTCAAAAATCAGACATTAAAATACGGTCACAAGACCGGAAGTGACTTATGCCGTGAAACTTTATTTAATCTAAGAAGCCGAAACAGAAGAGAGGAGCTTCAAAAAGTGGAAAGGAAAATATTGAAAACCATTATCAACAAAAAACACATGGTAGAAGGAATATACAGACTGCTGCCAAGTTCAGCCATCTATCAGGATAAAGAACATCTGTTAGATAATATTAGAAAGAGGAGACTGGCTTTTTATGGACATCTAATAAGGCTACCAGAGGAAAGACTGACGAAGAAGCTCCTAAATTACCAACTCAAGATGAAAGTAAAGAATGAGTGGCTTAAGGAAGTGGAACAGGATCTAAAAGAATTAGGGATAATGGAGGAACATCTGAAAGAAGGAAGGGAAAAACCAATCCTTAGGGATAAAAACACTAGATTAAAATTTAAAGAAGGAACAAAAAGAGTTGCCTTTTACTCGGAGGAAGTTAGACTACAGAGATCTATAAGACTGAAAAAGTATTGGGAGAATCTCAAAAAACCTAAAAGAACAAAAGTTGAATGCCCAAAAGAACCAAAATTGACTAAATGTGCTCCATTGATGGTTTAAAAAGAATATCATATGATAATAAAAACTAATTAAATTAAAACTAAACAAATATTATTTTTTATACATATGCTCTAGTAATAAAAGCAAAAATGGTTTTACAGTAATTACTGTTAGGGGTCATTGTCAAATGCAATCGGCACACATTACAATGTTAAATTTCCAAAAATTTGATTGACAAAACAAGAAAGAATATAAAATGATAATTCATGCTCACTGTTATGCAAACAAAGTTGTTTATATTCTTAATAATTTCTTTTTAGTTTTTGGAAATTCATTTATAAAGTAGTGATGAACCCATCCCACCATCACGGTGTTCAAGTTTACAAATTCAAGTGTAAATAATTATTTTTGTTATACCCAGGGTTTGAAGGGAAAAACTTGCTAGCCTAGTTTGTATGGTGACAAATTATATTGTCACCTACAGAATATTACAAATTATTAATAATTTTAAAGGCAATCATAAGTATTTCAACAAAAATTCTAGTACAGGAGGCTTTAATATTATTGAGTTTCCACATAAGCGTTCATTCAATACATTATCAATATCTGCAGACTCTGTCAAAAAACATAAGCTTCTATTATGCTTTTCATTAGTCACACAATTCTGTTCTTGCTGAAATTCAAACCCACCAAAGTTAACACATTTTCTACGTTAAGGAAAATATAGACATTAGTTTTCTCAAAACTGAGTAACTACGCAATTAAAATCAGCTTACCGAGACTCACATCTTCTGACTGCTTCGTTCAACTGCTCTGAGCTTCCGTTTTGTTTTTCAAACTCCAACCACTTTTCCGAAATCTTTTCAGCACCTTGGGAGACACACGTCATTGCTTTGGTATAGGCTTCTCTCAGAGACTGAAGAGTTCCATACTTCCTGTCAACAATACAGACAACCGTTGGATAGAGGACAAAAAATCAGCTCTTTCCCATAAATTAAGTACATCGCAAGTTGATTTTTGAAACTTTTATGAATGGAAAGAAAAAGTTGATCTTAGACATAGAGGTGTTTCACATATAAACAATAGTTTTTTCATACATTTACTGACAAGTATTACAATTAAATGAAACATTCAGTTTTTCTCTATATAACCTCTTCCAAGATCTACATTTCTGCTAATAATTGTTGTTTTCCAATGGCTTCTGCTGGCCATCTTTGATCTTGCTTCCCAGTAGAGGCCAGGGAGGTCTCTTCTTCTCTGCTTCTCTTCATCTAATTTTCTGCAGACCAGAAGATGGTCCTTGTTCATGATGGTGTCTGGGCATTCACACAATGTGCAGTTGTCATAGTTTAATATCTTAATTTTCTTCAGGTGTTCATTCAGACCAGTTGTCAGCCAAAAAACCGCGACAGATGTCCTCCTCTGGAGGTCCTTGACCTTCCCATACAAGTCGAATACATTCTCATAAGGCTTGTTCTTTATGTCTTCCTTGACTTTGTTTGTAAATTCAAGATAAGATGTTCACTTCAGTGCACTAATCCTAGCCTCCAGTGTGAGCATTCTTTTTGGTTACTGAACTATGAGGGTTCCTTGTTTGGCCAGCTTGTCTGCCCGCTCATTCCCTTGAATTCTTACATGTGACGGGATCCACTGCAGTACCAATTCCTTGGTAGTGTTTAACTATTTTGTATTTCTTCTAGATCGATTCTATCATAGAGCCTGCAGATGTGTTGTCAGCAATTGCTTGTAATGGCGATTTAGAGTCAACTAATATCACTATGTTATTATTCAACCATGGCCTCGTTATTATTTACCTCAATGCCTCATCGATTGCAAATAACTCCGCCTCAAAAATGGTGGTGTCCAAGCTTAATGCAAAGTAGTGAGAAAAATGCTCACAGAATATTCCCACCCCTGTTTCACCTTTGATTTTAGATCCGTTAGTGTATATTCACAACCAGTCATCTGATGGGTAAAGGTTGTTTATAGTCTCCAATGTTATTTGTACAACTGTCACTGGGTTGTCCTTGGCTTTATTTATTGGTTCCACAAGTTGAGTGCTTATATTGTACCTGTTGTAGTCCAGAGGACTCTTCAGCTGTGTAGGCTCCTCGATCACCACACCATTTGATCTTCATTTAAGCATCAGATGTTTGAAACTTGTTTGTGTTTTTAATGCTTGTTCTGCTGGTGGTTCTAGGATCCATGAGCAAATGCTTCTGCCAATAATTTGGAAGCTTAAACATTCCTTCTTTAAAAAAAATTCGAGGTGTGTCGACCAATTGCACTTCACTTCTTTGCTTTTGAATTGTTCTCTTCCAAATATTTCTTTCACGTTTGCAAACAAAAAATATTCACATGGAAACAAACCTGGACTGTAGAAAGGATAGTAAAGGGTTTTCCAGTGCACTTCTTCAAATTTGTCCCTTGTCAAAATCATGGTATGAGACCTACCACTATCACAGAGAAGGATGACATCTCTTGGGTATACCTCACCTTTTGTTGTGACAGGCTGACTCGAGGCAACAGTAAACTGCATCACCGTATGAAGGATACCTATCAGTAAAACACCTCTACAGTCACAAAACTAATTGTTGAGAGAACTTTTCTGGCTTAAAGATTGGTTTTGGCCTTCACTGGACAGGCTTCATCCTTTCTTTGCCACTCCTTACTTGCCATTTTTGAATCCAAAGTATAATGATGGACCCAAGTCTAATCACATGTGACGTGTCTCAAAAATTCCTCCTACAGATCTCCAACCTGGCCTGATTTTACTCCTGCTAAAAAAGGAGTGTTATGTTTTTCGTGGCTGTATGTGGTTATGTATGTATGTTTGTTTCATCATAACTTCTTAACGGCTTGTCCGATTTTGATCTACCTTAGCTTGTTGGATTCCTCACTTCACTAGGAGTGTCATAGGCTACATAACTTTCATCCAAACCTCCCCCAATGAGGTAAAATAAATAGAATAAACTTATAAGTAATTTCAGATAGGATAAATAAGTTGCCAGGATGAAATCATAAATTCCTAAATAACTAATGTCCTCATACATTCTGAAGTAACTGATGTCAACTCAAATGTCAACTCAGATGTCAAACTAAAATTCAACCAAAAAAAGCAATAGAAAAACACTAACTTCAGAAATAATAGACCTGGAGTTACCACTCAAGTTTCAGCTGATTCAGGTCATTGAGCCTGGAAAAATAACACCTGAATAAAACATCGGCCAAGCCAAATAAGTGTTACGAAAGTTGGAAGGAATGGTAGATAAGCTAGTCTTACGATTTGTCCAAAGGTCAGGCTTGGGGACGACACCAGACCTTCAAATTAAACTAAATAGTGAACAACGTTAAATCATTGACACAACAAAAATTAAATAATTACAAATTACAAATAACTGATTTAAATTGAAATACAAATTTATCAATTCCATACATGTTAACTGCAGTTGGCATGTGCAGTACATGGGGACAGGACCATAAGAGGGAACACAGATCAGCGCCAGGCTTTGAAAGTGCCTTCTCTGCAGTTTTGTATTTTAAAATTGCAAAATAGCTAATTTTTTAATAGCTTAGTTACTAAAAATGACTACATAAAAATAATTATTTAAAAATATTATTGCTAAAACACAAAACAAAAATAAATTATACACAAAAATTATATATTTCATAATTAAACGAAATGAAAATCTCTAATATAACTGATTTAAAAATATGAACACAAGATATTAGAGTAAATGCTGAGTAATATTTTCTGATTATTTAGTTAACAAATTATAAATTTACATTAAGTTTTACAATAGTGCAACTCTTTTATTATGTTAGCAGTGCAGCATATCTCCGACAAACATTCGAGGTAATTTGAACACTGCACAATATATCTTGTATCATTTAGAAAATTTTGATCTTTTATTTACAATTTAAATGCAGTCGGGGGATGTACGAGGATGGTCTGAAAAGTTTCCGACCTAACAAAGATACAAGACATTTTTTCAGAACTTTTTTTTTTATTTTTCAACATAGTCTCCTTGTACCTCTACACACTTCTCCCAGCGATGCTCCCATCTCTGTAACCCATCCAAATAGTACTTGGCGTTTTTCTCTGCAAAATAATTGTTCACGAAGGTGATTGCCTCTTCATTTGACGAAAATCTCTGTCCTCCGAGCGCAATTTTTAGATGAGGGAACAAAAAGAAGTCGCTTGGGGCTATATCTGGTGAGTAAGGCAGATGGTAAAGCAGTTCAAACCATAATTTGTGGATTTTCGCCATGGCAACCGCTGAAGTGTGAGACGGTGCGTTGTCTTGGTGAAACAGGATTTTCTTTTTCTGCAAATGTGGCCGTTTTTCTGCAAGTTCTGACGTCAGCTTGTCAAGTAATGATGCGTAGTATGCTCCTGTACTATTGTTTTTTCCTTTTTGAAGATAGTCGATTAAAATAATTCCATGACTACCTCAAAAAACAGTCGCCATCACTTTCCCTGCCGAAAAAAGTTTTTGATTTTTTTGGAGCCGGTTCCCCCTTTGCAGTCCACTGTTTGGACTGTATTTTTGTTTCAGACGTATAATGGTGTATCCAAGTTTCATCTACAGTAATTAATCAGTGCCTAAACTGTGCCAACAGAGCATTGGAAATGTTCATTCAAACATGTTTCTGGTCTAACGTGAGGAAACGTGGCACCCAACGCGCGGACAGCTTTTTCATGTCTAAATGTTGATTTATTGTGACAAACACGTTCTTTTGACATGTTCATAACGTCTGCTATCTCTCTCACTTTAATTCGGCTGTCATCTAGCACTATTTGGTGAACTTTGGCGATGTTTTCGACGGTAGTTGAAGTTTTTGGACGTCTCGAACTTTCATCGTCTCCCAAGCTCTTACGGCCACGTTTAAATTCAGCTGCCCAAAATTTCACTGTGGTAAATGATGGTGCAGAGTCCCCATACACAGAATCCAACTCATCTTTGATTTATTGAAAGGCGTTGGCATATTGCCTTTCCAAAACAAATATTTAATGACAGCTTGATACTCGATTTTGTCCATTTTCATAAAAATACTCACATCAACTCACTCAAACAACTGTTACATAACAACTGCGTGTCCAAAATGGCTGAGACTTTGGTGAGTAACTGTCAACAAATGAACAACGAAATTCGTGTGCTGCTATCTTCATGTTGAGGTCGGAAACTTTTCAGACCACCATCGTATTAGTGCAAATATATTGATATGCAGACTCCAACTGCATATTAATTATAAATAAAAGATCAAAATTTTCTAAATGATACAAGATACATCGTGCAATGTTCAAATCACCACGAAAGTTTGTCAGGGATATACTGCACTGATAACACAATAAAAGAGTTGCACTATTGTATATACTTAACAAATGAGTTGTTTAAACTGACTGAACTTTCGCTTCTGGTTGTTGTTCAACTTCATTCCACTTAGTTCCGCTACGCTTGTCTCAGCACAGCGCAACTCCGCTCTGCATTTGGCGGCCACCTGGCCTAAAACAACTGAAATTGATCATTCAACGCTTATGGATTATGTATACTTACTTTTCGAAATCTAAGTATTTCCCCCAAAGTTTATCCGATGATTTGTCTCTTTTAACAAGAATTTTTGTGATCCATACGTCTCTTGCCGAGTACAAGTCATTGAATATGTTGGTTTTAACTTCTGCCCATTCCATGAGAAACTGAGAACGTGTATTGGATCTGTGATTGGAAAAATCTGTAATAATAATATAAATTCATTACAAACAAAATTATAAACACTGATTAAGAAAAAAAAACGGTAAGTTTTTACATAACACCCATCATAAAAACTATAATATTTATATATAATAAACAAAAACCCTAGGAACTAGGAACAAAGGCATTAAGGTAAATTGTTTGGCTTTTGCTGATTACATGGCCTTACTAGCTGAGACATTGGAAGAAGCTAAGGAACAGACTCTTGAACTCCAGAAGCAAGCGTTAAAAATGGGTCTCAAAGTTTAATTTGAAAAGACTAAAATATTGACAAACATACAAAAACCACCAAAAAAGCTTCAAGTGGGAGAACAATACATTGAGATAGTCAAAGAATTCAAATATCTTGGGGAATGGATCAGCTGGAATGCCGTAGAGAAAAAAGCTATGGAATCTAGGAGAAATAAAGTTGAATTAGCCTTCCAACTTACTAAAGAAACATACAACAACAAGTCCCTCTCCTGGAATACAAAGATAAGGCATTATCATACGGTAATTAAACCAGAAGCCTTATATGCGACTGAAACATTATCTCTTACAACCCAGGGCCCACTTGAAAGGCTGGAGATCAAAGAAAGAAAGATATTACGAAAAATCTTAGGCCCCAAATTCCGTAACAACCAATTACTCTACATCAGGAATGAAACTCTTTACCAAAAAACTGAAACACTATCAGACACAATAAGAAAAAGGAGAATTGATTTTTATGGGCACATCCTCCGAAAGGACAAAAATAGACTAACCAAAAAAATATTTGACTACTTTCACAATAAAAGAGCCAAACCACTTTGGTTTAGAGAAACAGAGAAAGACATAACAGAACTACAAATCACTGACACTATGCTCATGGACAAAACAGCCAAAATAATAACCAAGGACAAGAAGCAACGGGTCCAAGGCAAAGTCAAATCCAAGTGAACGATCCAGATCTCTGATGAAGATTTTAGGTTCTAAAAAGCTAGAAAAGCAACACTGCAAAAAAAGATCATAAACGAATGAATGATCCAAATACTGAAGCAATACTGAGGAAGGCACAGAACTTTAAAAAGTGATTGATTTAGTGTACCCCAAAGTTGAGTGAAACAAATAAAGAGAAACAAAAACCATTATTGTTACTTCAAGCCATTTTAATCAGGTCATCTGGCCAGACATTTTATGCAATACCATATGTAGAATAGGATTTTTTGATTCTGTTGTCTATAACAAGACTTATGTTACTCGCACTCAATTAGTTACGCAAATCGAATCAAGAGTTGATACTAATTAGACCAAGAAATAAATTAGTATACGTACGACGGAAATCCAAAACGTAACTTGTTCTTTGAAATTTCACGGTGCCTATAACCTAGTAGGTAATAACTGTAAGTTTAGTGCAAGATGGGTTCCAAAATTGTTGACATTGGAACACGAAACTCAGCGGATGGTAACCTCCTTAACATTTCTTAAGACGTACGACAAAGACAGCAATTTCTTTCTTGATTGTATCATTACTGAGCTGAGATGAATTAAATAAGTTAATTATAGACAAAACTGGTTCATAGAGGGTGGTTAGGAGGACACAAACTCATCTAAAAAACCAAGATGTATGCAAACTCTTTCTGCCCCAGAGACATACATTGAAGAAAAATCAGTGTTTTCAAACTATATATTTGGGCAATCAGACTCAGGACCGATAACAGAACCATTGTTGGCAGGTGTCTGACCATCCACTACATATCCCAAATCTCTACTACTTGTTTTCTCACTTTGTGAAGACCTGGGTAGCAACTCAGCATTTTCATGATACGGAACTTTAATGATGCATGAATCATTAAAGTATCAATAGACAAACATTCTAAGACAATGGAATGTTAGCTTGTTCATTCTTACAATAAACGCCTAAACCTGAATGGTGATTATTTAGAAAAGTAGTTTATAAGTATAGCTTTAAAACATGTTAAAACTTTCTACTTTCAAAAACATGAGTTTCTTTGTGCACCCATGTAACAACTTACAGTCATTGAAGATGTTCAACGTATTTAAAAACAATTTTTCCATTTCGATAATACTACTAGTTCCTTCGGTGTGCAGTTTAATTAAGAAGTTGTTATAACTCTTCCATACTACGAATAACTGAAATGGATCTTCATACGGAACCTCCATTGCTGTATCGTACAACTCTGTAACACGAATAATACACAGTTTATTTATAGCTATAACAAGATGGACTAAAAAGGTAGGGTCCTTTTTAGTGCTAGTGATATATGAAGCTTTAAAACCAAAGTCGTTGAAGCAAAAATAAAATGAAAAAAGATTATGGTTTGGGAGTAAATAAAAAAAAAAAATTCAAAAACAAAAATCTTGAATACTGTGGATTTATGTTGTTCTTTCCCCATTTACTCAAGTAATGTAAATTTTTTTACCTAAAATTTTATATAGTTATAGAACTTCATACCAAATTTTGGACAAAAACAGATGAACTAATTTTGAGAAATTAAAATGATTTTATCAATAATTTATAATTATTATAAATGATTGATAAAATTATCATTTATTTTAAAAAATGTTTAAATTTTTTTAAAATAAATTATCATTTAATTGATTTATTAAAAATTTCTCATGTAAGATTTTAGCCAGGTGACATTTTTGTTGCCGTTATTGAAGCTCTGTACCAATTAGGCCTACTCCAATTCCATGATACGCCCATTCAATGTCTTGTGTGTGACCTCCAAGGTCGTGACTAATAAAATTAGACGAATGATTTACGGTTTAACTACTGTTAGGATTTAAGAAAATAACTTTTAGTTACTAGTCTTAAATATGATAATGAGGTCACAGCCAAAAATAGTGTTTATTGACAAAAAACATGGGCAAAATTACGAAACTGCTGACATACTGCCTGTTGCAATAAGCAACAAGGTATGTAGAACAGCAGTTGAAATAAAAGCACGGGGAAGAAGTAGGAGAGGGACAGTCGATTCCAGAGGGGCCAGAACGTCAGATATTCCGGGTGACAGTCGTTTCTGTGAAGACCCGAAGACTTTGCATCAGCACGATCTTACGGAAGAGCATTACATCCGGGTGGTGCTGAAAAGTGGCAAATCAGTGGTAAAAGTAAGTAGACAAAAATTGGCGTACACTTCTTCCCCATTTTACTTTTGGTTTGAATACCTTAATATATTTTGGGGAACGTTTTATTTCACATAAGACATTAGTGTTCATTCTTGGGGTTGCCACCAACCATAGTTGTAACTGTAACAAGGTAAATGTAAGGTAACACATCTTAAAGTATTAAAGGTAATTCTTTTAATGAACCACCGATAAGTAATTGTTTGAAGGACTCGAGAAAAGAGTAACCCCTTACCCCTAACACTACTGTGTCGCAATTGTTACAGACTGTAACCAGTCAAACTATAACTTTCATTTTGACCCAGAAATAAGAAACTATTGTTATTACTTTTGTCTCACTGCACTCTTGTTTCAACTCAGATTAAAAATGTTACTCTATTATTTATTAAAAAAATTAATAACATATAAAAAAGGAAAGAGTTACTGGTGACAAGTTAATAGTAAGCAATTAACAGTCTTTTCAAATTATTAAATAATTGGTCTTCAGATATGGGCGCACTACAACATAGAAATTAAAAAAAAAATATCTATCATTTCATTCTTTCTCCAACAATGTGTAAAGACACATAAACAAGTAAATGTATGGCCATCAAGTACAAACCACTTTTATGAATTTAGAGAGCTTGGAAATAGAAATATCTATCAAAATCTCAAGACTGATATTGTTCACAAAGTCTGATGTTAAAAAAACTGTCTACCTTTTATAGTCTTTGCATCACTATCTTGCTCCATGGCTGTGATATACTCCACTCTAAGTTTTCCAATATAAGGACAATTCCTCACACTTCGCTCAGCCACTGAAACAACTTTGCCACTGTCAGCACTTTTTAGGAAACTTAAATACTTGGTCCAAACCGACTGTTCGATAGGAAACTGTTCGATCATGCGTTCATATAAGCATATAATTTGAGCCGTCGTTGCTTCCAAGTGGTTCTGTATATAATCTATGTACTTTGGGTAAACGTCGTACTTGAAAATATCAGTTTCACTGCATCTTTCCTGAAAAATAAAATTGTAATATATGAAAGCAAAACGCTAAACCCAAAACCGCAATACAAGTTTACAAGTAATATTTTCAAACACATTAAAGTAACGTCACCTAAAATTCATATTACTCAATGTTTCTGCAATGGGTAGTAATTGAAAGAGCACTTGCTGTAAGAATAGTCGTTAATATTTATGCAACATTCATGAAAAGGCTTGTGACTTTTTCACTGCTTTGTTTTTTTAAAGTTTAATCAACATCTAAAGAGTTTCAAATAATTTACATAACAAAGCACAGAAATTAGTGTTAGCATACTGTTTAAAAAATGACATTTTCAAATCAGAATAAAACTGTCTCACACCACCTGCACAAATGTTTACCGGTAATTATTCTCTAGGCCACTGCATAAATGAACTCAAGCAAAACAACCATTTATTTAGGATTTTTTAGTTCATTCAGAAATGAAGTTATTGGAGCTATTATTGAAGTTTAAAACATATACGCATGCCTGACGGATACATTTTGTACGAGGATAAATACAGAAACTTGTAACAACACAAAATGTGTACACAAATTGAAACTGCTTGCCTTATACATTAAGTATATACCCTTACAATATCGAAACAATAGAAAACGCCAATACAAGTCAATTTTATTTGTTTGTTCATACAATTAAATTCAATAATAAATATTAAATTATAATTGTAGTCTTTATTCTTTCATTATAATTCTTTAAAAGGTATATACATAAATTCCAGCAGTAATACGAGGAATAAAAGCATGGTATTACCCAAAAATTGTAAAAAAGCAAGTGAGAAGAACAGTTATATAAGAGCAATACATGTATACAATTTAGTTCATCAATATATGAAAAGTTGTACAAAAAGTTTGTTGCAACACGAAAACAAAGAACAGAAAAGAAAAGACACTCTTTGAATGTTTACAGTGTACCGTTGCACTGTGTGTATATCCATGTTTTAAGGATTTTCTCACAAAGAAAACATACTAAAAAAATTATTTTCAATTTTTATGTATTTTTACAATAAAATAAATAAGTTTTTATTGATTAAAAAAATTTTTTTTACTCCTTTGTAACAGTTTTGTTGTTAATATGCTACTCACTTTGATCTCAGCTCTAAAGACGTCATATGACATCTTTACTCTTCAAAGGATTAAAAAATATGAAATTTACATTAATTACAGTTGTTATTCCTTCACATATGCAGAGTTTACATTCCTTACGTTTTAACGAATAAATCTAATGACCAGTTTATATAAACTGTTTGTAAATAATGTAATACATGAAAAACAAAAACGAGTACACTGCTGAATTCACACTAATTTTCTGGGATTTTTTTTAGAAGACAGGTACAACACACACACACACACACACACACACACACACACACACACACACACACACACACACACACACACACACACACACACACACACACACACACACACACACACACACACACACACACACACACACACACACACACACACACACACACACACACACACACACACACACACACACACACACACACACACACACACACACACACACACACACACACACACACACACACACACACACACACACACACACACACACAACACACACACACACACACACACACACACACACACACACACACACACACACACACACACACACACACACACACACACACACACACACACACACACACACACACACACACACACACACACACACACACACACACACACACACACACACACACACACACACACACACACACACACAAACACATTAATGAACCCCCTCAAAACGTGATCTAGATGACAGAATCAGCACTCAAATTTGATACCATAATGACCACTCCAATAGGTCATTTTCGAATGGAAGTTCATTCATTATTCTAACAAAAATTCTGTACTACTATGTTATCATTTTATATTCTTCTTCTTTCTGCTAGGATTATTGTCACTATGTTCAGTATAATGATCTGCCTTCCCTAGCGTCGTCAATTCTACTTTTGTTGACACGTTTCGAAGAACCTCCATCTTCAAAAACTATATCTATACTCCTACTATACCTATACTCCTGAGTTTTTACTTTATACTTTATAGTTTTTGAAGATAAAGGTTCTCCGAAATGCGCCAACGAAAGTAGAACTGACGAAGCTAGGGAAGGCAGATCATTATACTGAACATAGTATTGTGTTATCATACAATCTTTCATCAACACCCTGGTCTTGTTTTTAACAGATAACCAAGGTCTTACTGTAAATAAATTTTAATACTTTTGTGTATTTTAAACAGTACCCCATAGTTTTCAAAAACTAAACTAATAAAATTAAAATAATTATTTCCAATTTCTCTTACCAATTTCTTCTCGTGTGGCATCATCGCCAACAGCTTTGCCTGAGTGTTATTAAAACCCTCCGTTATACCATCAATATTATCCACTGATATTTTCTCTTCTTCAAGCCAATCTTTAAATTCGGTAAACTCTTCATCGATACCGATCAAAGGTACAGAAAACATCCTTTCATATAACTCTAACACTCTATCCAGCTGTTGCTTTAGTTTTAGTTCACGATCATTACTGTCTTCATCATCCTGTTAAGAAATCAAAATTTAATAGAAGTAAGAACCAATGACAGTAATTAGAAATAAATACAAAGTACTTCAGCCAGACAAATATAAATTAAGCTTTTGTTTTCATACCTAAACTATTGGGCGGAGCAGGTATCAATGCAGGAAAAGTGAAGGTGGGAAAGTCAGGATGGAAGTCCTCATGAGGCATCTAGCTCACCAGTACAGCTATGTAAGAACATGAGGTAATACAGTCAACCTTGGTTATAACGCTCTCGGTTAGAACGCTAACTAGATTATAGCGCTATTTTGATAATGTCCCAAATATTTTATATTAAGTGTACGTTTATTTTAGGCTCAGTTACAAAGCTTTGTGAACTCGGATACAACGCTGTCATGCTGCTGTTATAGTCCAGCCACTTAGTAAAAGGTCTGCGTGAGAATTTCTTGTGCATGTAGGAGAATTCCCTCCAGCTCCCTCCAATAGTTCCAGTGACACACAGTCTGCCAATCTGAGTCTAGAAACTGTTACTACTCAGCGATAGTGAAGGAAAAGGGAAGTTTTGGTGACAGAGTGGGTACATGACCTCTCACTCGCACATTTTTTCTCACTGTCCCACTAGTGCTCTGAGCAGTTTTCTAAGCTACTGACCTATAGTCACTCTTACTTGAAATACAATTTGTGTTCTATTTTTAGAATAAAGGTTGAGAATAGAAACGGACCCTTTTTTAAAATTTTGTTGCAGGCTAAACAAACATGTAAATTGTGTTGTTCCCGTAGAAACAAACATATACACACACACACACACACACACACACACACACACACACACACACACACACACACACACACACTCTGTTTGCCTTAGTGGGGGGGAAAACTTCAATCTCACGAACCCTCACAACAGTGTACACACTATATTGTCTGTATACATACTAGATTGTACAGTACTTATTTTCTATTAGTTTTAACTAAAATATATTTCAAAATTACATAATATGTGTAATAAATTATAATAGCCATTAATTATGTATACAGTACAAAGTATGCTTTTTCTTTCACTACATACAGTATTGCCGCCGTTTACAAGCTCGTTTACTGTAAACTCGATTACAACACTATCTCGTTTACAGTGCTCATATATGTTTCATCCCTTCAACCGTGTTATATCCGAGGTTGAATGTACTTACTATTGTGCAACACTCATTATAATGATTGCTCAGTTTGAGGATACAATACTATCACATACTCAAGCATATGAAGAAGCTAAAAAAAATTCAAGGATGGTTATGAAACCATTGAAAATAAGTTGCAACAGGCATTCAAGGTCAAGTTTAATAACATATGAAATAACAAGTTTATTATCTCACTGAAGGTGATCGGCACCTTATTGGTGAAATTGCTAGTGAAGCATAAATAAGTTTAGATAGTTTGTAGACCATTATCACAGCAATCAAAGTTTGTGCAAGACGAGTCACACAGCTTCTGATAAATGAGAAAAATATTCAGAAAAGACATTATTCGCCAAAGTTCTCTGAATTAATTCCACCAAAGAAAAATACGTTTTGTGTAGAATAATGACGTGACAAAACATAGGGCTATCACAAGACTGACAAACTAAAAATCATGAATACAAAATGCTGAAGGATTGGGATATTTTGCTTTATGAAAGCCAAAACATGTCTGAATGTATGTCAGGTTGGAAATCCTCACAAATTCTTTGTTAACTGGAAAGTAGTATTGTTTATTGATTTCTTTGCATTAATATTTGACTGAAAATGATAATGCTTATTATTACCTGACACATATTATTATCTGACACTTTATTAGCTTATCTATAGAATTTATTTTTTATCCGATATACCATGATTAGTACAATAACACATCTGGTTTGTCTGCAAAAATGTATGATAAATTACTGTATATGATATGACCACTGTATATGATAATCACTTTACTTTTAGCTGTATCTAGAAATTGCTGTATATATAGTTCACTGTATACAAGAAATACATTTTACATGTTATCTGGACAACCGCCTATCTGTGTTTGCTTAACATCCCAATAAACTTTGTCAGCTAGACTACTGAGGACAGAGAGAGCAGCGTTAACAATAACAGTAAAGCAACTGTATCTTGAACCCAGGCCTATGAAGTGTACAGTTCAGAGACACAGGAGAATTACTAGTGCCTTACCACATCGACCACCGAGCTCGCTGTGTGTGTGTGTGTGTGTGTGTGTGTGTGTGTGTGTGTGTGTGTGTGTGTGTGTGTGTGTGTGTGTGTGTGTGTGTGTGTGTGTGTGTGTGTGTGTGTGTGTAATGCATATATCACTTGAGACTAATATTAATCATAAAACCTTTAAAAATTCTGGTATATAAATTACTGGAAACATTTTAAAAATTGGTAATGGTAAAGATTTAAGAAATCTAATAATTTCTCAAAGACTAGGAACACTACTTGTACTTGTTCACTAGGAAACTAGGAACTAGTACTTGTTCAAATATTAATAGTACATGAAAAACATAGTATTTGTTCAAATATTAACCATACATGAAGGATAACAATTGAAATCAATATCTAAATTTTGATAAAAACCAAAATAAATAATATACATTTTTCACAGTTATTTGCACGTGCACAGCTGTTTGTATTGCCTAACATATTTTGTTTGCACACCCAATATTCTTCATTGCATGTTTAATTAATAGGCTATCGTATACTGACTCACTTTGCAAAAACTATAAAGTTTTTTTCAAATTGTATTGCCCCTTTCCAAATATTTATTCCCTCTTTTACATGTAAAGCAGGGAGTAACAGCGCCTCTTCATAGATCTTCCTCACCCAATTTTCATCTCTTAACTCATCATTTAGACAAATAGCAGCATAATCAATATATGCTACCCAAATCGAAACACCTATAAACAAAAATTCCAGTAATAAATTACTTATACTGTTAAATCTATATATTCTATAATTAGCTACATATTATATAATAATATAATGTTCTATATTTATTAAGCAAAATTTATTTTAAAATCTTAGTCTACAAGTATCAAAATAAAAAAAAGAATAATCTAATTCATATTATATTTCTGAAAGTTTGTGTGTTTGTTTGTTTGTTTGTTTGTTATTCAATCACGCTTTAACCACTTGACCAATTGAGATGAAATTTGGTACGAATATGGTTTAAGTATCAGAGATACATATAGGCCTATTCCCGTTTTACAAAACGTCATTATACTACTTACCCAGCCCAAAATAATTATCAGTTTTTAGTTTTGTGTCATGTGTTAATTGTAGTTATTTACTCAACATGTGATTTAGTTACCTAAGATGAACATAGATTCAATCCTATTTTAATAATCTTAATCTGTGTTTTATTTATTGCAAAATTATTGTTTTTAATGTAACATTTTCATATTTTAGTTGAAATTTTTTTCAAAACTGATTTTAATTTGTTACTTTGTGTTGAATTTTCAATATTAAATGTAAAAAAATCCCTACGCAGAGTGCCAATTGTAAGGTAGTATATATATTTGTGTAATTACATTACATGAAAAATAGTAAATATGCAGTGTAGCATAACCTATATTTTCGATATTTTTGTTACTAAAATGCTTTATTATGTGCCCAAGAGCAAGAATCCAAAATATGAAAGCACGAAAGTACGATAAAATCTAAAATAAAAGTGACCAACATAACCTCAAAATTGGTACCAGGCGAAAATCAGTAACGTGTTGTAAATCGGTAAAACAATAAAAATACGACTAACACGGGTTTTGGGTGATAAGAAACCAATTTTTTAAAAGAATTCTGCATAACCAAACTGACACGGTTGTTAGGCCTAACAAGGTGATTCATGAAAAAACCTTTACATATTTTTTTAAAATAGCCTACTATATATCCTGACACGGTTGTTAGGCCTAAAACAGTGATGCGTGAAAAACCTTTACATTTTTTTTAAGAATATTACATATCCCTAACTGCATGGTTGTTAGGCCTAACACGGTGATGCGTGAAAAAACCTTTATATTTTTTTAAAGACTACTACATATCCCAACTAACACGGTTGTTGGGCCTATCATGGTGATGGTGAAAAAAAACCTTTATTTTTTTTAGAATACTACATAACCTAATTGACACGGTTGTTAGGCCTAACACTGTGATGTGTGAAAAACCTTTATATTTTTTTAAAGAATACTACATATCCTAACTGACATGGTTGTTAGGCTTAACACGATGATGCGTGAAAAAACCTGTATAATGTTTTAAAGAATACTAAATAACATAACTGATACGGATGTTGAGCCTATCACGGTGATGTGTGAAAAACCTTTATATTTTTTTAAAGAATACTACATATCCTAACTGATACGATTGTTAGGCCTATCACGGTGATGTGTAAAAAAAACCTTTACTTTTTAAAGAATATTATATAACCTAATTGACACGGCTGTTAGGCCTAACACGGTGATGCGTGAAAAACCTTTATATTTTTTTTAAAGAATACTACATATCCTAACTGACACGGTTGTTGGGCCTATCACGGTAATGTGTGAAAAAAAACCTTTATTTTTTTTAAATAGTACTGAAACCTTAACTGACACGGTTGTTAGGTCTACCATGGTAATGCGTGAAAAATACTTCATAGTTTTTTAAAAGAATACTCCATAAGCTAACTAACATGGTTGTTATGCCTAACACGGTGATCCATTAAAAAAACCTTCATTAATTATTTTTAAATAGTAATTATAACCTAACTGACACGGTTGTTGGGCCTAATAAGATGATGCATGAAAAAAATCGTTATATTTTTTTTAAAGAGTAACTTAACTAACACGGTTGTTAGGTCTAACACAGTGATGCGTGAAAAAACCTTTATATTTTTTTAAAGAATACGACATATCCTGACACGGTTGTTGGGCCTACACGATGATGTGTGAAAAAACCTTTATATTTTTTTTAAGAATTCTACATATCCTAACTGACACGGTTGTTAGGCCTAACACGGTGATGCGTCACGGTGATGCGTGAAAAAACCTTTATATTTTTTTAAAGAATACTAGGCTACATATCCTAACTGACACGGTGGTGCGTAAAAAAACCTTTATATTTTTTTAAAGAATACCACATATCCTAACTGACATGGTTGTTGGGCCTATTATGGCGATGTGTGAAAAAAATGTTATTTTTTTTAAAGAGTACTTCAAACCTTAACTGTCACATTTGTTAAGTCTAACATAGTGATGCGTGAAAAAAACCGTTATTTTTTTTTTAAAGAGTACTCCAAACCTTAACTGACACGTTTGTTAGACCATGGTGATGCGTGAAAAATCTTTATATTTTTTTTAAAGAATACTGCATAAGTTAACTAACATGGTTCTTAAGCCTAACTTGCGGTGATGCATTAAAAACACCTTTATTTATTTTTTAAAAATAGTACTCCAGAACCTAACTGACACGGTTGTTGGGCCTAATCACGGTGATGCAGGAAAAAAGCTTTAATTTTTTTTAAAGAGTACTCCATAACTTAACAAACACGGTGGTACGTTAAAAAAAACCTTTATTTTAAAAAAGAAATACACCATAACCCAACTGACACGGTTGTTGGTCCTAACACGGTGATGCGTGATCTTTAATGTATATTATGATTGCGGGCAAAGCCGTGACGGGTAACAGGTAATCATATTATATTTCTGAAAGTTTGTTTTTGTTTATTTGTTTGTTATTCAATCACACTCTAACTACTGGACCAATTGAGATTAAATTTGGTATGAACACGGTTTAGGTACCTCAGATAAACACAATACTATTCCAGTTTAATTGAATAATAGTGATTTTTTAATAATACTGTATTTTATTAAAATATGACAGGGCCCTGTTTTAGAGTATCGAGTAGCAAAAATGTATATTTCTTGGCCGAAAACCATAAATCGTATAATATTGTAAATAGAAATATATTGAAATGATCTATTCTGATTTTGAAAATCGACTATAAATTTTATAGCCTACATTATAATTGCAGGCAAAGCCGCAACGGGTAACAGCTAGTCATTACATAAATTACAATGAACATTAATATCTGGTTGTTTTTTTTTTAATAAACTTACCTAAGTAATCTTTAACAGCTGTAGAAAACAAAAATAACACTTCATCTTCAGAATCTTCTTTATCCATTAAGATGCTGATCCATTCCAGCCATAATTCTAAACAAATAAAAACCATCAATTTAATGTTAGTCCTATGAACCTAGTGATCTTAAATTAGGTTATGTTTATCCACATTTTATAGGGCAATATTACACTATCTCAAACATCTCTGTTGTAATAAATGTGATGGTTCTTTGATCAACTTCTTTTACTAAACTTTGATGAATCTTTGACATGTAAACTTCGGCAAGGATTTTTAATAACCTCAAAATATTGTTTTCCCATCTAACTTGACTTTCTTTCGTTACATACTTTTAGAAGACTGTGAAATTGCATTGACTTTTAAAGCTGTAAAGACACTTTTACATATTTTATTAGTAATAATATTAATTGTGTAAAAAAAATGTATATCTATAAAATAAAAACTTTCTCAAAATATTTGTTGTTAGTATAAAAGTGTAGGCTTAAGTCAAGTACGTACAGCACAATAATTTAAACCATTTGGTCTTGCCAAGGCAGTAATTCTACAATATTTGAGTATCATAAAATTCTTTGTAAATGTTTTTAACCTACTAAATCATCCATTGTGCTACGGCCATTTTGAAACATGAGAAGTATGCTTTGTCTGTTGGTTGTCAAAATAACTGCAATCATTTTTTACACAACATAATTCTCTTGCTGCACACTAACTTTTGCACTTTGTAGTCATTTATGAATTGGGCAGGCTATTAAAATTATTTGGGTAACTTATGAAAACATAACCTCTCTAACATTAATCTATTCATAAACTACTTACAGAGAATGTTTTAATTACATTTTACAGCAAAATTACTAATTAGCCTTGACAGTCGCTGTTGTTTTAATTACTTCAACAATTTTATAAATTTGTGTTATGCGACTGTATGGTATGACTAAGCTTAAAGATAAGAAAAACAGTTTAAGCCAATTCATCGAAAAAAAGCTAATTTTGTTTTACACTTAAAATATTAAAAACAATAACAAATAATCATTAATAATTAATTAATTACTAACCATTACCTACCTGATGTTAAAGGAAACGCCTTACTAAAGTCTTCATAAGCTTCTAGAAGACGAGAAACATCTTTCATCTCTTTTAGGATATTTACTTTTTCCAAATGTAACTCATAGCTTGGATACGACTTCATCTAAAAATTTATGGAATATAATTTTATTCATAATATATATAGCTTATTTAAGAACTTCATCTAAAAATTTATGGAATATAATTTTATTTATAATATATATAGCTTATTTAAGAATTGCATAAAATAAGGCTTTACATATATTACAATACAGAATAATTATTTTTTATTTTATTTTATTTTATTTTTTTGCCTCATGGGACCACTTTAGTCTAAATTTCAGTTCTTCCTAACATTGGACTATAATTTTTTTCTCCAATAATCCCTAATTCGATCAGATCGTTGCTTCCTGACAGCATCCTTGATCACTACATTCTTGTGTTTCTTCGGTTTATCCACTTTAAATTTATTAGTCTTAAGAATGCGTGTTATTTTACATTTGTCTGTTTCATCATCCATTTTCAGTCCTATTTCACTGCGGTCTCTGAGGACTTGTGTGATGTATATGCCCTGTATTTTCCTGTTGATGCTTTTCATTACCAGTTGTCTCAGGATTCTGTCCTCCGGCATTCTTAATATGTGAAAGAAGTGGGAAATTCTTTGTTTTTTCATTACACTGAGAACTGGGTCGATATATCTGTATACTGTTTCATTGGTGGCTATTCTCCAGATCCTGTCTTTCCCGTAGCTTTTGTTGAGACACGTTCTTCATAGAAGGACACACATCATGATCCTTCTCTCTTTCTTAAGCAGCGGGTCCGTCTTGTTACTGTTTTTGATTTGGAAGAGAGTTTCACTGGCATATAATAATTCTGGGAGTACCACTGATTTGTAGTGGTGTATTCTTGTTTTTATTGACAGGCATTTTTTCTTGTACGTTGGCCAAGTTAGTAGCTGTTTTTTTAAAATTTTTGCTACCCTATTGAGTAGTGTGGGTTTTTCGTCCAGATTGTATGTTATGGTTTCTCCTAGATATTTGAAACATTCCACGAGCTATATGGTGTTCTCGTTAATGTTCACTTTATTTACACATAGCGGGTCCATGGCCATGATCTCTGTTTTTTCATATGATGTTCTCAAGCCTAACTTCTGTGCATTGCTATCAGGGCTAATTATTTGTTCTCTTGCTTCCTGTAGATTAAGGGCAAGTAGGGCCAAACCATCTGCAAATCCTATGATGTTTGTTTTAATGGCCTTAGACCCTGTGCCTATTTTAGTTTTAACCGGGTTTTCTTGTTTCTATATATTGATAATGAAATCTAATGCTACATTGAACAATAAGGGAGATAGTCTGTCACCTTGTCTCATCCTGGTTTTAATTGGGAACGATTCAGAGATTTCTCCTCTGAATTTCACTTTTGAGTGCGTTTCCGTCAGAGTTAGTTGTATCATTCTCACGAGTTTTGGGTGGAGTCCATAGTACTTTAGAATCTTCAATAATGTCCGCCTGTGAATGCAGTTGTACGCCTTTTCAAAGCACATCAATTTTCGCACCAAAATGTTTTAGTTGCAATATTAATAATCCAAAATGTAATAGTGCGGAAACAAAAAAGTTACAAAAAATAAAAATAAAAGTGACAACATAACCTCAAAAAGGCTACTGGGCAAAAGTAAAAAAAACATGTTTTTCATCTTTCAAAAACAATTAATTAAATTCATATTATTAATAATGAAAATAACTACATTAAAAAAAAAAATTTAAGAACCTAATTCAATGTTGCTGGGTTTTTATTTCGGAACTTTACTCGACTTGGATGTTGGGTGTTTAACTCAACATGTTGGGCGTTTCGTTGCAAAATCGATTAATGAAATGCATGTTATTAATAATGAAAAGAATATAAATTAAAAAAAAACAACCTAAGTTGACACAGTAGTTGGGTATTTACTTCAGAACCTAACTCGACTTACTTTCTGGATGTTATGGGGAACTTGATTATAGGGAACGTATTTTTCATTATGAAAACTATTAATGAAATGTGTATTACTAATAATGAAAAGAATGTAATTTAAAAAAAAAAAAAGACTTGGTTGTTGGGTATTTACTTCAGAACCTAACTTAATCATTACATAAATTACAATGAACATTAATATCTTTTTTTTTTTTTTTTAATAAACTTACCTAAGTAATCTTTAACAGCTGTAGAAAACAAAAATAACACTTCATCTTCAGAATCTTCTTTATCCATTAAGATGCTGATCCATGCCAGCCATAATTCTAAACAAATAAAAACCATCAATTTAATGTTAGTCCTATGAACCTAGTGATCTTAAATTAGGTTATGCTTATCCACATTTTATAGGGCAATATTACACTATCTCAAACATCTCTGTTGTAATAAATGTGATGGTTCTTTGATCAACTTCTTTTACTAAACTTTGATGAATCTTTGACATGTAAACTTCGGCAAGGATTTTTAATAACCTCAAAATATTGTTTTCCCATCTAACTTGACTTTCTTTCGTTACATACTTTTAGAAGACTGTGAAATTGCATTGACTTTTAAAGCTGTAAAGACACTTTTACATATTTTATTAGTAATAATATTAATTGTGTAAAAAAATGTATATCTATAAAATAAAAACTTTCTCAAAATATTTGTTGTTAGTATAAAAGTGTAGGCTTAAGTCAAGTACGTACAGCACAATAATTTAAACCATTTGGTCTTGCCAAGGCATTAATCCTACAATATTTGAGTATCATAAAATTCTTTGTAAATGTTTTTAACCTACTAAATCATCCATTGTGCTACGGCCATTTTGAAACATGAGAAGTATGCTTTGTCTGTTGGTTGTCAAAATAACTGCAATCATTTTTTACACAACATAATTCTCTTGCTGCACACTAACTTTTGCACTTTGTAGTCATTTATGAATTGGGCAGGCTATTAAAATTATTTGGGTAACTTATGAAAACATAACCTCTCTAACATTAATCTATTCATAAACTACTTACAGAGAATGTTTTAATTACATTTTACAGCAAAATTACTAATTAGCCTTGACAGTCGCTGTTGTTTTAATTACTTCAACAATTTTATAAATTTGTGCTATGCGACTGTATGGTATGACTAAGCTTAAAGATAAGAAAAACAGTTTAAGCCAATTCATCGAAAAAAAGCTAATTTTGTTTTACACTTAAAATATTAAAAACAATAACAAATAATCATTAATAATTAATTAATTACTAACCATTACCTACCTGATGTTAAAGGAAATGCCTTACTAAAGTCTTCATAAGCTTCTAGAAGACGAGAAACATCTTTCATCTCTTTTAGGATATTTACTTTTTCCAAATGTAACTCATAGCTTGGATACGACTTCATCTAAAAATTTATGGAATATAATTTTATTCATAATATATATAGCTTATTTAAGAACTTCATCTAAAAATTTATGGAATATAATTTTATTTATAATATATATAGCTTATTTAAGAATTGCATAAAATAAGGCTTTACATATATTACAATACAGAATAATTATTTTTTATTTTATTTTTTTGCCTCATGGGACCATTTTAGTCTAAATTTCAGTTCTTCCTAACATTGGACTATAATTTTTTTCTCCAATAATCCCTAATTCGATCAGATCGTTGCTTCCTGACAGCATCCTTGATCACTACATTCTTGTGTTTCTTCGGTTTATCCACTTTAAATTTATTAGTCTTAAGAATGCGTGTTATTTTACATTTGTCTGTTGCATCATCCATTTTCAGTCCTATTTCACTGCGGTCTCTGAGGACTTGTGTGATGTATATGCCCTGTATTTTCCTGTTGATGCTTTTCATTACCAGTTGTCTCAGGATTCTGTCCTCCGGCATTCTTAATATGTGAAAGAAGTGGGAAATTCTTTGTTTTTTCATTACACTGAGAACTGGGTCGATATATTTGTATACTGTTTCATTGGTGGCTATTCTCCAGATCCTGTCTTTCCCGTAGCTTTTGTTGAGACATGTTCTTCATAGAAGGACACACATCATGATCCTTCTCTCTTTCTTAAGCAGCGGGTCCGTCTTGTTACTGTTTTTGATTTGGAAGAGAGTTTCACTGGCATATAATAATTCTGGGAGTACCACTGATTTGTAGTGGTGTATTCTTGTTTTTATTGACAGGCATTTTTTCTTGTATGTTGGCCAAGTTAGTAGCTGTTTTTTTAAAATTTTTGCTACCCTATTGAGTAGTGTGGGTTTTTCGTCCAGATTGTATGTTATGGTTTCTCCTAGGTATTTGAAACATTCCACGAGCTATATGGTGTTCTCGTTAATGTTCACTTTATTTACACATAGCGGGTCCATGGCCATGATCTCTGTTTTTTCATATGATGTTCTCAAGCCTAACTTCTGTGCATTGCTATCAGGGCTAATTATTTGTTCTCTTGCTTCCTGTAGATTAAGGGCAAGTAGGGCCAAACCATCTGCAAATCCTATGATGTTTGTTTTAATGGCCTTAGACCCTGTGCCTATTTTAGTTTTAACCGGGTTTTCTTGTTTCTATATACTGATAATGAAATCTAATGCTACATTGAACAATAAGGGAGATAGTCTGTCACCTTGTCTCATCCTGGTTTTAATTGGGAACGATTCAGAGATTTCTCCTCTGAATTTCACTTTTGAGTGCGTTTCCGTCAGAGTTAGTTGTATCATTCTCACGAGTTTTGGGTGGAGTCCATAGTACTTTAGAATCTTCAATAATGTCCGCCTGTGAATGCAGTTGTACGCCTTTTCAAAGCACATCAATTTTCACACCAAAATGTTTTAGTTGCAATATTAATAATCCAAAATGTAATAGTGCGGAAACAAAAAAGTTACAAAAAATGAAAATAAAAGTGACAACATAACCTCAAAAAGACTACTGGGCAAAAGTAAAAAAAACATGTTTTTCATCTTGCAAAAACAATTAATTAAATTCATATTATTAATAATGAAAATAACTACATTAAAAAAAAAAATTTAAGAACCTAATTCAATGTTGCTGGGTTTTTATTTCGGAACTTTACTCGACTTGGATGTTGGGTGTTTAACTCAACATGTTGGGCGTTTCGTTGCAAAATCGATTAATGAAATGCATGTTATTAATAATGAAAAGAATATAAATTAAAAAAAAACAACCTAAGTTGACACAGTAGTTGGGTATTTACTTCAGAACCTAACTCGACTTACTTTCTGGATGTTATGGGGAACTTGGTTATAGGGAACGACTTTTTCATTGTGAAAACTATTAATGAAATGTGTATTACTAATAATGAAAAGAATGTAATTTAAAAAAAAAAAAAGACTTGGTTGTTGGGTATTTACTTCAGAACCTAACTTGACTCAGATATTTGATGTTTACTTCAGTTATAGGAAATGTTTTTCGTTATAAAAACGATAAATAAAAAAAATTTTATTAATAATAAAAAAAACACTTTTTTTGAAAAAAAAACTTTAGACCTAACTTAACTTGGTTGTTGGTTGTTTAACTCGTGTTGGTTATATAACTAATATTCCGTAAAAGAAACTAACCTTTGTAACAAGTGTTATTGCGACGGATATAAAGCTACTTCTTCTTTGTAAGAATGGGCATAAGGATATAGTTCCACAATAAATGGATACAAATCGTAATGTATCTATCTATCGTACCAAATTTAATCCATGGATTAATCTCTCAACAAAATTTACAGCACATAATAAAACCAAAAAATTGTTAAAAATCATTACTTTTATAAAAGTCCAAGAAAGTCAAAAATACTGAATTACTGACTATGAGATTGTTATAACAAACCAACACTAACAGGTGACAACAGCAAAGACATCACAATTGGCATATCTAGCATGCTCCATGCAATGAAACACAAGTTCCGTTTAAAACTGCATAAAATCGTAAATTTATCATAACACATTTAATCTTTTGTGGGGGTGAATCTTTCCCTCCTCCCATAATTAATTGAACTGAATAAAGTAGTACATAAAAGACATTTTTTACACATCATTAGGCCTACTTTAATAATAAGTTAAAACATCATAAACACGAAGCAATATCTGTTTTATTGTTAAAACTATACTTCTGGACGTAATACTTTTAACTTACACGATCTTCTACGCCGGCTAACTTTTCTATTAAATGAGATGAAGGTGGACATTCCTGATCTTCTTGATCACTATCACTTGTGTCCAAATCATCATTATTATCCATGATTAAAAATGTGGAAGGTTTTAAACAACTGTACTACAAACCTGGTAACTTCTTTTTATTTCTATTTAATACAGGTCTACGTATCAAAACAATATTCTCACATAACCTAGAAAACAGGTTTACTGAGATCAGTAAACTGCAAGCTACAACAAACTGTATTTATTTATCCTCAATAATACTACGCAATTTCAAACATCATCTCTATCACAGAAATCATTACTCTGTTTTTATTATCTGTGATAATGTATATATATATGTGTGTGTGTGTGTGTCACGGAAAGAAATCGACCAATTATTTTTTTTTACATTATGTCAATTAGTTTATAAATGAATACAAAATTATATGAAAGAATAATGGTGAAAATTTACGTAGTTGTGATGTTGGTGTTGTGAAAATTTATTATGAAATTTCTTTGTGTACAACATAGATTAAAACAAGAAAAATTACTCTTGTTAAAATTATGATATGACAAGTGGATTGATAACATATCTAGAAAGCACTTGCTACCAATATTCTAACTCACAGATTATATTGAACAAATGTAACTTACTTATATCTATACTGCAACTTACATTTTCATTATTTAGTTAGGATGGCGCCAAATTTGTGTGACTGATGCAAATTTCAAAAAAAAAATATTTGGCGATTAAGTTTAAAGAACCTCGAAATTTGGATAAAATCTTCTTGTTCTAAATCCCTTACGGTGTCAGCTTCCAGAATTTTAAGATTTTACCACAATTTAAGTTCTTTTTTTGCGAAAAGAACTTGAATTTAAGTCCTATTTGAATTTAAGGTAAGTAACAGGTATTTAAGTAGTGATAGCTCTAGAGTACATGTGACGGTAATATGTACTTTGCACACATTTTATTATGTTCAGTATAAGTTTTGGAAAGAAAATTTTTTTCTTGTTATAATTTTTTATTTATAAATGAAATTTAATAAATTAAAATTTAACATTGTTCAGAAATCACATACATTTTTCCAATAATATAGGTTTGTTATTGAGAACTGTTTATTTTTTAAA
Organism: Callitettix versicolor; assembly: GCA_022606455.1. Taxonomy (NCBI): domain Eukaryota; kingdom Metazoa; phylum Arthropoda; class Insecta; order Hemiptera; family Cercopidae; genus Callitettix; species Callitettix versicolor. The sequence goes on from CM040190.1 coordinate 7,209,487, forward strand.
ATATTTAATCAGTATTAGAATTTGTAGCTGAATCAGCTGTAGCAAGTTGATCAAATTTTCTTTAAACATTAAAGTACATACAGTACAAGAAAACTTACATATCACTCTCCAAAAAATCCAGTTCAACAAAAACTACTTGAAAAAAACTGTTTAATTTAGCAAATTTCTCAAAATCTTAAAGTTTTCTTCAAAATTTGACCATTTTCACAGCCCAGGTCCATGAGTAACAAATTTAAAATGAAGATGTTAATACATATACATCTTCACTTATATGAATATACTTAATACATACCCCGCAGTGGGGGTGTAGACTAGCTGCACCTATTGAGAGGATTTAGATGTTCCTTGCTGTACCCGAGTTTAACACACACTTACGACTTTAGTATATTACACTCACACTTACATTTTAGGGAGCCTCAATGTGCTTTTCGTCTTAAAATAACAAAACAAAAAAAAACTTAATGCATATGGATATTCATATTATATGTAACCTAATTTTGAGTAAAATTTGATAAGTATTTGAGAAATTAAGATTGATTTTCTGATTTTTTTGTCAAACTTTTTAAAATAAATAATAGGATGTTACACAATTTGTTAAATGTATTTTTAATTTTTCCATTTGGCGTATTCTTTACTTGTAATTTTTACCTCATAATAGACTTAATAAAACATGTTTTGTTTCTTTTTTGCATTTCTCGTTTTTCTTCATTCTTACACAATTTCAACTACTTTTTAAACTATTAGCACATTTTTGACTTGCCTAGTCTGTGGGAACCCTGTAGCCTATTAGAAATCAGAGCCAATGTTGAGTATTTTATAGCATTTATTAATTAAATAATATCACAATATACATGATAAATATTAGGCAAAAACATAAGTATAACATATACGTAATATGTACAAGTATTAATAACAGATTAATGCAAAAAGTATAGGATGCACAATGCTTGTTGTGCTATTATACTTTAACTGAGGCCTAGCCTTTCAGCTACTTACTTAAAAGTGGAAATTTCAAGTGAGAAGACAAAAGTTTTTTGTTGGAATGTTACCTGGAAGAAATTTTTCCGTTACAAATTGATGGTAGAAAATAAATCTGTGAACCACATATCATAAAGAGCTAAAATCATATTTTATCGAGTGAGTAGGGACATTAATCATAACTACTCAGATACTTATTTGACATAGAGTTGCTTAAATAAGCGCTTTTAACCTGACTAGTAGTAAACAATGGGAATCTGTTTCTATAGTAATAATATCAAATATTAGGACCACTCTGAGTTGTTTTTTTAAAATCAAAATTATGAGTGTGTGTGTGTGTGTGTGTGTGTGCGCGCGCACACGCGCATGTGTAGGTGTGTGTGTGTGTGTGTGTGTGTATGTGTAGGTGTGTGTGTGTGTGTGTGTGTCATGTGTAGTGTGTGTGTGTGTGTGTAGGTGTGTGTGTGTGTGTGTGTGTGTGTGTTCATGTGTTCTTCAATTTGGGCTTGAATACATCATTAATCTGTTAAGTTTTATAACAGTTAAATGCTCTAGAGTTAACTTACAGTTTGCACTAAAACATAAGGGTTTTTACTGTATATTTTTAAAAATATATATCTCAATATTTATTTTTAAAGAGTTGTATTTAATTCCAGAGAAAAATGGCAAATAGGCTTCATAAAAAACAATGTGCAACAATGAGACTGTAGGCATATATTTTTAAATTTGCTTTTATAAGTGTCTTCTACATGACTAGAAAATAAATAATCCAACAAGTAAGCCTTGTCTAGTGTTTAGTGTTCGTAGTAGAAAGATTTGGTGGCTCCTGGCCCTGAAATCAAATGATCTATTGTACAACTAGTTCAATGGACAGGTGCCCTCCATGAGTTTTAGCAGTCCAAACACTAGCTCACTCTGCTGGAAGTCAATCACTGTTTGTCTCCTGCTGGCACAGCCTTACAGATTAAATGCATAAATTAAGTGGCTTGCACATTCCTCTACCTTCCTACATAATATTCACACGGTTTCTCTGCTACATTCCTATCCTGTTCATATGCACTCTCAGACAACAACACCTTATAAAGAGTGCCATGGTTTTCTGAGTTGCTCTCTGCCCACGATACAAAAGTTATTGGCTGACAGTACCCCATTCTTGAAGAATAGTTCCTGTATGGTGTCATCACAGCTCTGTATGGGTTGTTTTTCACAACCAAGGTTTGATCTGAAGGTCTTTTTCTTCTAGGTTTAATTAGAAGGCTCTTTCTACTGCCTCATCTCTTCTCAATTTTTGTTTTTGCAATGCTGAAAGATGTTACACATCTACAAACACATGTCTGATGATTAGGCAGTACCGCCTAGCAACCCTAACATCTGCTTGTTGATTTCATAGTGTTAGATGCAGCCCTGGTCCTCTCTTTACATGTCATTTTCATTCCCTGGGTTCACTTTTACCAGTTCCCCAGGGATTTCTGGGCTTTGAAGATTTGTATTTAGCCATCCAAATCCCACAAGTAGCTAAGGCAATAAAATCACAAACCCACACAGAGCCCCACATGCATAACTGGCTAGATTAAAACCAGAGGTCACCATGAATCCAAAGTATGCATACTTTAAGCACCGCCTTTTAGCATACGTTGTTCCACTCTGGCTTGGAATCAAGGGATTTAACCCAAGAGCAGATGGATGAAGAAATGTTAGATCCAGCTAGAGCACCTCGGTAATTCCAAACCATACTCATTACAATGTGTGAGCCAATGAAGAGTTTTTTGCTGATAACACAAGAACCAAAATGTTTGAAGTAATAGCACTGGCGCTTTGAAGTAAAGTTTGGGCGCCAAGACTAGATTCAGTAAAACATAATCAGAACTGTTTGGTCTGTTTTTGATAATAGTTAAATTAGTTTTATTATTAACAAGGTAGCCTCTGTTAAAAGCTTAATCTACATGAAAGCGGGATAGTGTTCAATTTTTTTTTACGTTATTTGAAAATAACACGGATAAAATTTAAGAACTTTGGTAACAGTGACTAGGATAAAATTATGCGTACGTAACACATAAAACTAGGATAAAACTAGTTCGGAATGTAACGCTGTATGAGTCATGTGTGTAGCTTGGCCAAGCCGAATTTCATGATGAATATTTTAAACGTGTAATTGTGCTCAGTGTTTGTGATGTATGTTTTAATGTTTTGTTTGACTTTGTGACGACCTCGACAGAGGGATTTAATATTTTGTATGGCCTGAAGATGAAACGATAGAGTTTCGAAACCGCGGTAGCCTTTATGAGCTGAGTGAGTTTATGCCTTTAAAATTATGCAGTGAGATTATTAAAATAGGCCTATGAGAAAACATTGAAAATATGAAGAAATATATAGGTTAATATTTTCAATTTGCTAGAGCTTAAATTTTCAACAACTTACCATATTTCAAAAATTATGTTCTGAACATATTCATAAAATTGTTTACATAAACCATTTGAAAACATTTTCAGCAGACCATTTGGTGTTTGAGATAAGGAGATACTAGATACATTTAAAACCATTTTTACTTTTTGTTGATGTACCGTATTATTTTTTTCATTTTAATATTTTCATAAATATAAGCATAATTAATTTTATAAAATCTTATTTTGACCTATTCCACTTTCAAACCCCTTATATGAAAAAAAATATTAAAAATGTGATAAGATTTGAACTCACACGCTTAAAACAAACTAAAATTTCATTTCGGATTCAACAGAATATGCAGTGTAATGACATAAAATAATGTTCAACCTGTGGTCCACACAAAAGGTTCTAATCTCTGATCAGCTGGCAAAGCATTATTTAAAGCTTCCATTGTGTCCAAAGTTTGATTCAACGACAGATGACATTTATTTATTTGATAACTCAATTCGTGTATTTTGTTCATTCGCTCGGCAAACTTCGCATAAGCTTTTTGCCGTTCGGTCATAACTGTTAAAAGTCTAGCTGTTTCACTGTCAACCTGAAAACATTTAACAGAATAACAGTACAATACATTCAGAAAGAATTATTTACAACTTATTTACTTATTATATTTCTATGAATTCAAACTACATACCTTTCCAAAATTAGCATTAAAGAAAGATTTACTATAAATAAGCTATCACATTTAAATGCAACCTTTGTTACTATTAAAATTTAGTAATAAAAATAAACTTCTGTTACGGTCTGTCTGTGGAGGTATTTTGTGAATTATGTTTATAAATTATACCTATCCTATGATCTAAAATCAACTTATTGTTAAGGATAATCATCTTCACAAGTCGTTTTTTAATGTTAATTATAATACACATTTGAGGCTACCTATGAATTCTCTGATTTAAAATAGTTTATTATTAACCAAGATAAAACCAAGTAGCATGTACAATGATTTCAAACCTCTACAAGTGTGTGTGTGTGTGTGTGTGTGTGCACGCACGCGTGCATGCACATGTGTGTGTGTGTGTGTGTGTGTGTGTGTGTGTGTGTGTGTGTGTGTGTGTGTGTGTGTAGAAAGAATGAATTTTTAAAGGTACTATTGCATTGTAACCTTTGTAGATCTATTGCGCCCCCTTTCTAATATTACTGAGATTCTCAATTACACCACCTTCTCCAGCCCTATTCTTCTAAAAAATTCTAGAATTTGTAAATTATTTAAGATGGATATCTCCCTCACTTCTAACTGGTGACTTCCCAATTCATTATTGAAGTACTTGCCTGTTAATTTCCTCTCGATTTACCTTTCTCTTGACCCTTATCACTGGCTCCATTTGGCCAGCTTTTTGTTGTGTGGCCTTCACACATGTTCACACAGTGTTTTAAAAAGTATGCAACCATTTTGTTATCTTTTGAATGGATACAGAGAAAAATTGAGATTTAAATTACAATGTTGTTACCCATCTTTTAGTGTTTAATGTATTTTTTTTTAACATGAAGGATGCCCATGGAGGATGCTATACAAATTTCTTATGAAAGTCTATGTTGAGTTGCATTGTATTTTAAAGCACATTTTTTTCTAAGTAAGGCAAAAATGGGTGACTGCTCATAGTTTCAAACAGTGGTTATACGCCTTGGTATTATCTGTTATAACTAAGTAAAGTAAAAAATGTCTGATGATTTTTGAAAATAAATGTTTAATGGATGAATAGCAAGTAATGGTGTTCTTTTTATATTCTTCTTCTTTTCTACTAGGATTATTATCACTATGTTCAGTATAATGATCTGCCTTCCCTAGCTTCATCAATTCTAATTTCGTTGACACGTTTCGGAGAACCTCCATCTTCAAAAACTATATCTATACTGGTCACCAATATTATGGCCCGTCCTACTTATAATTTTCTATCTATCTCTATTCAACTCAGTACATTAAACCCCTCCTCTGATTCAAAATCATAGTTTGAAGGAAATACATTAAACCTGCATTTTGAAGAGACAATCAGAAGCGAGCACTGAGGTTTAATGTACACTCTTGAATAAATCATAGTTTGAAAAAGGAGCCAATCAGCCATAATATTGGTGACAAGTATAGCAGTTCTCGAAACGCGTCAACGAAATTTATTATACTAGAAAAAAACATTATACTGAACATAGTAATGGTGTTTATGATAAACTTCAAATTGTTCATATCTACCGATAAATGGCTTGCATAGAAAAGTCAAATTTTTTTGTACTATAATAAAGTTTTTATTATTTATTATCTTGAAAGAATAAGACAAGATAAAAAAATAGACCTAAACCTGTTTTCGAAGAGGAGAGGAAGAGAAATCGGAAAGAATGAAGAGTCATCAAGAAATGATTGATTCATCGAAAAAAAAAAATAGTTTTTTAAAGTGTCTCATTCATAGTCATTTTGCCACTTCTTGTTTCAGTTCATCCTCACTTGTAAAGCGTCTTCCCCTGAGATGTTCAGCTGTGGATAAAGGTGGAAATTGTTCAGTGCAAGGTCAGAAAAGTAAGGTGGATGACCAAAAACATATTGAAACTGCAGAGCTTCAGTGTCATGCACTGCATGTGGATGAGCACTACCATAAAAGAAAAAAACAAACAAACAAAAAAATGTTTTTGCTCAATATTTCATGCCTCTAGTTTCCAAATTGCCCTTCTGAAGTTTTTCAACACTAGTAGCTGTCATTGTGGTCTCATGGGGCAAATAATCGATGACAACATTCCTTTGAAATTCTAAAAGACTGTTGCCAAAACCTTGCCAGCAGATTTCACCACAAGTTTCGCCTTTTTAGCTATACTGTTTTTGGAGTCGGGTGTCCAGTGATAGATTTATGTCTCATCTCCAGTCATAATTTGGCTAAATAAACCTCTACGTCATCCTCAAAAAAGAAAAATGCAAAAATTTCAATGCAGCTTTTTGGTTGTTCTGAAAGCAGAAGTGGAACCCAAACTTGCACACACTTTTATTAGACTGAGATCCTCAGAAATGACCCTGAAGAGTTGCATGACTTATTTCAATTTTCAAACGAAGTTGAAAATTTCATCCGTTGGTCAGTGTCCATAACCTGTCAGACCAAATCAAAAACATTCAGAGCACGGGAAGTGGAAGGTTGTTCACTTTATTGTTCATCGTGTAATGTTGGTTCTCTCTTCATAGAAATGACTTACGCCAACAAGAAACCACTGGCCTTCACGTAATGTCTTCATTGCACAACTTATAACAAATTTCAGTCGCAAAAATTACTTTTTTGCTGTAAAAGAAAACGAATAAGAGCATAAACTTCACAATCAGCGGTAGGAGCAAGTGGAGTCTCCATGGTTGTTAGTGCATGACTATCTGAGCGGTAAAGGTAGACATATAAAACATTTTCAGTGCTGCCACTATACCCAGATGAAAGTTTCCTGTAACTCCCGAACTTTTTCTGCCTATTGCGTGGATTTAAAAAAATAATCAAACTTACTTTTGAGACATTCCTCTAGTAGCCACTTTCTTTTCTAGTACCCCTAGACCATGTTCTAAAGGTTTTGGTTGCTGCAACATCTTACTTTTCTATAGAAATTTGTTAAAAAAAAACAAAGTCAAAACATACTAACTTCTCTGATCTTCTGTGAAAGAATTGTTTGATCATCGGAAACTAAAGTAGCACATTGATTCAGATGTGTTTGGTAGTGTAAGCACAGCTTGTAAAGGGCATTAGGGTCTAATCGCTCTAACACTTCAGGATCCCTTACAGCAGGCAAATTTAACGTTCCCCTCATTATAGGCAAAAACATTGGCACATTCTGAAACAAACAATTTACATGTTCAAATGTACTCCTGGTACATTTACATGTTCAAAGTACAACATTATAAAAAAACAAATTAAATTATGTTGTATATATATATTTATATATATATATTATAAAAAACCCTGTTGGAATGCAAAAAATTAAAACTATGTCTATATATATATATATATATATATATATATATATATATATAGACCCTGTTGGATCATATTATTATATATATATATATATATATATATATATATATATATATATATATATATACACATATATTGGTGTTTAACGTCTGATTATTGTGCACACTTGGGCTAATGCAGACGATGAGATGATTTATAGCATATGAAAATGCCAAGCCCTGGTCGGGAATCGAACCCGGGTCCTCGGGGTGAAAGCCTAGTATGCTATCAACTATTATTTCCTATTATATTATACGAAAATATTATTTCATGTGAAAATGAATCAGGCTGTTAAAAGGTTAGCTAAAGCTAGATAGCTAAACAACCTACTAAGCTTTGTAGTGCGCTTTTTGGAATTAATACTAGATTACAACTACAAAATCACAACCACAGCCTGAACTTAACTGATATTTTTGTTTTTCTAGATTGAGAACATATGCTAATACATTAAATTATTTGCCAAAATAAAAAAAAATAATTTCAACAATTAGATTTTGTTTTCAGATTTAAATTTGAATTTTGAAGTTCAATTTTTGAATTTTAGCAAACATTGATAACGTAAAATGAAAATATTAATTTTTATGATTACTGGTTCAGTAAGTCTAAATATATACAATAATGATGTGTGTTGCGATGATAATAAAATAAAGAACAATAAAAAAAAAACGGAAAATCAATAATTTATAGAAATTAAATAACAGAAATAATTTAAATAATTAAAATTAATTTAATTTATTCAACAGAAATAAATAAATAACATATATTCTACAAATTATTTAAAGTAAAACATAAAAAAACACTTGTAAAATTACCTGAGATTCTTATAACTGAATTCTTAAACATACCTGTAGCCTGACAATATCAGGATCCTTATCCTTGTCCTCTTGTGGAAGAGCTGGTTTCACAACAATGATGTTATGTTGTCCAGAGGTCGCTCTTGATGTAGACTGTTTTCTTAATACTGGTTTACGTGTCGATGATGATAGGATTCCGGATGCAGAACCTAAAGATTTTCCTCGATTTAAATGGCTTGGATGCTTTGTAGGTAGTTTGGGTGAATCTGTAAGAAACAGAATATAACAAGACAATAGGATTACAAAAAAAAAAAAATGTGTGGAACTCAGGGAGTTAATGACAGAATCAAACCTTTATTTACTGATAAAACCTAGATGAGGCGGTATAATATGTCTGTATATATATATACCTAATAATATATATATATATATATATATATATATATAGTTTATATATATATATATATTTTATATATATATATATATATACAAATATGTGTGTGTATATATAACATAACTGATTGTTACTACCATTTAGTTATAGTAAACAATCAGCTGTTTTATATTAATTCATAACGATCAGCTTATTTCACTGAACAGCTGATAGGCTATAATAAGTTTCAGATTAAAAACTAGCAATATTTACAACAATTATTATATGTTAATTTCGAATGTATTATAAAAAGTGGTAAATATGCAGTGTAGATTGTTTTCGATTTTTCAGTAATTTTTTTACGAAAACACTATTACATTCCCAAAAGCAATAATTCAAAATATAAAAGCGCGAAAGTACAGGAAGTATGATAACAATGGAAAATAAAAGTAACCTACATAACCTCAAAATTGTGTGACAGTAGGTGATGTGATTTTTGATGATTAAAAATGATAAAAGTTTTATTTTTATAAGTCTCAAAACCTAACTGACATGGTTGTTGGGTGGTGTACCTAACACGCTTTTTTTGGTAACAAAAACACCTTTATTTTATTAAAAAAAGAATACTCAATAACCTAACAGACCTAAAATATTCAAAATAAAAAAACATCACAATTAACTTAAAAAAATTTACTAACAACTTTGCAAAATAAAAATATATTGCATGTACTGCTTCAGTATGTTTCAAGACAGTCTCCTGGAATGACAGCAAAATTGTAATTTTTATTTACGTAAATAATAATAATCCACTCATTTAGAATTACATTAAAATACAACTTAGTTTGGTTATTATATGATTTAACTATTTAAAAACAACAATGTACTCATGTATAAAAACCTGCCATGATACATAGTTAAATAATTGTGCCATGCAGTTGTTTCGCTGACATGATAAAAACGAATTTCCACAATTATTTTTCTTTATCTTACCCTGAAATCCTGATCACACCATCATAATCAGCATTAAAATCTGCATCTGTATAAACTGACATTTTAACAAATTACACTGAAAATAACAACATAAACCCTGATGGCTATCTGATTAAATTTATTAATTTCAACGGATTTTGAAAATTCAAAATTGCAATTTATGCAGTTTTCAATGCTGATTACGATGATAAAATCGGATTTTCAAAAAAAATTTAAGGCAAACAAGTAACGAATTTGTAACTATTTGAAATGGTAGCCATTTTGAAATTGTTAACGAATTTTGCTGATTAATGTTATTGTAATAATCAATTTTTGACTAAGCTCAAATCAAATCAGACCAAAATTGTGAATATGAGTGTGTGCTAAAGCAAAACACACACATATATGCACATGCGCACGCACGCACAAACATGTGTGCGCACGTACGCACACACAATTATGTATACATTTACACATTAATTTATGTATGTAAATACATGAAAAAATACAAACATTTAATATACATTTGTTAAAACTTAACTGAAGGATTCCTTGTTTTCCTAAAAAAAATATAAAAAAATAACTGGATTAGACCTTAACAATTTAATTGGAATATTTATTCAACATTTCCTGTGACATCTATTCTGATTGCAAGATGACGATTCGTTTGATTGTTTTATCAATGATTTAGGCCTACAGTAATGTAAGCAACATAAAAGTACATGGCTCAGCGAGTCGAAGGACTTCAATACATAAACAGTCATCAAGTGACGACTGACAAACCAATACAATCAAGAAGCATTGAGATGTTTTTACAATAGATCAAAACATCTCGTAATCACTTATCGCCAACAAAAAAACTTTTTTTAAAAAAAGTTATAATCAATAACCTAACTGACGAGGTGTTGGGGGAAAAAATTATTTAATTAAACTAGTTATTCTGTAGGTAAAATGTTTTTGATCGTTTAAATGATAAAAAGTTATTTAAAACTTATTTTCTTTTAACTACAAGTTTTACTTTTTTTAGTTCAAAATGTACTTACATCCCTACTTTTCTAAACATTATATCAGTTTTGATCATAGTTAATTCCTATTTCACTTGAACTTGAACTACCAAATAACCAAGACTTATTATCACTGTTCATGCTATTCTAGACTGAGATATAAGCCTAAATACTAACCTAGCCCATTAATCAGTACTCACCTCCAATTGGTCTATTTACAGTATAAGAAATATATGGCAAATCTGAATCTGAACAGATGCTTGGGCCGGGTGAAATACTTCCTGGTCGAGATAAATCAGTGTTATCAGCATCTGACCTTTTCTGTTCTGGAACTGATTTTCCACGTCGTAATTGGCCTAATCTAGAAGATCTCTCTTCTTGTGAAGTTTGATTAGGATGACTACTTTGTTCTGAACCCATTTCAGATACCGAGTTACCCTTGTATAAAAATGTTATATCTATAATCAGCTAAAGCTTCATAAAATATTATGCCTGTGCCTGATATAGCCTAAAGGGTCTATTTAAATACAAATTGAAAATTACATTACCCATGTAAAAAAAGTATCATTTTATAATTTGACTTTATTAAGCTTGAATATGTTAACAATATCGTTTAAAAAGATTGATTTCTATTTAAAGCTCATTACAACAGACTTTAAATGTACTAGTACAAAATATAAACTTTTTTTAAAATAATTTAGGTTAGAATATTATTGAAATTATATTACTTCCTTTTATTGCTTCATTTAAATTTATTTATTATTGCAACAGATTTTTTTTGTTTATTTTTTTTTTAAGAAATAAATTTCCACAAATGTTCCGTTATATAAATATTACATTTTATCACATCATTTTTAAAATAAAATAATATCATTCGTGAATAGATCATAGATCGATAACAACAAAAACTTTAGAATAACTTGACACTTGACTTGCCAGTAAGCTTTACGTGTTCGGCATACATACCAAAGTTAGTTTCTGGGTTGTCGTCTACATATCGACATATAAAAATGCCGAATGACAAAGATAGCGAACTTTTAGGTTAGGGTTCTTAACAGCCTGAATCATTCTGAATAGAGTGTCAACAGATGGCACTCGATCTCGAGGCACCTTTTGGTTGTATCACACAGAACGAAATATTGTTTTTTTCATCATTCATAAGTTTAATCCTATGAGAAATGTTTTGACAAAATATTGTTTGGTATATCTAACCAATCTTAACACTACATTGACACAAAATGTCAATTTTAACATATCACAAGATCTAAATAGTCTCAACCATTGAATATAGACGTAATATTCAATTTCTTAACTGAACTGTCTCGGCTCAGCAGTGACCGTCAGATCTGACCAACAAGAGCCTTAACGAATTCGGCTAACCGAATGATCCGGATCAATGACAGGAAGCTAGCTGATCTCAGATCAGTCAAATCACTGTGATGAGTCGGCTCAGTGAGTCAAAAGTTGGGTTATAAACTGATTAATTATTAAAGTCCCTCATGTAGCCTAAGATACTCAAATTCAGCCTGTGACAGTTTCAGTTAATTTTAAGTTGTGTACCTACACACACCCAAAATTTAATACGAAAATAATTTTCAAGAGTTGCCCTTTCCTGCATGCAAAAAAATTTTTACAAAAATAATTAAATCATAATAATGAAAACGTATAGTCAAGCATGCCAAAAGTAGTCACTTCTGTCGGCTAGTCCCGTAAAGCCTAAGTTTGTTTTTTTAATCAGTGTCATAAAATAAGTTTTTGAAATATTTTAACTATAATAACTGTTTTTAAAAATCATTAAATAGAAAATTATAATCTGTTTAAAAGTACCGAGTCTTGGATATATATTCTATTGTAATTACTGTATATATATATATATATGTGTGTGTGTGTGTGTGTGTTTTATTTTTTTATTTATTTTAGAATTACAACTGGTCTAAGACCAACAAATAATTTTACTCTAATAAATACATCTACCAATAATTTATCAACTTAGTCCATCCATTGATATCTTAAGTTTTTCTTCTTTGAATTACTACTTTAAACAATCTCTAATACTGTATTACACCAGCTCAAAAGGTTTAAATCTTTTCAATCGTTGAACCAAGTTCCGATTGTTTAGCAGTTGCCTAGCTTCACTGTTAACATGTTGCGTCAGTCTCTTTTCTTGCTGTATGTACATTCTAATGTATGTCATAATGCTGTATATATGTACATAAGACTATATATATATATATATATATATATATATATATATATATATATATATATATATATATATATATATATATATATAATTTAAAATCTCTAACTACGCAGTATTTTATTGTATCTGTGTTTGTGTTCAATCATTCAGTTTCAGTTTGATAAAATGAATATCACAATATTGTGATTTAGGTATAAATTATATACCTGTAGACGAAAATTAAATGTAAAAATACATGTACAATATATAGCACAGATTATATGGAACAAACTGTTTATAGTAACTGTAAATAGTGATGCGCTATCCGAGATGTTTTTACAATCGACCATCTTACAACAAAACAATTGTTAATTTTAGACCCGATCATTCCAATTGTTCGGGCGATGGTTCAAGACAGCTGATTGCTGACTTGGCTTTTAGAGCAATGTTTTCCTGGAAAAACAAAGTAGGCCTTCGCCATTTAATTTATTTATTATACATTTCCGGCAATATTTCTGATTAATAGTTATTAATCAGTTCCGATTGTAAGTTGGCGATTCATTCGATAGTTTTGTCGATGATTTAGGCCTACAGTGTAAGCAGCAACAGAAAACTAGATGACTCAGAGTGTCGGAGGACTCGGATAGAAAAGCATTCTTGAAGTGACGACTGTTGAGTCCAATACAATCGAGATGTTTGTACAATCGAATAAAACATCTCGTAATCTCTCATCACTACTTGTCATCCATTATTATTAGTTCGTGGTTTTTTTAGAAACAAGTATGATTTGAATTCACTATATAGATAAAAATATATTTATTTAAAAATATTATTTTTAATGAATTAAAAATACACGATTGATTAAAATAAAGTCTTATAACTTTTGTGCTATTAAAACATTTTTTTAAAAGTTTATAAAAAAGTCATAGTGTTAATCACTTTTATATGACATGTTAATACTTAGCAATCTTATAACTAGATTATAATTTTTCTATATACTAAGAATTATTTAATGTTATCGATGCAGTTGTTACAAAAAACTTTATATTTGTACAAGCTTAATTATATTTGTATAAGTAATATTGCAATATTGGTAAACAACAAATTGAATACCATAACCTCTTTTGCTTCTTTATAAAATGGCTGGTTTTGTTTTAAAATTAAAAATGAAGGCTGGGCAGGTTATAGTTAATACATTAACTTCTTCAGATGATTTTCGCCGTCTTAAGGAAGAATTAGTCTCTTTAACTAACATACCAGAAACATCTTTGCATGTTATGGCTGGTTATCCACCAAAATTATTGGACTTGAATAATGAAAATCAAACTTTAGACTCTTGTGGCATTAAGTCTGGTGATACTCTAATTGTAGAAGCAAAAGAATTACCGAAACTGGAGTCTAGAGAAATTTCACCGGATTTTACGAGACGGCACACTTCAGAAAACAAATTAGAATCTTCAGGAATTCTGTTGAGGAAAGTTGTACCTGCCGACAATTCTTGCCTTTTTACAAGCATAGGATTTGTTGTTGGAGGTAAATATTTTAATAAATTATGATATTAGAGCATCCACTGATAGTTAATAATTTGGTATTTATGCAGTGTAGCCTGTTCTGCATTTTTCGATATTTTATTTACTAAAACGCTTTATTACATGCCTAAAAGCAATAATCCAAAATATAAAAGTGCGGAAACCACGAGAAGTATGATAATTGAAAATAAAAGTGAAAAACATAACCTCAATATTGCTACCGTGCATAAGTCACTAACATGTTGTAGATCGGTAAAACGATAAAAATATGACAAATGGGTTTTGCGTGATGAAAAACTTTATTTTTTTTAACAGAAAACCTCATAAACTTTACTGACATGGTTGTTAGGCCTAACATGGTGATGCGTGAATATAAGTGACTGTTGGAAGGCTTACAATTGCCTTTCTGACAACAGCTTTGTCCATCTCACGGTCAACCACTCGGTTAAGTTCATTGATTATGAGACAGGTGCACACACAAATACGATCAAAAGATGAATACCTAATCTGTATCAGTTAGGTTCACCATGCAAGTACCATGTCAGTTAGGTTATTAAGTATTCTTTTTCTTAAAAAAAAGGTTTTCTTCAAGCATCACCGTTTTAGGTCTAACAACCGTGTCAGTAAGGTTATGCAGTATTTTTAAAGAAATAAATGGTTTTCATCACGCATCACTGTGTTAATCATAGCAACCGTGTCAGTTGGGTTATGGGGTTTTTTGTTTAAAAAAAATAAAGTTGTTTTATCATGCAAAACCCGTTTTAGATGTATTTTTATCATTTTACCGATCTAC
This sequence comes from Callitettix versicolor, assembly GCA_022606455.1. Lineage (NCBI taxonomy): Eukaryota > Metazoa > Arthropoda > Insecta > Hemiptera > Cercopidae > Callitettix > Callitettix versicolor. The sequence continues at coordinate 7,224,519 of CM040190.1, forward strand.
AACACGTTAGCGACTTTTGCGCTGTAGCAATTTTGAGGTTATGTTGGTCATTTTTATTTTTATCGTACTTATCGTGGTTTCTGTGCTTTTATCACGTAAAACTCGTTTTAGGTGTATTTTTATCGTTTTACCGATCTATAACACGTAGCGACTTTCGTGCGGTAGCAATTTTGAGGTTATGTTGGTCACTTTTATTTTCGATTTTTATCGTACTTCTCATGGTTTTCGTACTTATATTTTGGATTATTGCTTTTGGGCATGTACTGAAACGTTTGAGTAAACAAAATATCGAAAAAGGCAGAGCAGGCTACACTGCATTTTTACCGATAATTAAAAAATACTAGACCCTTATAGGTTTTCTTGAATGTAGGCTTACTGGTAAAAAATTTTTTTAAAGCATTTAAAAATTAACGCCATAATCATTTTTTGAAAATTGATCATTAAATTTTATTAAATACAAATAAAGAACTTTGTGGTGAATAAGGCAGTCCAGGTCCTACAGTAGTTAAAAAATATAAAAAAATTATTTAACCAAATTGTAGTTATTATATATACCTAGCACCGTGCACTTTTTTTGTATTCTATAGCAGTTTTATTATACACATTGTTATGTTCTTTTTCTTTTTACTGAACCTTTTAAACCTTAAATTTAAAACCTTTTTATTACCATAAATTAAACCTCTTTTAAATTCACTGTGTTTGACATTCTGAGTTCAAAATTTTCAATTTTGACGTTTATATTTTATAACAGGTAAAGTTGATGTAACTTGTGGATCTTATATGCGGCAGATCATTGCAGAAATGGTTTCCAACGATGAGGAAAATTATTCAGAAGCAATCCTTGGTAAGCCTAACAAAGAATATTGCGATTGGATATTGAAACCAGAATCATGGGGAGGCGGTATAGAGCTCTCTGTATTATCTTCAGTGTATGGATTAGAGATTGCTGTTGTAGATACGATAAATGCAATTATCAATCGTTTTGGTGAGGATAAAGGCTATAGCCATAGAGTATTTCTAATATTCGATGGGATTCATTATGATCCTTTATATCTTGAATCTCTTGAGGTAAGTTGATGATTATTTTTAATGAGAGTACAGAAATAATTTTTTGAATTCTATGTTTTAGCAAAAGCATCTGCATATTTAGTAAACATTTCTAGACATATTGAGAATAATGAAACTCATGATGTTACTTTCAAATTAGGTTATAAAAGTGAATATATATTGAAACTTCCCTTAACGAAACTAAATAGCAGACTCTTTTTTATAATGGTTACTTTTGTATGTAATTAGGTTATAAAATTGAATATATAGGGAAACTTTCCTTAATGAAACTAATTAGCAAACTCTTCTTTAATGGGTACTTTTGACCCTGATAGGCTTCGTGGTCGTAGTGGCCGAAGCATCGGTCAGCCTACTGCATTACTCAACTGTGCACCTAAAGGCTCTTAGTTCGTGCCACAGATGCTACCGTTGAATTTCTATTACTGTTACACTGATTCCTCATCCTCATTAGTTTTAACTGGCATAAAGACTGAGATAAAGCTATTGTAGGCCCTTAAGTACTATGGAACTGTGGGACTGCGTCTAAAACTTGTAGACCTCCCCACTTCCATCTCTAACCACCACAAGTCAGCCACTCTTTGTAGCTTTTAGTCTTAGCCTTGACAATGACTTGTGAAAGAAGGGTTAAGCTTTGTTTGTTTGTTTGTGAGTTATAAGCAATTTGCGGCCAGCAGATTGTGCATAGTAGGTACGTGATTTTTAAAACTGCACGGAGCGGTCTCAGTGATGTACATAGTACTGAAGTGACATTTATTTTCTTTATACGGTGTCTGTAACGGATTGTTAGTGTTGTAATATAGTACTTTGCTGAAGAATTTTTCGTATATGTTCTTTCTTTCTTGAGATAGTTTTTGTATACGTATACATTAGCTTTGTATATTTTAGTTTTTATTGCAATTTTTAAGAACGCCTAGTTTTGCAGACTTTATTTTCATTTAACGTAAATTTCAATTATTTACATTTAAGTGAGCATATTATAATCAAGTTTAATAAATATATAATATATTTAGTCACAAACCTTCAACTTTTTATATGAAGATAAACATAACATTTTTCAACAATTTTTTTAAAAGTTTATCTTGTAATTGAAAGTTTGTGATTAAATATATTTTTGCGGTCTGACAGACCCCTTCCATAGTACTTATGTCATTTTTTAAATCCTATGCATTGAACTCTTTTTTTATGACATTTTATGCTTTCAAAATGAGGTTGGTAAATGTACAATATTTATAGATAATTTTTCTAGTTTTTGAAACTTTTACAAAAGTTTGTGCAGGTAAAAAACTTGCAAACAAATTATTAACTGCGCTGAAAAAATTCAAAACCAAAACTCTGCACTTTTTTTAATGTCTTGAGATTAAACTGAAAACTAATTAATATAACTTTAAATTTAAATATGCAAAAATCAAACCACACTAAAATGAAGTTTTAAAAATAAATTTTTAAACAAACTTTTAAATTTTTAGTGTCTTACAGACCCCTCCATAGTATTTACGTTACTCTAAGTATCCAGAGTTAAACAAACTTCTGAATAGTGGACATTCTCAAAAACGCACACATCCATGGACTCGATGGAACTTTTTAATACTGGATAGCAGAACGTAATAGATCAGCTTTTTCTTGGCGATTCTTGATGTATGGAGACGAACAAAATATTACTTTTCAATTTTTTCCTAATAGATCATTTCCTGGGAACAAGTTGGGAAGGACACATATAGCGGAAGGCTTAAGTGCTTCAAACACTGTGAGACTCGTTTTCTGCATAGTTTTTTCATAATTCACTTACAGGCTCTAGCGAAGAGAAATTGATTAAGTGATTAGGATTATGACCTATTCTTCCTGTCAGTGGTCTATCTACTCACCTTGTAAAGGCTACCGTGGTTTTGAAACTATTTTTCCATCTTCAGGCCATGATACAACAGTCCGGAATGTAACGACATACGAGTCGCACGTATCGTTTGGCCAAACCAAATTTCATCGCATGTATTTTTTAATCATGTAATTGTGTTCAGTGTTTGTGACGTATGTTTTTAATGATTTGTTTGACTTTGTGACAACTTTGACAGAAGGATTTAACATTTTGTATCACAGCCTGAAGATGGAACGATAGAGTTTCGAAACTGCGGTAGCCTTTACGAGGTGAGTAGATAGACCACTGACGGGAAGAATAGGTCATAATCCTAATTACTTAAATATGTGGTCCTGTGGCTATGTTGCAATAACAAAATTGATTAGTGTACTTTGTTGACTCGTTGATGGATAATTCAACATGAGACTGATCGTGTAGGCTGAGTCTGATTGTTAGCTATTATTTTTTTTTTTTTTTGTTTAACGTCCAACTATTGTGCACACTTGCGCTATGTTAACCATTATTTATGCACAGGGCTGATCGAGATATTTTTTTGCACTTAAACTAGCTTTCTGTACATTACACTATGTTTAAACTGTTTCACAATTTAAACAGAATTGCTTACTTTCCCAGAACTTCCCGATATGTACTCATCCGCAGGTATACTGTGCTGAACAGACATACAGTTCATTATGCCAAGTTTGGTTCTGGCGAGGTTAGACTGTTTTGTAAATACAAAATCTATTTTTCTTAAAAAAATGTGTTATCTAAATTAGTGTAATGGAGAAACCCAGTTTCATTTTTCAAGCCTGTTACCTCAAAAAAAAAAAAAAAAAAATATAATATTATCAGTCTGCTGCAGTAATCAGCTAGTCTATATACATTAGGCTCTAACTGTTTTCCAAGAGCAGACACTTCTCAACAACGGACATTTTATATGGTCCAAGCAGTGTCCATTGTTGGAGAGTTTCACTGTAGTAGAAAGTATTGTTTCTTGTTTTGGTTTCATAAAAGAAGACACAGATGTGCCCATTTTTCTTATCCAAGTAAGGTACCAAATGTTTAAAAATTATCATTTATGCTACAAAGCTATACTTTTTGTAATATATCAAGTAGTTTTGAACTTGTATTTTTTAAAAATTGAAATTTAATATTAAACTTTTTAATTTTTAATTAAAAATAAATTTCACTAATATAAGATAATATATTACCTTACATGTAAATTTTGGTAGATCATCTGTCATTTAAAACATTGTATGTAATTGCGTTAATTTGTTACAGTAAATAAAATGCCTGTTTCAAGAAACATCCTTCTTTTCCCTGATGAAGATGCTGTAATTTATAATTTCTTCAAAAATGCCAATGTTAACGCTGTAGACTGTATCGAGGATTTTATTTATACTTGTTTCCATGGCCCAAAGTGATTATTAATATTATAATTTCTAAGTAGAGTAAAGTTAGATTCCTTCTTTTACCAAAATTGTGTTAATCATCAAGTTTCTGTTGAGTTTTTGTTGCAAATTGGTTTTGCAACAAAAACTATTGGGTGTAATAAGTACGTTAAATTGTGGGATTGTTGGAGTGATACTGACCTGGGTGTTCAAGGTATTTTGCATATAATCTGGAAAGTAAAAAGATTGAAAATTTAAATGGGAAAGCTATACAAGGGTGGTCTGAAAAGTTTCCGACATCAACATGAAGATAGCAGCACTCGTCGGTGGTAGCACTCGGATTTCGTTGTTCATTTGTTGACAGTTACTCACCAAAGTTTCAGCCATTTTGGACGCGCAGTTGTAATGTAACAGTCGTTTGAGTGAGTTGATATGAGTATTTTTATGAAAATGGACAAAATCGAGTATCGAGCTGTCATTAAATATTTGTTTTTGAAAGGCAATATGCCAACACCTTTCAATAAATCAAAGATGAGTTGGATTCTGTGTATGGGGACTCTGCACCATCATTTACCACAGTGAAATTTTGGGCAGCTGAATTTAAACGTGGCATAAGAGCTTGGGAGACGATGAACGTTCGGGACGTCCAAAAACTGCAACTACCGACGAAAACATCGCCAAAGTTCACCAAATAGTGCTAGATGACCGCCGAATTGAAGTGAGAGAGATAGCAGACGTTATGAACATGTCAAAAGAACGTTTTTGTCACATATTAAATCAACATTTAGACATGAGAAAGCTGTCCGCACGTTGGGTGCTGCATTTGCTCACATTAGACCAAAAACGTGTTCGAATGAACATTTCCAATGCTCTGTTGGCGCAGTTTAGGCGCAATAAATCCCAGTTTTGGCGCCGATTAATTACTGTAGATGAAACTTGGATACACCACTATATGCCCAAAACAAAAATACAGTCCAAAGAGTGGACTGCAAAGGGGGAACCGGCTCAAAAAAAAGCAAAAACTGTTTTTTCGGCTGGGAAAGTGATGGCGACTGTTTTTTGGGATAGTCGTGGAGTTATTTTAATCTACTATCTTCAAAAAGGAAAAACCATTAGAGGAGCATACTATGCATCATGGTAATGACTTGACAAGCTGAAGTCAGAACTTGCGGAAAAATGGCCACATTTGCAGAAAAAGAAAATCCTGTTTCACCAAGACAACGCACCATCTCACACCTCAGCGGTTGCCATGGCGAAAATCCACGAATTCGGTTTGAACTGCTTGACCATCCGCCTTACTCACCAGATCTAGCTCCAAGCGACTTCTTTTTGTTCCCTCATCTAAAAATTGTGCTTGGAGGACAGAGATTTTTGTCAAATGAAGAGGCAATCACCTTTGTGAACAATTATTTTGCAGAGAAAAACGCCGAGTACTATTTGGACGGGTTACAGAGACAGGAGCATTGCTGGGAGAAGTGTGTAGAGGTACAAGGAGACTATGTTGAAAAATAAAAAAAAAATTTCAGAAAAAATGTCTTGTATCTTTGTCAGGTCGGAAACTTTTCAGACCACCCTCGTATTTGTGCTAGAGCCAATGGTTATTTCATGCCAATTTATTTTAGAATTATGTTACTTGTGGACGAGTGTGGTATTTACAAACTTAATTTTGGTTATATCTAGTAATAACTGTTCGTGCCTTGGACAGGTAACACTTTGTACTGGCAATAAAAATCATGTAGGTCTAAATAGCAATAAAAAACCTTATGTGGATAGAAATCATATACTTAAAATGAAAGGAAGTTTTTTTCAATTATTAGGCCTACAACAACTTCCAAATTAAAATTATGCCTGTGTACAATGATAGAACATCAAACAAATATTGACGTTATTTATTTATTTAAACCAGTACACACATTACATTACACATATATAAATAACATTTACAAAGGTAAGTAACTCACAGAGATATAAAATACCTGTTTGTGGGGCTGGTGTAAAAGAAAAAATATGCAAAAACAATACATAATGAGGACAATTGCACAAAATAAAGTGTGCATCATCCTATAACAAAAGCAGGATTCATAATACAAGCATATAAAATTGTAGGATAAATAGAAAAATTTCTAATAACACTAAATATAGCAATATAACCTATAACAAAGATATAATCTATGCATTTTCAAAAATCTATTTTTTTAGTTTCCATTTAATCACGTATTTATTATTCAAGGTTTTTAATTCATTAAGAAATTCATTAAACAAACCAATGGCCTTAATAATACTATTTTTACTACTTATTGTCTGAGATCTTATTGGCTGTTGGATACTCTTTTTACATCGGGTTTCATTTGTTGACTTAATGAACTTAAGTTTTAAGTCATTAAAATAAAATTTTAGTTTGAATTAATGAACTTAAGTTTTAAGTCATTATAATAAAATTTTAGAGCCTCAAGCGAAAAAAAGCTGTTCAACATAGAATTATTTCTGTGAATATTTTTAAGAATTTTTTTTTAATTTTAAGAATTTTGAAGTGAATGAAGTAATTTAGTACTACTCATATATGCACCCCCATGCTATTATTCCATAAAATTATAATTCATATCAAATGACTTTAGTGATATTTCTTTATTTGTAGACCTAAGTTAATTTTCTATTCTGATATTAATTATTGGGGCAAGTATTTAAAAAATAAAAGTATGTAATGAAGTAATTTTTTTCAGCCTGGAGACAGCATTCAAACCATATTCCCGACAGAAGATGAGAAAATTTTACAAGATGCTGAGCAGTTAGCTATGGAAGCGAAATCTAGTCGACAGTTTACCGATGTCAACAAGTTCACTATACGCTGCCTTAATTGTCAAATCATGTTAAAAGGTCAAGTTGAAGCAGTGAATCATGCGAAGGAAACAGGACATGGTAGTTTCGGCGAAGTTAGTTGATGAGCGTGTAACAACGTTTTTAGTAAACACAGTAGCCTAGAACTAACATTACTGTTATAGGGAGTCTAATAATTTTATTACAACGATAATTGTATAAATCGATATTATACTAATTTGGTTTTTTAAGCTTTTTAAGAATTGTGTACTACTTAGACAAAGCATATTATAATAGGGTAAAATAATTGAAATAATGAACGTAGAAATAATTTAGTTCTCATTTATAAATCTGAGAACCTGATCAATAACCATAAGATCAATTGTCGAGTGTAATTGTAGTTAAAAATAATATAGTAAATATATAGGGTGGAGCATGATCATTTAAATTTTTTAGATTATATATTTATTTATTTAGATTATATATTTATTTATTTAATAATATTTAATAATAAATATTTAATGTATTTAATATTACATATTTAAATATAATATTGTATTTGCAGTCTTCTGGTGACATGTACTTTGTGGTAGCTGTTCTTTGTAAAAAGAAATATGAAGGCAAAATTATAAACGGGGATAATTATCAGTGGAAATCAAATCAGTCATCAACAAAATATAAACAGTTTTGGAAAACCTACGTTAAGTTTACTTGCAATAGGTATTTTATGTGTAGAAGAGGCAGTAAATAAGCTAGTGGAGTTAAGGATGTTTTGATATACTCAGTACAATATTTGGTATCGATACAGCATTGGAAAACCTACGTTAAGTTTACTTGCAATAGGTATTTTATGTGTAGAAGAGGCAGTAAATAAGCTAGTGGATGACCTAGTTAGGGATGTTTTGATATACTCAGTACAATATTTGGTATCGATACAGCATTGGAAAAAAAATATCGACAATCTGAGAATATTGGATGAAAAGTCATATCGGTACTAGTGATATTGAATAACATTGTTTTGTTTTAGTAAAATATTTACAACTCATAATAATAATAATAGTAATTTAACGTGTTATTTATAACATCGGTTGACAATCGTGGTGTTTAAATAAGAAAAAATTGTCCAAGAAATGAGTTTTAACCTAAAAAATTCATGAAAATTATATCTTAAAAATGAGAAAAAGCTACCTCTTTATTTAATACTTTAAGAATTTACAAATATAACTAATTAGGTATATTAAAAAAGTTCAATATGTACTACAGACTATAATAATAGCTATTATTAAATTAAATATCTGAAAATGATTAGAAGTTTTAACTTATTGTGATCCTAATTCTTGAAAATTCCACTTTTTTAATGAGGAAAAACTAATTTTTTGTTATAATTTTAAGGTGAAAAGCACATTAAGGCTAGTATCGCCTCCCTAAATGTAAGTGTGAGTGTAAGAGTGTTAAAGTCACAAGTGTAGTGTTGTAAGTGTAAGTGTGTGTTAGACTCGGGTACCGTGAGGGACGTCTAAATCCTCTCAATAGGTGCAGCTAGTCTGCACCCCCCTGCGGTGGAAAAAACTAATACACATATTATTAAAACAATATTTTACATATACAACAAAATGTGTTAAACAAACCAATAATGTACTTCTGACTCGGATATCAATGTCAAATGGTTACTGATATTAGGTGAAGGTAACACAATAAGGTGACAAGAAAAATGAAGTCAAACAAGAGACATGTAGCTGTATAAATAGTCAATTGCTTGTTTATTTCCTGCTTGTTGAGTAACCTTCTCTTTATTTATTAAAAAAGATACACAAGAGAAATAAAACAAAGTTTCTAGGACACTTTTGTTCAGGAAACACATGATAATATAATATTTGTTTATTAATTATTGTACACATTATTTTGCTAATTAAATAAGGAGATACTGAATAGATGAACTTTTTTACACTCTTAAGTTTCTTAACTTCATTGTCTGTATAGATAAAGAGTCACGTTTGAGTCAGATCTCTAAGATAAAGGACCAAATCACAAAAATTTAACTTGAAAGGATACTTTTTATTATAAGGGTTTAGCCGACTCGGTGGCCTAGTTGATGGCATACTGGGCTTTTACCGTGAGGACCCGGGCTTGGCATTTTCATACGCTATAAATCATTCCATCGTCTGCATTAGCCCGTGTGCACAAAAGTTGGCATTTTATATATATAAATATATATATATATATATATATATTATATATATATATAAATATAAATATATATTTTAATATATATATATATATATATATATATAATATATATATATATATTTCAATATAAAGGTTAACTGAAGCAAATTACAAATTATATAGTTGCTGAAGCCAGTACTGGAAACGTATTCAACTGCATTTTGGACAAATCAATACAAACAATGGAAAGCCTACATTACTACAAAGTTAAGCACAAATCTCTACTTAGACCTAATTTGTTTTTACCCAAAAAGATTTCACAACATATAGTCTTTATCAAAACACTTATAAAATATGTGTTATACCATATATTGACAAAGGGAAACTCAAGTGCTCATTTAATTTATGAATCTTTGGCCATAGATTAAACAAAAAACAACATAAGTAATGATTATGATAGAATCGGATAGTAGAAAAAACATCGTGTGAAGATGAAAAAGTTGAATATCATGAGGAAGACTTTGTAGATTGTAAAAATACAAAAATGTACAACTCCTATGTGAAATCTGCATTCAAAGTAATCCTAGACTACAACATGTATTGTTTGCAGTATACATAACTATTTATAGTGTACAAGTTCATATCATTCCATTGACAAAAATCTTTTGCAAATGAGTATTAACAAAATTAAAAATTATTAAAACTGGAGCAAAATCTTGTTTAACAAATGACAATCTAAATGTGCTAATCTTAATGCACTCAGAAAATGACATTTTAAACTCAGTTTACAGTAACACTAATATAGATTATTATGTCAGTATAGCACTTTAAATGGAATGTGTCTTGTCCTTCACAGGGGGCTACATACTAGCACCCTAAAATCTTCTAGTTTTAGTATTTATCTTAAGTCTAGGCTACAATATTTAAACTGTGAGATATTTGTTGCTTGGAACAGTATAGCTAAGACAAATCCTTAGCTTGTCCAATATTAAAAATTAACTAACAGTTGATATTTGTATAGAAGTCAATAAATACACTTGTTTTGTCATTATGGTAATATTAAAAGCTATAGGATGCAAATTATCCTTCTTGAAAAGCTCTGATTTTATAGAACTTGCTGTATAGTCACTGTAAATGACAAACTTTTAAATTGTTATATTTGCTTCTTTTTATTATTAAAATTATAGGAATGACTTATGTTGATCACGTTTAAAAAAGTATTATTATTAGTTAAACTTTAGCTACAGTCAATGGTTAAGATTAGAGGTGGGCGTTTCTGATATTTTTACAAAACGTCAACAAACTGTTTGTTGAGGAAAAAAAGCTGCTTTTTAAAACATTTGGAAAAAAACAGGTTTAGAAAACTGAAACTCAAAGTTGTATTAGCAACTAAAACATAAAGCACGTACGTTCAGTTTTCTAAGACTACTTTTTCATTCCCACTGCCACCATGTCCTTAACTGTTTTTGGGTATAAAGCATTTAGAAAGGATAAAAGTAATCCTTACAAGTGTAGTAATAATTAAATTACATTATCAAAACGTAATAATTATGTAAGCCATTTTATGTACAAAATACGATGAATTTCTAATAGAAGTATTCTTTTTTTTTACTTAAAAATTAAATAGTCCTTTGCATATTTACCAAAGTGCAAACGATTTAGAATATTTTTAGTTGATTAAAAAATATTGATGATTGATAATAAATATAAAAAATATGTTTAAATAAAATTAGGCTCTGTATCTACAAAATGTGAGAGGTTGTTACTACAACTCGCAACAAAATAGAGATAAACGTTGACATTGACCAAACAGTTCTTACTTCACTACAAGCAACTTTGGAATAAAAGGAAAAGCATAAAAACAGGTAGAAGAATTTTTAGCACTTACGGCAACGTTCGAATAGAACGTTTATGTGGTAGTGGGGAAAGCTGTTCCTTGTTTAGCAAATCATAAACCAGTCCAAATCTGTTTGGAAAAGTAGTTTGTTTGTCGTTTATAGAAAAGCAGTTTTTTTTAACAGTTTGGTGTTTTCTGACCCATCAGTAGTTAAGATAACCACAGCTATTCAATTAAACAATTCAGTTACTTTAAAAAAACTTTTCTTTCATTTTAGTGATAAAATATCTTTAAAATGCTTATTTTATGGGTTATTTTTTATTTAAATTTATCTCCCACTCTTTTGTCTAGGGAATTTTCAATTCCCTGCAGGTGTTTGGTGCCCTGTGGCCCAGTTAACCACCACTCCAAAGAGGGGTCCAGCACGGGCCTGAGTCTAGTGCTTGAAATTAAATTTCATGTTTTATTATTCTTTTAATAAAAACAAACTAAGAAGAGATGTGACAATAGCAAGAAGGCAACTCGGAAAAAAATATATGACCCATTGCAAGGCTTTGTGGATGGTGCATATGAACAGGGCAGGAATGTAACAATGAGAAATTAGTGCTGGTTATGCAGGAAGGAAACTGCAGGTAATCTATGATTGTCAGGCTTTTGTTAGCAGGAGCTAAACAGTGTTTGACTTTCATGACCTCCAGCAGAATGAGGGCATCTGTCCAAGCCTCACAATAGGTTGTTTGATCCCAATGTCAAAAACAACTAAACTACATAACCTCAAAAAATCAATCTAATTTAATAAGATTATAAAAAATGTTTGTCATTGGTTACAACAAACCAACCCTTTACAAAATCATTGCATATAATGATCCTTTTTGGACAATAATTAAAAGTGGAAGGTAAAATAATTGAATAAACGAACATTGTACTGAAATACAAAAATATATTAAAACATATTCCTAAATTAATATTTACAGTATCAATATATAGTTTTAACACATTAAACCTAAACCTTGAATACAAAAAACTTTAACTTCATTTTGTTTTTATTAGTTTTATAGTACTAGAACCGTTTGCTACAGTATTACAATTAAAATAAATCATTTACAGAAACACCAATTTATGAAAGAGTCAGCACCCTTATTGTAAGTTTAAAGAATTTCTGCACCTTTAAACAGGTCGACTTTGTAATTGGACTCTTTTTACTGTAAACAATATTATTTTACCTAATAGTGTCATAAAAGAGGTATTTGATGATAGCAATAAACCAACCTTTAAGTATATCTTGCTTTTCCTTGCATTTGTAAAACTTACTTTTTTCCCAGCTACCGAGCCTCAACAGTTGCATCAAAACAACTTACGGTAGTTTAATTGTTAAATACTCACAAGACTTTTTATGGTTTCTTCCTCAAAAAATCAGAAATCAGGCTCTAAAAACTTGTTTTCTAATGTAAATTAACTAAAAACAATTAAGTTTGATGTAGTGGTTGAGCCATGGATATTATATATAGGTTTTGTAAGTCATACCAGTGAACATATAAATGCTTCATAATTTGGTGTTTATAGAAACCCTTAAAGCTGAAAGAATTGAATTTCGTCCAGTAAAAATAGTATTGTATCTGCATAATATTTTGTAATTTTTGTAAAACTCCAGTCAAGTCTAATTGTAATCTATTTATTAAAACGCAGCATGCATGTTATTGTGTAGGTTTTTTATTTACAATTTAACCAGTGAATTTTAAGTAATATTTCTTACTGTCTGACAGATCGTTTTCATATTACAGAATTATGAAAAGTAAGTGTTTCAGATTCAATGGGAGGAATGTGATTGCAGATATGAAAGAGGCTATTAAAAACACAAACAAGTTTCAAACACCTGATGCTTAAATGGAGATCAAGTTTTGTGGTGATCGAGGAGCCTACACAGCTGAAGAGTCCTCTGGACTACGACAGGTACAACATAAGCACTCAACTTGTGGAACCAATAAGTAAAGCCAAGGACAACCCAGTCACAGTTGCACAAATAACTTTGGAGACTATAAACAACCTATACCCATCAGACGACTGGTTGCGAATATACACTGACGGATCTAAAATCAAAGGTGAAACAGGAGCGGGAATATTCTGTAAGCATTTTTCTCACTACTTTGCATTAAGCTCGGACGCCACCGTTTTTGAGGCTGAGTTATTTGCATTCGATGAGGCATTGAGGCAAATAATAACGAGGCCATGGTTGAATAATAACATAGTGATATTAGTTGACTCTAAATCGGCATTACAAGCAATTGCTGACAACACATCTGCAGGCTCTATGATAGAATCGATCCAGAAGAAATACAAAACAGTTAAACACATTACCAAGGAATTGGTACTGCAGTGGATCCCGTCACATGTAGGCATACAAGGGAATGAGCGGGCAGACAAGCTGGCCAAACGAGGAACCCTTATAGTGTAGAAACCAAAAAGAATGCTCACACTGGAGGCTAGGATTAGTGCACTAAAGCGAACATCTTATCTTGAATTTACAAACAAAGTCAAGGAAGTCTTAAAGAACAAGCCTTATGAGAATGTATTCGACTTGTATGGAAAGGTCAATACATCTGTCACGGTCTTTCGGCTGACAACTGGACACGACTGTATGAATGAACACCTGAAGAAAATTAAGATATTAAACTATGACAACTGCACATTGTGTGAATGCCCAGACACCATCATGAACAAGGACCATCTCCTGGTCTGCAGAAAATTAGATGAAGAGTAGAAGAGTACTCCCTGGCCTTTACTGGGAAGCAAGATCAAAGATGACGTGAGCCAGCGGAAGCCATTGGAAAACAACAACAACATGAAAGAGGCGCTGACTCTTGAGATCTATCATTGAAGTGTTTATTGAAAAACAGTTTATTTTCTCATTACAAAAAGTGTAAAGTCAGTTGGCAGTCATGAAAAATATATCAATTTCGAATCTTGTTGGGTGTATCAATTTTCAGGTCATCTGAATCCAAAATGACACCTGGATAACTTTATGTCTGTCTGTTCACGATAACTGGAGACTAAACTGGTTGATTTTGGCTTATAGGTCTGACTTGCTCATTTTTTGGGACCAGTTTCTAATAAAAGTGTTTTGAAGCCCTGATTTAAAAATAAAGTAAAAATTGGGTTTTCTCTAACATGAATATAATTTTACACAAAAATAGCTCATAATTACTCAAACAAAATGGCCATTGAGCCCAAAAAAATTGAGTTCAGAAACTATCAGAAGAAAGTGTTTAAATTCTGCCAAATTTTCTCAAAATTGGTGTCAGATTTTGATTTTATTTGAAAAATCGTATCTCAAGCATTGTAGCAAATTTGAAATAAAAGTGATTTACAGTTTGTGTCTGACTGCTGTTTTTCTTTCTTTCAAAAAACTGTAAACTAGTCTACGCAACGTTCTTGTATCATTTATTTTGAGTAGCAGATAAATCAGACCAGAACAAATAGCAACTTCAATTACACTTCACTGTTTGAAGTCTGTTTAAGCAAAACCATACAACTTCACCTATTTTCAGCTCTACAATATTCTGCAATTAGTTAAAATGATATATTTTCAGTCAATTCTAAAATAAACACTGAAGTGCCCTAGTTAATCAGTAAAATTCATTGGTTCAATATAGTTTATGCAACCACTAAGTTGTAGTACGCAGTTTCTGAGCTACATCAACATCTTTAGTGGTTATCCTGTTATATGTGCAACTCCGGTTTGTTTTCTCCAGAGACTGGCTGTGCTGTAACATGAGGTAATATTTCTATTCCATTAGCGATTGTGTTCTCGTTAGACGTCTCTTCGTTGATGAAAAATATCCTATTGTCGTAGACATGATTACTAGCAGCAGTCTCTGAATAAGGTGGCGGTTCTTCGTAGGCTGGTGCGTTCGGTAATGTCTGGAACAACCAGGATATAAAAGGATATAAAGACGTAAATCAGCTATTTCCTAATTCTGTTCTGCAAAGTGTTTTCTTAGCATAGGCCCAGAACTTAATGTAAAAATATGCGTTACTGTCTATGTTTAATTATTAATAAATGAGGTATTTAATTATTTATCTAATCTTAGATAGCCGATGATTTGAGAATGAATTTATCGTTAATTGAACCATACTTTGCAGCCTCAGTTTATAAAAAAACAGATTATAGTAGCAAACAAATTTTTTCAACTTATAGGAGCATAATTATACTTTTCTTAATTATATTATATTTAAATAAATATTTTTACTTACAGCAGGTATAATTTTTTATATTATACGAGGTGTGGCTATTAAATAACGAGACTGACGCTGCGGCGGAACAAGTGCGCATGCGCCAACCGCCATTGACCGACAGCTTTTTAGTGTGAAGCTTTCTCTTCAGAACGCATTTAGTCTCGTTTGTGTAACCAACACTGTTTAGTCATAACATTCATTTCCGTTAGTGTTATTTTGTTTTGCCGGAAAAAATGGTTAGTGTAATAATAGAGCAACGAATTGTTGTTAAATTTCACTTCAAACTTGGAAAAACCGCTACTGAAACTTATAATTTACTGAAAGAAGTGTATGGCAGTGAATGTTTATCGCGGGGACGTGTTTTTGAATGGTTTAAGCGTTTTCAAGATGGCCGACAAGACATTGACGGCCAGGTCGCCCTTTAACGTCAAAAACGGATGACAATGTCGAAAAAGTTGCTAATTTGATTCAGTCTGACCGTTGATTAAGTATTCGTGCAATTGGTGAAACTGTAGGCATTGATAAAGAATGTGTACGGCAAATTTTACGTGACAATTTGAACATGTGAAAAGTGTGTGCCAAAGTGGTACCAAAAATTCTCACGTTTGAACAACAAGCAGTTTGCAAAAATGTTTGTACTGACACTTTGGATGCCATTGAAAATGACCCAAATTTATTGGAAATGATAATATTTATTGGAAATGATAATAGCATGTGATACATCGTGGTTTTTTACGTATTATTTGGCAACAAAGCGCCAATCCATGCATTGGAAGACCCCAACTTCACCAAGAGCCAAAAAACAAGAATCAGTAAGTGAAAATTTAAATCAATGATTGTTTTTTTCGATATTCATGGCATTGTGTACCTTCACTGGGTTCCTGAAGGTCAAACAATTAATCAATATTACTACCTTGAGGTACTTGCTAAACTACGTGAAAGAGTAAGGAAAAAACGGCCGAAATGTGGAAGGACAAATCATGGGTTTTCCACCAAGACAATGCACCAGCTCATTCCACGTTATCTGTCAAGAGGTTCCTGGCCAAGTACAGCATCCCAGTGTTAGAACATCCACCTTACTTGCACCATGTGACTTCTATCTGTTCCCTAAGGTGAAATCTGTATTAAAAGGGACGATATTTAAGTCTGTGGAAGCTGTAAAAGTGAAAGCGGCAAGAGTCCTAAAGGAGTTGACAGAAGATGACTTCCAGCACTGTTTCCAACAATGGAAAATTCACATGGAGCGTTGTAGGGATATAGAAGGGGTGTATATTGAAGGTGATAAAAAGTAATTATGTATAAAGTGAAAATAAAATTTTTTACATCAGTCTCGTTATTTAATAGCCACACCTTGTATATTTTGTTTTAACAACTTGATAATTATATTTAATGAAAATATATTCTTCATTTTCCAAAAAATAAAGAAAGTAAATACCACAGATAAAAGAAAAAAATAGTATCAAAACATTTAATAATGTTTATACTAACAGTTTTAATTTATTTATTTCCATTTATTCCTGTATGATACAAAATTTTACACATGAGAAGAACTTATAGGGGGGCATTAATACCTGTACCAATACCCGTAAAAGTTTGAATTCCCATGTTTTATCTGTAATGTTTTTTTAACATCAGCACTTTAATAATGTAAAACGCTCTAAAATCACTATGTTTTAGTTAATACACTACTGTTGGACTTACAAGTTTAGCTGTTTTTATGGAAGTATATTGTATTTAAAGTAGATAGCCACAAATACTGGTAAATGAGCTTAACTTATGAGGGTAATTCTGAAAGTAAAGAACACTAATTTCTTAGACACTCTTTATTAAGATAATGAAACAACTTGTTTTACTACACATTTGATACCTTAGCTGTTTTCCTACATAGTCGCCATTCAAATTTAAATATTTGTCATAGCATGTCACTAGATTTTCTATGCATAGATATATTTTTTTTTATTTTAAGGCGAAAAGTACATTAAGGTTATTATCGCCTCCCTAAATGTAAGTGTGAGTGTAAAGTGTTAAAGTCGTGATTGTAGTGTTGTAAGTGTAAGTGTGTGTTAGACTCGGGTACCACGAGGGACGTCTAAATCCTCTCAATAGGCGCAGCTAGTCTGCACCCCCTAAGGGGATTCAGATATAGAATGACCGCCTCGGTGGTCTAGTGGATAGCGTACTAGGCTTTCACCCCGAGGATCCGGGTTCGATTCCCGGCGAGGGCTTGGCATTTTCATACGCTATTAATCATCCCACCGTCTGCATTAGCCCAAGTGTGCACAATAGTCGGACGTTAAATACACAAAAAAAAACAACATAGAATGAATAAAATGCATTCTACGCACAATAACTCAGTTGCCACCAAGTTGTTGAACTCACTAACACTCTGTTTCAGTTCGTTATCACTGTCATAGTGGTTTCTGCCCCAAAAATCCTTCAATTTAGGAAAAAGGTGGTAATAACCCAGGGCCGAATCCAAGCTATTAGACGAGTGTTCAAAAACTTCTCACTCAAACTGCTGAAGCAAATTCGATGCATCGTCAATGCAGCAGCGTGCGAAGTGTTTTATCATGAAGAAGCACAATGCTGCTCAACAACAATCTACGCCATTTGTTTCGAATGGTATGGTTTAGCTAATGATGGGTTTGATAGTAGGCTGCTGAACTTACTGTATCTGCTTTAGGCCTATTCCCGTTTTAAAAAACGTCATTATACTACTCACCCAACCCAACATAATTATGTAGTATTTAGTTCTGTGGAATGTGTTAACAATAGTGACGTTTTACATGTTTTAAAGCCGCCACGGTGGCCTAGTGGATAGTGTACTGGACTTTCACCCCGAGGACCCGGGTTCGATTCCCGGCGAGGGCTTGACATTTTCATACGCTATAAAAATCATCCCATCGTCTGCATTAGCCCAAGTGTGCACAATAGTCGGACGTTAAACACCAAAAAAAAAAAAAAAAAAAAAAAAAATGAAGCATGTAGTCGATGAGTAGGACACCCTTTTGATCCCAAAACACTGTAGCCATAACCTTCTTGGCACTCGGAATTTGTTTAGCTTTTTTATAGTTAAACAAACGGTGGGGATCAAGAATCATTCCATTTCATTAACTGGCATTCACATTACCATAAACCTCGGTTATCTGTTTGTAAATTCCGTTAGGGCAGACTTTTTATGCATTAAAAAAGCGTATGACGTTATGAACCACGTACTTGGCGGAACGTTTTATTTTGTTATACAGTGGTACCTCGACATACGAGTTTAATTCGTTCTGTAACCTTGCTCGTATCTCAAAGCAATTTTCCCCATTGAAATTAATTGGAAAAATGTATGCGATTTCTGAGCAATGTTAAATTTTATTTATGAATAAAAAATTTTTACCAGAAAAAAATTGTCTTTCCTAAACTTATACTGAACGTAATAAAAATGTGTGCAAAGTGCCTATTACCGTCACATGTACTCTAGAGCTATCATTACTTAAATACCTGTTACTTACCTTAAATTCAAATAGGACTTAACAGTACCTGATCAAATTTTGTTTTTTCGCAAAAAAAGAACTTAATTTGTGGTAAAATCTTAAAATTCTGGAAGCTGACACCGTGAGGGATTTAGAACAAGAAGATTTTACCCAAATTTCAAGGTTCTTTAAACGTAATCGCCAAATATTTTTTTTTTGAAATTTGCTTCAGTCACACAAATTTGACGCTATCCCAACTCAATAATGAAAATGTAAGTTACAGTATAGATATGTTACATTTGTTCTATATAATCTGTGAGTTCGAATATTGGTAGCAAGTGCTTTCTAGGTATGTTATAACTATCCATCCACATGTCATATTTTTAACAAGAGTAATTTTTGATGTTTTTATCTATGTTGTACACAAAGAAATTTCATAATAAATTTTCACAACACAAACATTACAACTACCTAAATTTTCACCATAATTCTTTCATATACTTTTGTATTCATTTATAAACTATTTGACATAATATAAAAAAAATAAAAAATAATACAGTACTTGAATTGGTCGATTTATTTCCGTGACACACACATATATATATATATATATATATATATATATATATATATCGACACACGACACACACAATGGTTCTGACAACCTTGTTTAATTGTTCAAATTGCTCGTATCTCAAAGCAATTTTCCCCATTGAAATGCCATTAATCCGTTCCAGCTCCCAAAACACCACCTCAGTTGTTTTTGTTAAGTGTTTTTGAATAAGAAAAATGTATTTACAAGAAGAAACATTTATTTATAAATAACAAATACATATTCTATAAAAACATAATAAAAGAAAAAGTGAAGTGCTTACGGAAGCGCTTAATTTTCATCATTGGTCTTCGCTTTTTTCGTCACGCTTTGCTCATTTTCACCTGCAGATCGTTTAGAAAAACTGCCCAAGGAGGTTTGTTTCTTCCTCTCTTTCAGGATATTGCTGAAATGAGTTAGGCAAGTTTCGTTGAACAACTCTGATGCACGACCAGTTGCAACTTTTTCGGGGTGATTTTTATCCACGAACTCTACAACTTTCTCCCACGTTCCCAAGATCTCTTATATCTCTTCTAGAGATAACCTCCATTTCTGGCTCCTCTTCAAAAGTAATTTTTCGTTGAACCACCGTATGCTGCTGCGCATGTGTAATTCCTCGGTTGTCAGCTCCTGAGACTGTTCCTCGACGAGTTCGCTCACATCTCTTTCATCCACCTCCAGACCCATGGATTTTCCTACAGAAACAATCTCCTCTACCACAGACACTTCGGGTTCCAATCCTTCGAAGGCCTTTTCAGCTACAGCCTAAGGCCACAGCTTCTTCCATGCAGAGGTTACGGTGCTCGTTGTAACACCCAGCCAAGTCTGATCAATAATTCTTAGGCATATCACGATGTTAAAGTGGTCCTACCAAAACATGCGCACACAGACTGAGATCTAATCTGAGGTGGGAGAAACTGTTAAACGCTGCACACGACACCAACATGCGTCGTACTTTAAACATGTTGGTGTACTGTGCGATTCCTCGTATCTCAAATCTTGCTCTCATCATAAAGCAAAATATCGCTCGCTCGGCGGCTCGTATCTCAAAACACTCGTATATCGAGATACCACTGTACTTTAAAGTCGCAAGTAAATAGGAAACATCTGTAGTGACTCGCTGTTAGCATAAGACTGGAATGAAAGAGTGGAAAGTGGCAGTAGCAGTTGGAAAAACTGAACGGCTCGACACATCAAAATTTTCTTTATTTTCCGAATGACCCTTGTACTTCTTGCAAAGCCTTGTGTTATAATGTAATAGGTTTTGTAAGAAATGTCTTTCATTATTTCAGTATTATTGAGTAAGACTATCCTATCCATTAAATATATGTAGGTGAAATAACCGGTGAGAGTTTATTGTGAGAAATATCTAAAATAAAATTATCCAAATCACTGGATTTATTACTAGGAAAATTATAATTTTAATATTTTTGAAGACTGTAAAGTGTACAGCCAAACATTTGTACAACACTATTCTACAAGTCAGGATCAGCACTTATTTTATGGTCCAGGGTTTTACTATGATGTATGCTCCAATAGCTCATTTTCCAATAGAAATTTGCTAAGAGTATAAAAAAACTGTTTTACTACCTTTCAGAAACCACTACCGATTTAACATTAATACAAGTAATGTAGGCGGAGTATTTACAAAGTTTACTGTTAGGCTTACTCACTTGAGTTCTACGTGAATTTGCTTGTCGTTTCATTGGTTGGTATATCTGACTGTATGTTGGCGGCCGGTCTTGAAGGCGGAGTAGAACTAACCTCTGAATAGAGTTGAGACTGACAAAACTGTCCACGTGTGGTATTGTAGTACGCACACCACTGTGAAGGAAAGATAAAAATATCATACTGTACAGAATCAATAAACTTACAATCATGATTATATGTGTTAAATAGTGCGTACAGTTTATTAAAAATAATTAAAATGATTGTAATTTCTCAACCTAGAAAACAAAATTGTTTGTGACTAAGCACAAAGCTAGAAACATTGTTAGATTTTAATGAAATTCGGCACGGGATTTCTTCATGTACATGAGGACAATTTTTAATTCTGTTTTAGTTTTTGAACCATTTTTCGCTCCAAAAAGTGTCAGGCATTTTCTTAAAATTTTGTGTAATTATATTGATTACATTTGTCACCTTTCCTGGCCTAATCAATCTAATTGACACGTTTCAGATTGCTTCCATCCTCAAAACTTATTGTTGTACTGATCTTCCAGATATTGATTTCTTATTTTGTAGTATCCGAGACTCCCTACACTCTGCACCACCTCTTCTGTTTTAATACTGCTTCATCATCTTCCAGTTTGTTCTTGGTTGGTACTTTCTACACTTTCACTAAATTGGTCATCTTCCCTTTTCTCTTGGTAAATATTTGTTTTAATGTTAATTTTTGGTAAACATTGTCTTAATACTAATCCCAGTGGATGTTATTTTTCAAAATTTCTAAAGAGCCTGGGAAGTGGCCTTTCGGAGAAATTCTAGGAGACATGACTGAAGTATGTGCTAGTAGCTGATGAACTGATATTACAGAAGGGTATGGAGTAAAGTAGAGGGCCCACACATTGTTGGCCCAATGTTGGGATTTTGCCGGCAAAGTTGGGCAATGGTTAGTTAATACGCTAACGAATTATCTTCAATGGGCCAACGAGCTGTTTGTTTGCTAGGCCAACTGTTACATTCATGAAAACCTCTGCTGTTGGCCCAACATTAATTCTTAGTTGGCAGAAAATATAAAAAATATTTTGTTACAATAAATATCTCGTAAATTAAATAGGGTATAATTATTCCAAAAGTTTAAAAATAGTGTCTTATTTGTTAGTATAGTAGTGTTTTATCGATGTTTGTAAAATTTACTGCAAAGTGCAGCGCAGGTGATGACTCACAGAATTGCCAACAGAAAAGAACATTTTTTTAGCATAATTGTGAACAGAATAATATTATATCTTTAATTATTATATTAAAAATTTAAAAAAATCATATTTTATTTCTACTTAACTGTAATAATTTACTATGGATGATTTTATGATGTACTTATTATTTGAAATATTGCCAGCACTGCGGAAAAGTGAAAGTTTGTCCGTTACTGGTTTACTTCTTTGTTGTCACACGGAGAGTTGTACGATCCTACGTATACAGTACAGTTATAGTTTTAATCTGGTGCTATAGTGCTTTTTTTTGATTTGGCTTTTCACAATTGCCATTTAAATAAATTTTGTTTGTGTAAATTTTGTCTCTTTTTGTAAAATAACCTTGTTTCAGTAACGAAATATGCTATGTTTGTTACTCAACTAACTTTCAATAGTAGGCCTAACCCTACTAATTACCAATATGTTTAAAATTTTATATTTTATTTAATTGATTAGTGAACTTAACTAATCACAACTTTAATACATTAATTAATTAATGTAACTTCTCTACATTCGCGAACACCTTTGAATACCTTTTCTTATTAAATTCAATATGTATTCTTACTCAAAATAATATGTACATTATAATATACAATTAAAAAGCTAAAGTAGGCTACATATTATATATTACTTCGAGTAAGAATATTCTACATTTGATAATAAAAGGTATTCAAATATGTTCGCGAATGTAAAGAAGTTATGATTACTATTAAGTTCACTAATCAATTGAATAGAAATACAATACTTTAAACATGTTGGTAATTAGTAGGGTTACCATTGAAAGTTAGTTGTGTAACTGTTGGGAGTAAGTTGGGCCAACAATTACTTTGTTAGTTTTTGGTGATGTTTAATTGTTGGCCCTATATTGGGATTTGGTTCGTTATTAATTGGTAGGCATTTGTGCCAATTTTAACCGTTGCCCAACCGTGTGTGAAAACAAAATACCAACAATGGGTCAACAGAAAATGCTACTGGGAAAGGGTAAAGTAATGGTAGCAAATGTGGCTAGAACTGAGAACTTTAAGGTGCGTCGTTCAGAGACACAGCAGGCTGACTGGTGCTATAACCACATCGACCACCGAGACCTTATAAAACAATGAATCCATTTCTAATGAACCAGTACAATAAAGCATTTTGAGAATGGATTTGATAAAGTTTTAGGCAAGTGTACTCCTAGTATTAAAAAAATATAATATAATAAAGAAATATAATACAGAAATTGAGATAGTGAAAGAATTCAAATATCTTGGGGAATGGATCAGCTGGAACGCCCTAGAGAAAAAAGCTATGGAATTTAGGAGAAATAAAGTTGAATTAGCCTTCCAACTTACCAAGGACACATACAACAAAAAGTCCCTCTCCTAGAATACAAAGATAAGGCATTATCATACGGTAATTAAACCAGAAGCCTTATATGCTGAAACATTATCTCTCACAACCCAGGGCCCACTTGAAAGGCTGGAGATCAAAGAAAGAAAGATATTACGAAAAATCTTAGGCCCCAAATTCAGTAACAACCAATTACTCCACATCAGTAATGAAACTATTTACCAAAAAAACTGAAACACTATCAGACACAATAATAAAAAGGAGAATTGATTTTTATGGGCACATCCTCCGAATGGACAAAAATAGACTAACCAAAAAAATATTTGACTACTTTCGCAGTAGAAGAGCCAAACCACTTTGGTTTAGAGAAACGGAGAAAGACATAACAGAACAGATCACTGACACTATGCTCATGGACAGAATAACCAAGGACAAGAAGCAACGGTTCCAAGGCAAAGTCAAATCCAAGCGAACGATCCAAATCTCTGACGAAGAAAGAAAAGCAAGATCACAACGAATGAAGCAATACTGGGCTACGAGGAAGGCACAGAACATTAAAAAGTGATTGATTTAGTGTACCCCAAAGTTGGGTGAAACAAATAAAAAAAAAAAAGAAATACCACAGTCAGCAGTGATTGATGTAGTAAGTTTGTATGAGAACTTTCAATAAAACGACATACTTACCTTGAACAAGCTTTCCAGAAAAGAATGACTATAATGATAGACGTGAAGATCAGACCAATCGCCAAAATAAACTGTGCGATTTTCTGAAACCTGTAGCGTTGGCTTACATCTGTGCTCCTGCAAGTAGTTCAGAATTTTTGTTAGTAATTATAGAATTTTCTAGAATTATAATTCTAGGTAGTAGTAGTGGTTTAAAATTTTTTACACATTTGTTGAAATTAATCTTTTGGTTTAAGAGTATGTGTTTTACAGATTTGAAAATAAAAATATCTATACATTAACGGCTACATTGATAACTTCATTTTGTAGGCAATGCGATCCTAAACTTTACACAATTTTCTGATTTTAAAAACGTCATCACAATTGAATCTTTACCTTTTAAGACATCTGTTGTTATAAAAGGTGGAACTTAAAAATAAAATTTGATAAGCAGTAAATATTTGAAAAATTATTTTAAAATACAGTTTCTGCCAGTGAAACGGGATGATTAAATAATTGATTGTTGAAAAAAAACTTTTTAAATATTTGTTCAGTAAATAATTGAAAGTAAAAGAATAGCCATTATGGGTACAATACGAAAAAATATTATTTTCTGTACACTACGTCTACCAAATGTCCTCCATTGCAGTTAAGGCATTCCTGGAGCCTGGTTTGGAAGTTTTGCATGTTAACAGGTATTGCCGCAATCTCGTTTACAATTTGTTTCATATTGTAACATAGCCACCGGACCACATATTCAAATGATTAGGATTATATACCTATTCTTCCCGTCAGTGGTCTATCAACTCACCTCATAAAGGCTACCGCGGTTTTGAAACTCTATAGTTTCATCTTCAGGCCATACAAAATGTTAAATCCCTCTGTCGAGGTCGTCACAAAGTCAAACAAAACATTAAAACATACATCACAAACACTAAGCACAATTACACATTTAAAATATTCATCATGAAATTCTTTGTTTGTTTCATACAATTCGTTGTTTGAGGGTTTGAATGGCTGTGGGTGGATCTGCTTAAAACACTTCTGTTTTTAGGTATCCCCATAAAACAAAAAGAGGTATCCCCCCAGATGTGTCACTTATTCCATGCGAAGGGCATGTTGTTTGGCTGATTGGCAAGGACTTCTAACCATAGCCTGTTGAACAGCTGTGATTTTTTCAGGTGTTTGAACAGTTTTTACACTGAACACAGCCTGGTTTTTAAGACGTTGATCCCGTTTGGTCGAGGTTGTATATCCATGTTCGAATTGCATTATCTGACGGAACAGGCTGGTTACGCGGTATGTTAAAATGATGGCGAAGGCACTTCGAGTTTGCAAAAAATGTTCGACATTTTGATAACAAGCTTTCACCGCATAGCTGTGTTGTTTACCTGTCCTATGATATATTGCAACTAATGGTAGATTTTGTAGATGGTGACCATAACCATCCCCCACTACCTGCCAACTTTGTCTCAAGGCCACCTACAATCATCCCGCTTCATTGGCAGATCCTGTATAATTTACATTTATAACCCTACCTTCTCAATCTCACCCACTCATTTCGTACACTCAGATTATTTCAGAATGAATTCTTTTATATGGTCTGAGTCCACCTTATTTTACACTACGTTTACTTTCCAACTAGGCATCAGCGTTAGTAATAGGTACTAGGGATGGGCATTTCTGCTATTTTTACAAAATATCAACGATCTGTTTGTTGAAAAAAAACTGTTTGGAAAAACAGTTGGAAAAAACAGGTTTAGAAAACTGAAACTCGAAGTTGTATTAGCAGCTAAAACATAGGCACAAACGTTCAGTTTTCTAAGACTACTTTTTCATTCCCATTACCACCATGTCTTTAACTGTTTTTGGGTGTAAAGCATTTAGAAAAAATAATCCTTATAAATGTAGTAATAATTAAATTACATTCTCAAAAGGTAATATATATGTATGCCATTTTATATTTACAAAATGCAATGAATTTCTAATAGAAGCATTCTTTTTTTTACTTAAAAATTAAATAGCCTTTGCACATTTACTGAAATGCAAACAATTTAGGATATTTTTAGTTGATTAAAAAATATTGATGATTGATAAGAAATATAAAAATATGTTTAAATAAAATTAGGTTATGTATTTACAAATTAGGTTATGTATTAAAATTAGGTTATGTGAGATGTTACTGTCATATTTTTATTTGGGAGAAAGTAGGTTTTCATTTTTCAGCACTGAAAAAAGTAACCTTAATAAGTAAAATATAGTAATAAGAACATAGGCCAAATATGTTTAAATAAAATTGGCTCTATATAGTTACAAAATTATTGGTTATTAACATTAGGTTATTATAGGTTAATGATAGGTTATTAACATTAGCATTAGCAAAAAAATAAGTTT
Source organism: Callitettix versicolor (assembly GCA_022606455.1). NCBI lineage: Eukaryota > Metazoa > Arthropoda > Insecta > Hemiptera > Cercopidae > Callitettix > Callitettix versicolor. The sequence continues at coordinate 7,251,228 of CM040190.1, forward strand.
TCCATTTTACAATCCAGCACAGAAAAAATATAAAGTTTATTGTAATAACATATTTAACAAAACAAATGTTTTTAAAGAAAATTACGATCCGTATAAAAATAAAATGTAAGACGTTTGTAATATTTTCTAAAAAGTTCTAAAATAACCTAAAATTATTCAAGATATATACAAGAGTAGATATTGTGAATTTTAAAAAGTCCACACATCCAATAAATATTTAAAAACTATGCACTTAATTCTAAAAACATAAAAAAAAGAAAAAGAAAACTTTCAAAATTGTCCACTAAATATTTTTAAATTTCTAAACACAAGGTAAACTACGGAGAAAAACTAATATAAAACACAATTATGGCTGTTTTTACAGTTTAAAAAATGTTTGAACAAAAAATTTTACATTTAAAACTTTCAAACAACTCGCAACAAAAGAGAGATAAACGTTGACAACGCCCAAACAGTTCTTACTTCACTACAAGCAACAAGCAACAAGAAACTGTGAAATAAAGGGAAAAAGCATAAAAGCAGGTTGAAGAAAAGCATCAGGAAAACAGTTAGAAGGAAAACAGCAGGAAACAAGTTTTAGCGCTTGCGGCAACGTTCGAATAGAACGTAGGTGGTGGGGAAGTCCAAACTGCTGTTCCTTGTTTAACAAATCATGAACCAGTAGCAATTCAAACTGCTTGTTTCCGTTTGGAAAATCAGTTAGTTTTTCGTATATAGAAAAACAGGTTTTTTTTAACAGTTTAGTGTTTTCTTACCCATCTCTAATAGGCACCACTTTGAAAGCACGCTTATATTAAAACTTACCAACAAATAAAGCCATTGTAGTCCTCTGTGCACTGGCATACTCCTGAGATGCAGGATAAGGATATTGAGGATGAATAACAACAGTCGGACTCGCTACAGTCTTTCCCTTGGTCTGTACAGAAACAGTTAACATGCATAAATGTTAGAGAAATTTTATTGGTACACAAATTGTAAGAAGGAAAGAAGATGAAATCATTCTTTCTCTTGCTTTGTTGCCAGTGTCCCCGCAGGGGGTACAGACTAGCTGTACCTATTGAGAGGGTTTAGACGTCCCTCGCGGTACCCGAATCTAACACACACTTCGACTTTAACATATTACACTCACACTTATACTTAGAGAGGCGATAATAGCCTCCATGAGGATCCGGGTTCGATTCCCGGCCAGGGCTTGGCATTTTCATACGCTATAAATCATCCCATCGTGTGCATTAGCCCAAGTGTGCACAATAGTCGGACGTTAAAAAAAAAAAAAAAAATAGCCTCTATGTGTTTTTCGCCTTAAAATACCAAAAAAAGTCACTGTTTTTTTCCTGATACTCAAAATATATTACGCAGTTACATGTCTTCATTTTTACTTTTTCATTTTAATGGTGACATTACATTATCAAAAGTGAATAATAAAATGTTACGTAATTTTTAGATTAAGTTACCTGTCGTTTTTAAATGTTTGACAAATTTTAAGAACACCTTACAAAACTAAATTTCAGCATTTTCTGGTCTCAGGTCTGTCTCATACAACTGATAACCACTTCAATAGCTCATTTTCCAGTAAACTCACAAACAAGAAATGAGAATGCAAACAATTTTTATGGCACTGCCGTTATGATATTTCCAGAAAATTCTACATGTTAATTGACCAAGCAAAGTGAGGACTCGAATTGCGTTTATGTCTTTATTTATTACACAGTCTTGGCAAATTGTTTTGAAATTTTTAACCAATTGTTTTGAAAACTGGCATTCACCAATTGTTTTGAAATTTGGTAAATTGTGTAAAGCCCAAACAATGTATTTGTAAGATTTTTCCCCATTTACTTAAGTTTCAAAATGGCAGTCTCTGATTTAAAATAAGTGAATACAGTTTTAGCCGAACACATTGACGATTGTTTTGAAATTTTATACAAAGGTGAAGTACCATACACAATTTCATATGAGGGTATGAAGCCCAAATAACACATGTGTAAGATTATTTCCCATTTACTTATGTTTCAAGATGGCGCCTCTAATTTAACAATGACTAGTATATGCAATTTTAATCAAATGCATTGGCTGATTGTTTTGAAACTTGGTATGGTTACAGTGGTAACTGGATATACGAGTGCCCAATATACGAGTGTTTTGAGATACGAGCCGCCGAGCGAGCGATATTTTGCTTTGAGATAAGAGCAAGATTTGAGATACGAGGAATCGCACACTACACCGCTGCACACGTGCATGTTGTGTCGTGTGCAGCGTCTAACAGTCTCTCCCACCTCAGACTAGATCTCAGTCTGTGTGCTCATGTTCTGGAACGGCCACTTTAACATCGTGATATGCCTAATAATTATTGATCAGGCCTGGCTGGGTGTTACAACGAGGACCTTAACCTCTGCATGGAAGAAGCTGTGGCCTGAGGCTGTAGCTGAAAAGGCCTTCTAAATATTGGAACCCGAAGTGTCTGTGGTAGAGGAGATTGTTTCTGTAGGAAAATTCATGGGTCTGGAGGTGGATGAGAGAGATATGAACGAACTCGTCGAGGAACAGTCTCAGGAACTGACAACCGAGGAATTACACAATCTACATGTGCAGCAGCATACGGTGGTTCAACGAAAAATTAGTTTTGAAGAGGAGCCAGAGATGGAGGAGGTTATCTCTACAAGAGATATAAAGGATATCTTGGGAACTTGGGAAAACGTTGTAGAGTTCGTGGATAAAAATCACCCTGAAAAGTTGCAACTGGTCGTGCATCGGGTTGTTCAACGAAACTTGCCTAACTCATTTCAGCAATATCCTTAAAGAGAGGAAGAAACAAACCTCCTTGGGCAGTTTTTTAAACGATCTGCAGGTGAAAATGAGCAAAGCGTGACGAAAAAAGCGAAGACCAGTGACGAAAATTAAGCGTTTCCATAAGCACTTCACTTTTTCTTTTATGTTTTTATAGAATATGTATTTGTTATTTATAAATAAATGTTTCTTCTTGTAAATACATTTTTCTTATTCAAAAACACTTAACAAAAACAACCGAGGTGGTGTTTTGGGAGCTGGAACGGATTATTGGCATTTCAATTGGGAAAACTGCTTTGAGATACGAGCAATTTGACATAAGAGCAAGGTTACAGAACGAATTAAACTCGTATGTCGAGGTACCACTGTACATTATATATAGACTGAAAGACAGTGTGTAAGATTTTTTCCCATCACTTCCAAGATGGTGGGCTCCAATTCAATGTCGCGAATGTAGCTGCTGGTTATTTCCCGTAATACTGGCTGCATGGCGCAACCTATCATAATTTTGACTGCTTCATGAAGGAAGAGCGTAGAATTTCCAATTAACTTGTCCAGTAATATTTTTCGCAAATTATTATTAATTATTTCGTCGTGCTGATTATTTTGGTTTATATCACCAAATTGCCTTTTTACCTATACGAACAGTGATCGTTCTGATCAGCATACTCGGCAGGTTCTTAAATTTTAGAAGCTTTTATTACATCATCAATGTTCAAGGTTTATTACTCCAATCATATTTATCTGTACACACAAATCCTGACGTCGCGGTTCATTTTTGCATTTTTATTTTACATTTTATTTTCATTTAATGCAATTTAAATGCTAATTTATACAGTTTTTAACACTGATTACGATAGCGAAATCAAATTTTTATAGAAAGTGTTGCGTAAAAAACTTACAAAATTCACGGCTTTTCATTTTTGTATTTTTATTGTAGAACAAAAATTTAATAAATTAAAAATGTTTTTATTTTAAACAAAAACAGCATATTTAGGAAATTTGCTTCCATCAGGTCAGCGAGTAGCGTGCTATAATTACTAATACAAGTTGGAATAGGCAAACTACAATATAAGTCAAAAGGTGACATTCTGTAAAAACAGAAAAATATAACGCATGAATGTGAAGTTCTGTTTCGTAAATCCATGGAAAGATGTCATAGCATACAGCCAGCCTTGAAAAAAATGCTCAAGTAAGCATAAGGTCTGATAAAGCCCACAGTTACCGAAGGAACCAAGAAAAGTGTGGAGCGTGGTGGGGGAACCACGAAACACAAAGCGGCTGGAGGGGAAATGTTCGACTGGCAAAAACAGCGCCTAGAGCGAGTGGCCTGCGATCTAGCGGACAAAGTTTGTCAGCGGACTTGATCGCACAACCTTAAAAGATTAAAGTTATGAGTTGTGTAATGGAGCACTCTATATTAATTACAAATATACTGCGAGGTCTAATGTTCTTTGAACTACTAGTACAGCAAATTTGAAAAAGTTTTTGGTCAGATTATCAAAAAGTGTTGTGTAAGATAAAAAATATATTTTACAGCAGTCAGTGTTAATTTTTATGTTTTTTTCAGAAAGTTTCTCTATCAAATTAATTCGTTTTATGATATTATTGCTTTTATTACAATTTTTGCATTCATTATATGAAAGACATCTGGGTGAAACAAATGTTTCAATGTAATAATTGCCTTGGTTGCCAACTGACCTGGACATTGCATGCAGTGAATAGAGTTATTCAAGTTATGCGGATAATATCCAAATTCGCAGTTACATTGGCCGTTCTCCCCGCAAAAACTGTGCGCAGATATGTTTGCGCAGTAGCTGCTTGTAATGCAGGAACTATTTTCTGAAACATAAATTTATGGTATCTACGGTAAACTACATTAAATATTTCGAAAATTGACAACATAATCACAGGCATAAGTCACTGTATGCTTAAATAATGCTCTGGTTTGGAAATTTTTCTACGTGAGTTTTTCGATTCTTAAAAATCTTTGAGTGCCTGTGCCAAAAAAACATTATCGGAAAAAATATTACCTGTATTTTAGTGCTACGTATTTGGTACATTTTACCCCCGCAAGGGGTGCAGACTAGCTGCACCTATTGAGAGGATTTAGACCCTCGCGGTACCCGAGTCTAACACACCTACACTTACGACTTTAACACTTTACACTCACACTTACATTTAGGGAGGCGATAATAGCCTCAATGTGCTTTTCGCCTTAAAATAACAAAAATAGGTTCATTTTCGTATTTTTAATGCAATTCGTAAGTTTTTAATGCAGATTTTATTGCTGTTTATGACGGTGAAATCAGAATTCAAAAAAGATGGTAAAATAAAAAATTACTTTTGGAGATCAGCTTCCATCACGTCAGCTTGTCGTGATTATTTAAAATGTATGCAGTGAAAAACTACTAACAAATTAATAATTAAATAATATTAAAATTTGTAAATTTTAGCTTGATTTTGTCAATGTTCTTTAGTTAGAGTTTTTACCTAAAGAAAGTCAGCAACTCCTTAGACGGCCTTCGGCCATGAGAACTGTGCTTTGTTTAATAAGTAATATTTATACTTATGTTATTTGGAAATTTTTAAAAATTTCTTTTATGTAAATATTCTTATATAATTTTTGCCAAATAAAGCACTTATTCTTTTTACAGCCTCTGGGACCACTTTAAGTTCTCTTATTGGCTGTTCTTTTTGCTCTTAATTCCGCGTAGTTCTTCATGCGGTCAGATCTATTTTCCTCTCGTCTTCGGACATCACCATCTTTTGTCTGTTGATATCTGTTCTTCTGAATCTCATTTTACCCTCTTTCATTAGCCTGGAATTTCCGGATTCCTCCTCCAACTCTCTTCTTTCAATACCCAGTTCCTTCATATCCTCTATAGCCAGTTTTAGCCACTTGGGTTGGGTTTTCCTCTTCCGGTAAAATTCCGTTAGTTTTTCAGAAGTCTTGCCTCTTTCGTTCTCAGGATATGTCCTAAGAATGATACCCTCCTCTTTCTGATGAAGTCTGTTAATGGTGTATTTTCTCTCTTTATTTGTTTCACCCAACTTTGGGGTACACTAAATCAATCACTTTTTAATGTTCTGTGCCTTCCTTGTAGCCCAGTATTGCTTCATTCGTTGTGATCTTGCTTTTCTTTCTTCGTCAGAGATTCGGATCGTCCGCTTGGATTTGACTTTGCCTTGGAACCGTTGCTTCTTGTCCTTGGTTATTGTTTTGGCTGTTCTGTCCATGAGCATTGTGTCAGTGATTTGTGGTTCTGTTATGTCTTTCTCTGTTTCTCTAAACCAAAGTGGTTTGGCTCTTCTATTGCAAAAGTAGTCAAATATTTTTTTGGTTAATCTATTTTTGTCCATTCGGAGGATGTGCCCATAAAAATCAATTCTTATTTTTCTTATTGTGTCTGATAGTGTTTCAGTTTTTTTGGTAAAGAATTTCATTACTGATGTGGAGTAATTGGTTATTACTGAATTTGGGGCTTAAGATTTTTTCGTAATATCTTTCTTTCTTTGATCTCCAGCCTTTCGACTGGGCCCTGGGTTGTGAGAGATAATGTTTCAGCCGCATATAAGGCTTCCGGTTTAATTACCGTATGATAATGCCTTATCTTTGTATTCCAGTAGAGGGACTTCTTGTTGTACGTGTCCTTGGTAAGTCGGAAGGCTAATTCAACTTTATTACTCCTAGATTCCATAGCTTTTTCCTCTAGAGCGTTCCAGCTGATCCATTCCCCAAGATATTTGAATTCTTTGACTATCTCAATGTATTGTTCTCCCACTTGAAGCTTTTTTGGTGGTTTTTGTATGTTTAATGGTTTATTCTATACTATAATTGAATATTTTTATTTTATTGCGCCAGAGAGCCCTTGTGGACAACCTGCCAGTGCTGAAGCCTAATCTATCACATTACCACTAAGTTTTGCTTCACGATCACAAAATTGTATTTATACTTCGTATTGTTTGTAAACAAAAATACATTCTTTATAGTTCGTATTGTAAATAAAAACAAAACTAGTACGTGCAATGCCTTCTATACTCACCTTGTAAAACGAAAAAAGACTTTCTTGTTGCATTTCCGCCAGGAATGGTGTCCTGTATGTTTCTTCTTTCTGTTAACAAAGTAAACACGTCATATTGGTACTATACGTTACAACAACAATTATACATTTTTGACCAAAGTTGGCCTATGTTTTAACTCGACCGTTTGGCATTTGGTTTGTGTGTTTGTTACGCAGTATTGACCTATTGTTTTGAAATTTAGTACGGGCTTGTGTAAAGACCGAAAGACGTGAGTGTAAGATTTTCCCATTCACTTTTTTTTCAAGATGGCGGCCTCTGATTAAGATGAAGATTGTACGCAGTTTTGGTCAAACGCATCGACCGATTGTTTTAAAATTAAGAAGGTACTTTGCGTGAAGCCCGAAAGCCTTATGTGAGATTTTGTCCTATTCGCTTTCGTTTTAAGATGAAAGTACGAGCGTATTTGATTTAACGACGAAGATTGTACGCAGTTTTAGCCAAACTTAGATTGTTTTGAAACTTGGTGCAACCGTACTTTGTATAAAGCTTCAAAGACTTATGTGTAAGATTTCCCCATTCACTTTCTGTTTCAAGATGGCGGGCTCTGATTTAAAGATGAATGTAGTTGTGGTTACTTCCTGTAATACCGGCTGAAGGAAGTAGAGGTGGGCGTTTCTGCTATTTTTACAAAACGTCAACAAACTGTTTGTTGAAGAAAAAAAGCTGCTTTTTAAAACAGTTGGAAAAAAACAGGTTTAGAAAACTGAAACTCAAAGTTGTATTAGCAGCTAAAACATAAAGCACATACGTTCAGTTTTCTAAGACTACTTTTTCATTCCCATTACCACCATGTCCTTAACTGTTTTGGGGTATAAAGCATTTAGAAAGGATAAAAATAATCCTTACAAGTGTAGTAATAATTAAATTACATTATCAAAAAGTAATAATTATGTAAGCCATTTTATATTTACAAAATGCGATGAATTTCTAATAGAAGCATTCTTTTTTTTTAGTTAAAAATTAAATAGTCCTTTGCATATTTACCAAAATTCAAACGATTTAGAATATTTTTAGTTGATTAAAAAATATTGATGATTGATAATAAATATAAAAAATATGTTTAAATAAAATTAGGCTCTGTATCTACAAAATGTGAGAGGTTGTTACTACAACTCGCAACAAAATAGAGATAAACGTTGACATTGACCAAACAGTTCTTACTTCACTACAAGCAACTTTGAAATAAAGGGAAAAGTATAAAAGCAGGTAGAAGAAAAGCAGTTAGCAGGAAAACAGTTTTAGCGCTTGCGGCAACGTTCGAATAGAAAGGTAGTGGGGAAAGCCCGTTACTTGTTTAACAAATCATAAACCAGTCCAAATCAAACTGCTTGTTTCCGTTTGAAAAAGCAGTTTGTTTTGTCGTCGATAGAAAAGCAGTTTTTTTTAACAGTTTGGTGTTTTCTGACAGCTTAATGAAAAATAGCATAAAATTTTCAATGATCGCGTTAGAGCGTAAATGCAACGGTTACCGTTTGATTAAGCGGCTTTTAGAGCATTGTCGTGAAGCGGTTTGTATATTCATTAGAAATATACTTCGAGGTCTACAACTCTTTGAACTACTAGTCTTACATTAGCTGCTTCATTTCCTAGCATCGTTTCTTCAATTCTCATAATAATTTCCTGACAGACCCTTCTTCAGAATCTACAAACAAAGTAGCCTATTAGCCAACAATAAGAAAACAAAAACATAAATATCAGCGAGAAAACACCGCGGTTCATACAACAGCCAAAATGTCCGTACTAGTATATCAACCTTGCGGTAAATTAATCTAGTCACGTTATCAGTAGCAAATACTTTTAGGAAAGCTTTTTATCAAACTGGCCTTTCGCGTGACTTCAACAAATCGCAAAGTCACTAAGGCACTTCGGTGGGAACATATTACACAACCAATTACTGAATTGAGTAACGCAAAATCGGTAGCGCCGTAGCCTATTGATAACAGTGCACCGGTGGGTGGGTGAGTGAGTGAATGAGTGATTGAGAGGGTGGGTGAGTGAGTGAGTGAGTGAGTGAGTGAGAGGGTGGGTGGTGAGTGAGTGAGAGGGTGGGTGGGTGAGTGAGTGAGTGAGTGAGTGAGGGTGGGAGTGAGTGAGAGGGTGGGTGGGTGGGTGAGTGAGTGAGTGAGTGAGAGGGTGGGTGGGTGAGAGTGAGTGAGTGAGAGGGTGGGTGGGTGAGTGAGTGAGTGAGTGAGAGAGTGATTGAGTGAGTGAGAGGGTGGGTGGGTGAGTGAGTGAGTGAGAAGGTGGGTGGGTGAGTGAGTGAGAGGGAGAGTGGGTGAGTGAGTGAGTGTGAGGGTAAGTGGGTGAGTGAGTGAGTGGGTGGGTGGGTGGGTGGGTGAGTGAGTGAGTGAGAGAGAGAGAGAGTGAGAGAGAGAGAGAGACAGAGAATGCCATCACCCCTATATCTGTCTCTCTCTGAGCTGCAAGTTTAGAAAAAAAAACATGCAACGCTGCCTATCGACGGGGGATCAAAGTAGTGCTGTCAGTCGAATAAAATGGGCTGACTTTTTCAGGCGAGAAGTGTCCTTATAGATTCTGTATTCATTGCACTTACTTGATCATTTTTATTACTAAAAAAATTCATTTCGGAAGCTACCTACAAAAAAACCTAAATATTATCACTGTTTTTCAAAACTGATCAATCAAATATTATTCACTGTATTATTCATAATAGTGTATGAAAAATAATTTTTCATATTTCTTAAACTCAAAAAAAAATCGGAGATACTTTGGATATTTTCATTTTAGTTTATTCTGTTATTTTCTTAAATTTTAAATTCTCTTCACTGATGCAAATTACGAATATTTATTACTAAAATTCTAATATTGTAACATAGCCACCGGACCAAATATTTCAGTAATTAGGATTATGATCTATTCTTCCCGTCAGTGGTCTATTCACTCACCTGTAAAGGTTATCGCGGTTTCGAAACTCTATCGTTTCATCTTCAGGCCGTGATAAAAAATGTTAAATCCCTTTGTCGAGGTCGTCACAAAGTCAAACAAAACATTAAAACATACGTCACAAACACTGAGCACAATTACACGATTAAAATATTCACGATGAAATTCGACTTGGCCAAGCTACACACGCTGTACGTCGTTACATTTCGGAGTCAAAACCGTACGACGGTACGTACGAGTCGCGTGTGTAGCTTGGCCAAGCCGAATTTCATCGTGAATATTTTAATCGTGTAATTGTGCTCAGTGTTTGTGATGTATGTTTTAGTTTTGTTTGACTTTGTAACGACCTCGAAAGAGGGATTTAACATTTTGTATCACGGCCTGAAGATGAAACGATAGAGTTTCGAAACCGCGGTAGCCTTTATGAGGTGAGTATAGACCACTGACGGGAAGAAAAGGTCATAATCCTAATTACTTAAAATTCCAGCAAATCGTGTTTAACGGTTTTCAAAAATTATGTAGATTTTTCAATCGGCTCCTGAACCAGATGTTTTTTGGTCCGTACCGACATACGAATAGTTGTATAAGCTAGTAAATTTGAGGAAAATTTAATTGAAATAGCTAGAGCAAATTTCAATAAAATCAAAATTTCGGGCTTGAAAACATTCTTTTAATTCTGAAAAATGGTAACGAGTGTTACATACACGAGTGAAAAATTAAACGTTTCAAAAACGTGCTCTCGAGATTAGGATCGGGAACACTTCATAGTTCTACGTTTTCTTACTACAATTGATCACCGTAAATCAAGTAGAACGTCAAACACAAAACTTTCAAAAAACATTGACTTTGTAACATCGGAAAAACTAATGTTTTTGTGGCAAACGACGTCAGAAGCCGATTATCAACTTCAGTTCGGTGAACAGACATTTGAGATTTAAAGTAGGCTTGGACTTTATCAAAGTTGCGTACTTAAGTCTAAACCCTATTCGCAGTAGTGTCATAAACCCCTTCTATCAGTCATGCGCGTCGAATCGAGTTAAGTTTAATACTTATGTGTGATTCGTGCAGTTGACAATACAGATCAAACAGACGTATTACGAATAATATATTCGAGTAATATTACGGCTTTATTCTTAAATAAGTAGTGCATAGATACTGCAGAAACGTTTTTACATTCAAGTAGGCTAGTTTCAAAAGAAGAAACCAGCAAAAACACGAAATATCAGTTTATTTCTCAAAATATGACCTATTATTGATCATCAGATTATAATTTCTCATATATAGGCTCTCTCTCTCTCTCTCTCTCTCTCTCTATATATATATATATATATATATATATATATATATATATATATATTATTATTAAATTTATTTGCGTATAGACCCTGTTGGATCACGCAAAGCACTCCGACTCTTGTCTTGTTCCTTCTAATCCTCCACACCTCCCTCATCCTGTCCCCATGGATCTTCTTCAACTCCTCCGTCCATTTTACCCCTGCTCTCTTTGGGATTTCATTCTCTGAGACCTTCCAACCGAGCATCTTTCTCCTGTATGCGTTCCTGTCTTCAATGTCTGTTGAGTCTATTTCTGCGTCATTTAAGTCTATTCTGACTTGTGCGATCCACGATGTTGTTGATTTGACACCTTGTATATACTTAAGGATTCTGTTGGCAGGTCTTGTTGTTGGGAGTCTACTGATGTGTCCATAGAACCGAAGCCTTCTTCTTCTGATATATATATATATATATATATATATATATATATATATATATATATCTTCAAATATCTGGGAGAAATTCTGCGCAAAGTGTTCGGCTACTGAGAATGAAGAGGGCTCTTGGTAAAACGTGTGATATCTACAATAAGAGATGTATGTCGACGCACACAAAAATCAGACACTACAACACAGTCATAAAACCGGAGGCATTATACGCAAGCGAGACACTAGCACTCTACACAAAAGTTACCATGGAAGACATTTTGAAGGAAGAACATAAAATCTTGAGGAAAATCCTTGGCGCAAGATTAACAGAAGACGGATACAAGTTGCACTCCCGAAAGACCTCAGAGAAGATATCGAACCTGGCAGCAGATATCAGAAGAAGGATGTTTCAATTCTATGTACACATTAGTAGATTCCCAACAACGAGACTTACCAACAGAATCCTTAAGTATATACAAGGAGTCAAATCAACGTCGTGGATCATACAAGTCAGAATAGACCTACATGACGCAGAAATAGACTCAACAGATATTGAAGACAGGAACGCATACAGGAGAAAGAAGCTCGGGTGGAAAATCCCAGAGAATGAAATCCCAAAGAGAGCAGGGGTAAAATGGACGAAGGAGCGGAGGAGGATCCATGGGGACAGGATGAGGGAGGTGTGGAGGATTAGAAGGAACAAGACATGAGTCAGAGTGCTTTGCGTGATCCAACAGGGTCTATACGTAACTAATAATAATAATAATAATAATAATAATAATAATAATAAATAAATAAATATATATATATATATATATATATATATATATATATGTGTGTGTGTGTGTGTGTGTGTGTGTGTGTGTGTGTGTGTGTGTGTGTGTGTGTAAGCCGCCTTGGTGGCCTAGTGGATATCGTACTGGGCTTTCACCCCGAGGACCCGGGTTCGATTCCCGGTCAGGGCTTGGCATTTGCATACGCTATAAATCATCCCATCGTCTGCATTAGCCCAAGTGTGCACAATAGTAGGACGTTAAAAAAAAAGTGTATGTGTGTGTGCGCGCACGTGCGTGTGTAACATGAAAAAGCATAACCAAAGCTAATACATTTCCTACGTAAATTGAAAAAATACGATTGAGGTCAATGTTTTTGTGTTTTTAGCGATTCCCATTGGAAAATGAGCTATTGGAGCATCCATCATTGTAATACCCAGACCCGGGATCTTGAAATCAGCGTTGACTCTGACCTCTAGATCACTTTTTAAGGGGTCGTTAAAATTTATTATCGAGAGAAGCGAGTTTTTGTTTGAACTCCGTTAGGCTTTTAGTGTGCGTTTTAGTGATCAGGTTTAGTCAAAAGCATTGATCGATTGTTTTGAAATTAACCTTGTATAAAATTCGAACAACACATACAGTGGTACCTCGATATACGAGTGCCCTAATATACGAGTGTTTTGAGATACGAGCCGCCGAGCGCCGAGCAAGATGCGATAATCAAATTTGCTTTGAGATAAGAGCAAGATTTGATATACGAGGTTTTGAGATACGAGCCACAGCCGCAAGATTTGAGCACGAGGAATTGTGTACTATGTTGCACACGTGTCGTGTGCAGCGTCTAACAGTCTCTCCCACCTCAGACTAGATCTCAGTCTGTGTGCGCATGTTCTGGAAGGACCACTTTAACATCGTGATATGCCTAAGAGTTATTGATCAGACTTGGCTGGGTGTTACAACGAGCACCGTAACCTATGCATGGAAGAAGCTGTGGCCTGAGGCTGTAGCTGAAAAGGCCTTCGAAGGATTGGAACCCGAAGTGTCTGTGGTAGAGGAGATTGTTTCTTTAGGAAAATCCATAGGTCTGGAGGTGGATGAGAGAGATATGAACGAACTCGTCGAGGAACAGTCTCAGGAGCTGACAACCGAGGAATTACACGATCTACATGCGCAGCAGCATACGGTGGTTCAACGAAAAATTAGTTTTGAAGAGGAGCCAGAGATGGAGGTTATCTCTACAAGAGATATAAGAGATCTTGGGAACGTGGGAGGAAGTTGTAGAGTTCGTGGATAAAAATCACCCCGAAAAAGTTGCAACTGGTCGTGCATCGGTGTTGTTCAACGAAACTTGCCTAACTCATTTCAGCAATATCCTGAAAGAGAGGAAGAAACAAACCTCCTTGGGCAGTTTTTTTAAACGATCTGCAGGTGAAAATGAGCAAAGCGTGACGAAAAAAGCGAAGACCAGCGACGAAAATTAAGCGTTTCCGTAAGCACTTCACTTTTTCTTTTATGTTTTTATAGAATATGTATTTGTTATTTATAAATAAATGTTTCTTCTTGAAAATACATTTTTCTTATTCAAAAACACAACAAAAACAACTGAGGTGGTGTTTTGGGAGCTGGAACGGATTAATGGCATTTCAATTAATTTCAATGTGGAAAATTGCTTTGAGATACGAGCAAGGTTACGGAACGAATTAAACTCGTATGTCGAGGTACCACTGTATAAAAGATTTATTTCCATGTACTTTCGTTTTAAGTAAGATTTTCAATCAAATCTGGAAAAATACGAACGCATTTTTTAAATTATGTGTTCACAGTAATATAAGAAAAGACTTAATGATTCTTCAAAAACGTGTTTGTCAAGATTAGAACTCACGTCGTGATCACGTTTCAGTCTCAATTTGCCATCAGCCTTGATAGTTTTGCAATGGTACTTTGCTAAAAAATACTTCATACAATAAAATAAAAATGCATAAAAAGCATAAACGTAGCAACTGAGTTTACTGAATATTCAAGCAATAAATCGTAACAGGAACATGTTAAAGCAATTTTTTGTACAATGGGCTATCTATCGCGTGATTAGGTGCACACCTTTGAGTGATAGATAAAGGTATCGCGAATAAGCCTAGGCCTACATTGTTTTTAACCCGTTTATTGTGGCAATAACACAGCTATGTTGTAAGCTAAGCCTAAGTGCCTAACATCGCTCATGGTACTTTATTAATCTCAAACAAGGAAATACCTTCTTTATTTATTGCAGTACTAGTATTTCCGTCAGACATTTGCGGGAAATTTCACCACTTGTCGTCATCACTTGTATTATGGAAAATTTCATTACTAGTATTAGCCTACTGAAAATTCCATCACTTGTATTACTGAAAATTTCATCCCGTGTCGTGATCACTAATATTACTGAGAATTTCATCACTTGTCGTGATCACTTGTATTACTGAGAATTTCATCACTTGTCGTGATCACTTGTATTACTGAGAATTTCATCACTTGTCTTGATCACTTGTATTACTGAAAATTTCATCACTTGTTGTGATCACTTGTATTACTGAGAATCTCATCACTTGTATTACTGAGAATTTCACCCCTTGTCGTGATCACTTGTATTACTGAGAATTTCATCACTTGTCGTGATCACTTGTATTACTGAGAATTTCATTACTTGTCTTGATCACTTGTATTACTGAAAATTTCATCACTTGTCGTGATCACTTGTATTACTGAGAATCTCATCACTTGTATTACTGAGAATTTCACCCCTTGTCGTGATCACTTGTATTACTGAGAATTTCATCACTTGTCGTGATCACTTGTATTACTGAGAATTTCATTACTTGTCTTGATCACTTGTATTACTGAAAATTTCATCACTTGTTGTGATCACTTGTGTTACTGATAATTTCACCCCTTGTCGTGATCACTTGTATTACTGAGAATTTCATCACTTGTCGTGATCACTTGTATTACTGAGAATTTCATTACTTGTCTTGATCACTTGTATTACTGAAAATTTCATCACTTGTTGTGATCACTTGTGTTACTGATAATTTCACCCCTTGTCGTGATCACTTGTATTACTGAAAATTTCATCACTTGTTGTGATCACTTGTGTTACTGATAATTTCACCCCTTGTCGTGATCACTTGTATTACTGAAAATTTCATCACTTGTTGTGAACACTTGTATTACTGAGAATTTCATTACTTGTCTTGATCACTTGTATTACTGAAAATTTCATCACTTGTTGTGATCACTTGTGTTACTGATAATTTCACCCCTTGTCGTGATCACTTGTATTACTGAAAATTTCATCACTTGTTGTGATCACTTGTGTTACTGATAATTTCACCCCTTGTCGTGATCACTTGTATTACTGAAAATTTCATCACTTGTTGTGAACACTTGTATTACTGAGAATTTCATTACTTGTCTTGATCACTTGTATTACTGAAAATTTCATCACTTGTTGTGATCACTTGTGTTACTGATAATTTCACCCCTTGTCGTGATCACTTGTATTACTGAAAATTTCATCACTTGTGAACACTTGTATTACTGAGAATTTCATTACTTGTCTTGGTCACTTGTATTACTGAAAATTTCATCACTTGTTGTGATCACTTGTGTTACTGATAATTTCACCCCTTGTCGTGATCACTTGTATTACTGAAAATTTCATCACTTGTTGTGATCACTTGTGTTACTGATAATTTCACTCCTTGTCGTGATCACTTGTATTACTGAAAATTTCATCACTTGTTGTGAACACTTGTATTACTGAGAATGTCATTACTTGTCTTGATCACTTGTATTACTGAAAATTTCATCACTTGTTGTGATCACTTGTGTTACTGATAATTTCACCCCTTGTCGTGATCACTTGTATTACTGAAAATTTCATCACTTGTTGTGATCACTTGTGTTACTGATAATTTCACCCCTTGTCGTGATCACTTGTATTACTGAAAATTTCATCACTTGTTGTGAACACTTGTATTACTGAGAATTTCATTACTTGTCTTGATCACTTGTATTACTGAAAATTTCATCACTTGTTGTGATCACTTGTGTTACTGATAATTTCACCCCTTGTCGTGATCACTTGTATTACTGAAAATTTCATCACTTGTGAACACTTGTATTACTGAGAATTTCATTACTTGTCTTGATCACTTGTATTACTGAAAATTTCATCACTTGTTGTGATCACTTGTGTTACTGATAATTTCACCCCTTGTCGTGATCACTTGTATTACTGAAAATTTCATCACTTGTTGTGATCACTTGTGTTACTGATAATTTCACCCCTTGTCGTGATCACTTGTATTACTGAAAATTTCATCACTTGTTGTGATCACTTGTGTTACTGATAATTTCACCCCTTGTCGTGATCACTTGTATTACTGAAAATTTCATCACTTGTTGTGATCACTTGTATTACTGAGAATTTCATCACTTGTCGTGATCACTTGTATTAATGAAAATTTCATCACTTGTCGTGATCACTTGTATTACTGAGAATTTCATCACTTGTATTACTGAAAATTTCATCACTTGTCGTGCTCACTTGTATTACTGAGAATTTCACCCCTTGTCGTGATCACTAATGTTACTGAAAATTTCATCACTTGTCGTGATCACTTGTATTACTGAGAATTTCATCACTTGTATTACTGAAAATTTCATCACTTGTCGCGCTCACTTGTATTACTGAGAATTTCACCCCTTGTCGTGATCACTAATGTTACTGAAAATTTCATCACTTGTCGTGATCACTTGTATTACTGAGAATTGCATTCCGTGTCTTGATCGCTTGTATTAGCCTACTGAAAATTCCATCACTTGTGATCACTTGTATTACTGAAAATTTGATCCCTTGTATTAGCCTAATGAAAATTTCATCACTTGTCATGATCACTTCTATTACTGAAAATGTCATCACTTGTCGTAGTCACTTGTATATTACAAAGACAGCCTATTGCCTCAAAGGTGGTCTAGTTGATAGCGTACTAGGCTTTCACCCCGGTTCGATTCCCGGCCAGGGCTTGGCATTTTTATACCCTATAAATCATCCCATCGTCTGCATTAGCCAAGTATGCACAATAGTCGGACGTTAAAAAAAAAATAATAAATACATACAAAATATTACAACGACGGTGGAACCAAAGAGGCACCTGACCTTATTGACGATTTTCTAAGGGTCAGAAAATAGCTAAAATAAATGAGTGATTTACTGGAGGCTATACCTTGCCAATTGCACGTCCGTTCGTTAAAAAGCAAATTAGCACAAATCTGCGCAACCAAATTTATTGAAATGCTTAAACAGTTTATTAATTTTTATTCGTTTAAACCAATTGTATTGGTTTAAAATTAAACTAATTGTTAATCTTGAAAAGCAACTTGAATTTTACTAAAACTAATTTTGATGGGATACTTTTTCAATTACAATGCACGACTAGTAGTAGAAGGGATAGAATTAATACATATACACATATAGACTATATGTGTAACGTACAAAGTGTTCAAAAAGAGACTCAACCTTTTTGGGAAAGTAAGAAAGTTACTTTATTTTATGACTTAAAGAAAGCTGTTGGATGTAAGTTGGTTCCATAATGTGATTCACACGACACTAGTGGTGGGGCAGAAAACACCGAACTGTTAAAAAACTGCTTTTCTATAAACGTCAAACAAACTGCTTTTTCAAACGGAAAGCAAGCAGTTGGATTTGGACTGGTTTATGATTTGTTAAACAAGGACCGGACTTTCCCCACTACCACACCCACATTCTATTCTAAAACTGTTTTCCTGCTAACTGCTTTTCTTCTACCTGATTTTCCCTTTATTTCAAAGTTGCTTGTTGTGAAGTAAGAACTGTTTGGTCAATGTCAACGTTTATCTCTATTTTTTTGCGAGTTGTAGTAACAACCTCTCACATTTTGTAGATACAGAGCCTAATTTTATTTAAACGTATTTTTTAATCAATATTTTTTAATCAACTAAAAATATTCTAAATCGTTTGCATTTTGGTAAGTATGCAAAGGGCTATTTAATTTTTAAGTAAAAAAAAGAATGCTTCTATTTCATTCATATTCATCGCATTTTGTACATAAAATGGCTTACATAACTATTACGTTTTGAGAATGTAATTTAATTATTACTACACTTATAAGGATTATTTTTATCCTTTCTAAATGCTTTATACCCAAAAACAGTTAAGGACATAGTGGTAATGGGAATGAAAAAGTAGTCTTAGAAAACTGAACTTACGTGCTTTATTTATGTTTTAACTGCTAATACAACTTTGATTTTCAGTTTTCTAAACCTGTTTTTTTCCAACTGTTTTAAAAAGCAGCTTTTTTCCTCAACAAACAGTTTGTTGACGTTTTGTAAAAATAGCAGAAACGCCCGCCTCTACACGACACACGACTGAATACGGCGTTGCAAAGTTTGTTGGGAACTACAGCGACCTATTGTTCTGTTTCCCCTTGCAGTTCGGGAATGATGAGGATGGGTTTTGTAAGCAGCATCCATAAAGTGTCCCCACGGGAACAAGAAAATGTACAAAACGTTTATTTGCACAAAGCGCATTCACAGTCACTCCTAACGCAGTACAAAATAATTTAGGTTACTAAGTCTCACTATCGTCATTGTTATTTTTATTAATTTGAGGTTAAGCTGGCGTTATCTAATCGCTACAAACGTATTAAAATAAAGGATCACACCCTTTTTTGTGACGAAACCATCTAGGTTTTGTTATATAATTATTGTTTGTTATTCTTTAATTACTGTAATCTTATCCGAAGCTATAATGCAGGAAATTCTTAGATTTTTATTACATGTATGTTAATTACCTTCTGCAAAATTGTAATTTAGAAAAGTGGCATATTTGTTATTGTGAATACTGCGAATCTAGCCTAGTATTTATTGACCGTCTTTGAAGTAATTTTTCATCTAGTTATTTATTAGGTCAAGTAGTTTATCTATATCTCGAGTCCATTTTTTGCGAATTTTTAACGGAAAGTTAACTATTGACGTCATCATTATAATAAGAAATGGATCCCATTTTCCCTTTATTTTTGTTTAACGTTCATACGTTTTGCCAATGAGATTAATTAGGACAAGGTCAAGTTATAGCAGTAACTACGTCTCGACCCATGACCTTGGAGAACGCATTTCAGGTGTCAGCCACACTGACCACCGGCAGACCCTAAAACACGTTACAGTGGTATTTTTTCATACATATATATATATATATATATATATATATATATATATATATATATATATATATATATATATATATATATAGGCATTTTTATGCCCTAACGGATTGTTTTTAGCTCTTCCAATGCTGTTTAAAAAGTTTTAACATGCTACTTTATGTAGATTTAAACCCTGATTACAGAAGTGAAATCAGATTTTGAATTCAGTATGAGCTCTAAGAAAACAAATTATCATTTTTAATGTCTGCCATTTTGAAACTGATTTTGCTAGATTGTCTATTAGCGAAATCAATTTTTGTGTCGAAATAGTTTCTGAAAATTCGTTTTCACATGTCAGGAAGATAACTAACTGCATGCAGTGATTATTTAAATTTCATAGCTTTCAAATTTTAAGCATTTCCTCGAAAACGCTTTAACATTGACAACTACGCGATGATGAAAAGTCAGTTAAATTGATTAAATAACGCAAATGTAGTTTTTTAAAGTGCCCAAAAGTGTATCTGCTAAAGAATCTGGTTTAGAAGCAATCGACAGAAAGCTAGAAAACCAGAAACGGAGAAAATCTTTGTTCAACTTAAGATCCATAACTCAAGGTTGTATAACCTAACAAATTTGGAATAATAGAAATTTTTCATGACACTTGGAAAAAGTAAAATTAATAAATAAACCACAACAGCTAAAACAATACACAAATTTGGTACATTGACCACATCCTCAATAATGAAAATTGAGGATAATTTGATGAACTGATTCTGATAAATTTTCTCAGATTTTCTTCTTACTTAATCTTCCGGTTTTTCATCGATGTTGCTAAACTTTTTTTTTTTTGGAGGCGTGATAGTGGCAAATTTTTGTATATACACTATGTTCAGTATAATGATCTGCCTTCCCTAGCTTCATCAATTCTACTTTCGTTGACGCATTTCGGAGAACCTCCATCTTCAAAAACTACATCTATTCTCTTATTGTTATAGAGTATAGATATAGATTAAAAACTAGAGTATACTGAACAAAGTGACAATAATCCTAGCAGAAAAGAAGAATATAAAAATAATATATACTTTTCAATTAATTAATTCACTGTAACGATGTTCGTACAATTATTCTGCAAAAGTTATTTACTTTCTGACAACAGTGAATACAGAAAGTTGTAAGATGGATAAACAATTTGAATTTGGAGAATTAATCTATCCAAAAAAATGGGTGGAATGTTTGTTTGTACCTGCAACTGTGTACGAATGGTTGACTGATATTGCTAAAATTTGATGTTTTTTATATTACGATTCCTGAAAATTAATCGTAACTGCACAAAAGGAAAACACAAAATATTCATATTTTCAAATACTGCTTCAACTATTTTGATTCTATGTAGGAAAAAATCCAGCATTACGAACTATTGTCTAACAATTCTGGTGAGTGACAGACAAAAATATAGTGAAGGTGGTAAAGGGTTCATTTTTATTGTGATCCTAAAACATTAAATTTGTTGTTTAAAATTTTGTGTACTGACTTGACTTGCGACTCAAATCCTACCCCAATATAATCAATTTTGATAAATACAGCAGGCAACTCCTGAAGTGACTGAGCAAATAGCGACTAATACATGTTGTTCAGATACTTAAAAGGGACTAAATTTGAACAAATTTAGTTAAATCAGATTTGTGTGATTTTTAACTAATATTTTAAAAGTGATTGCAACATGCTCAATTTCACCGAAATTTGTCAATTGTTTGACAGCCTCTACACATGTGCAGAACACTAAGTAAAAATTAATACGTTGCTGATAGGCTATCAATCCTGATAATTAGTAGCAAATTTTCACTGGAAAAATGAGCTATTGAAAAAGCCATCATGGTAAGACCCAAAAAAATGAGCACTGATTCTGACTTCCAGAAGTAGTTAAATTTTTTAATATATTTATATAAATGTGTGTCAGCACGCTCACGTTTGCAATTTGGTTGAACTTAATTGAAACATGGCATAAAATTTGATTATGGTAAGAGATTGAACAAATTCTTTAATCAACAAAATTCTTTCAACAGTCTCAAAATAGCGGCCATTTCAAATCTAAGAATTCACAACTAATTTTTTGAAAATCTCGTTTCACTATCGTAATTAGCATAAAAAACTGCATAAATATGCAGATTTTAATGCTATGATGATGAAATCAGTTTTAAAAACATGTAAGATAAAGAAAAATACTTTTGGAAATTGCTTCTATCACATCAGTGAGACAGCTGTGTGCTACATTTTTTCTTGATTCAATTAACAACTTGTTCCAAGCTATTACCAGAATCAATTTTCATCAAGTTTGAATCAAATCAGACTAAAGTTGAAATTCGCTTACAAACCCCGCAACTGCTATTGAGTTAAATTTTTTTTACCTGAAACTCGTAAGTCAGAATTTTTGGAAAGATAACGCCAATATATTTTATTTGGTGTTTAAGGGCTTCCTATATTTGTACAAAGTATCTGCACCATTTATAATTTATTAAATGTTTTAGGAATTTAAAAAAAATGAACTGAACAGCATAATTCTTTATCTAGCGTTAGTATAAAATGAATACCTAACCAAAACTAAATAGTTTTGCAAATTACAAGTCCACTTTGGGTCCAAAACTGGTATTATGTAACTAGCAATTAATTTTCATTCTTTGTACAATCTAACTAAAAGGAAGATTAAACAAAGAATACCAAAGCAAAACACTTTGTATGACCTCTGTAATATGTTAACGCATCCTAAATGTAATGTCCAGACTATTAATAATGGTTTTATAATTATTTTAATTAATTTTGTTACATACCTGACTTGGCTCCATACAGTAACAAGAGGAATAAAATCGTAGTGGAATACATCGTGTTATCCAAACACTGTTTTGCGATTCTCATTCCATTAAGATTAACACAGTGCATGATAAGATATTGGTGGACACTCAGGTGTACAGATAACACTACATGACTGATAACACCTAGCATAGAACCTATATTTTTAAATTTTCCACGTTTCACTAACTTTAAATTCGGGGCATATCAGTGAAGCCTTAATTTGTTTTGCATCAATAAGCATATTTTTTTTTATAAAAATCAAACTACTGAAAACGACCGTCTTGCTTTGGATGTGTCCGCTCTTGAATTGCATGCTAAGATTTAGCAGTCTACACTGACCTGTATAATTCTGTAAGGTCGAATTTGAATCGCAAAAAAATGGTTTAAGGCTTATTTGAAAGGTCTCGAATTTAAAGGGAAAATATACATTATTTAAATTAGCTCATAGGAAAGGCTATCAAGGGTGAAAGTTTTCATAAGATTTTTGTTTTTATTTTAAGGTGAAAAGCACATTGAGGTTATTATCGCCTCCCTAAATGTAAGTGTTAAAGTTATAAGTGTAAGTGTTTGTTAGACTCGGGTACCGCGAGGGACGTCTAAATCCTCTCAATAGGTGCAGTTAGTCTGCACCCCCCTGCGGGGAGTTTTCATAAGAAATAAAAGTAACTGAAAATGTGTTTAAAATACGAAAGTCTGTTATTTTGTTTATAAATTTTTTTCAAAAGTAGGCCAAAAAACGATTTTCAATTTTCAATTAGTAAGAATAAACAGCTGTTTCTGAAACCACCAATCTCTAGAGCAAAAAAACATAGATTAGTATTTAGTTGTGTATGTGTATGTGTATATGTTGAAAGTATATAAATGTTACATTAACCATAACTATTATATATATATATGAAAGTATAAAGTTGTTAATTGGAATAAATAAATTTCAATAACAATAATAAGTAAATGAAACTATGACAGCAATGGCAAACTATTGAAAAAACAACCAATATTGAGAAAATTAAATAAATTTGATAAAAGGAAAGTATCCATAATTATTACATGTGAATAAAGTTGTAAATAGAGTAAAGTAAACAAGGTTTAAGGTATAATAAATAAATAATTAATTAAAGTCAAATAAATAAATTAAAATAGGTTATGAAATAAAATTGTGGACAAGCAGCAGAACATGGAACCAAAGGGATGCTGACGACATATGAATAGCCAAAACAAGGACCGACGCTAACTGAGCCTTCCTGAAAAGGAAAACTAACAAATTTAAATTTGTGTACTGTATTAATTACTGAGGGATATTTAAATGTGTGTACTCGATTAACTACTGAGGGATGTTTAAATGTGTGTACTGTATTAATTACTGAGGGATATTTAAATGTGTGTACTGTATTAACTACGAGGGATGTTTAAATTTGTGTACTGTATTAACTACTGAGGGATATTTAAATTTGTGTACTGAATTAACTACTGAGGATGTTTAAATGTATGTGTATTAATTACTGAGGATATTTAAATGTGTATACTGTATTAACTACTGAGGATGTTTAAATTTGTACTGTACTGTACTATTAATTACTGAGGATGTTTAAATTTGTGATATTTAAATTTGTGTACTGTATTAATTTACTGAGGGATGTTTAAATTACTGTGTACTGTATTAATTACTGAGGATATTTAAATTTGTGTACTGTATTAACTACTGAGGGATATTTAAAGGATGATATTTAAATGTGTGTACTGTATTAACTGTATTAATTACTGAGGATATTTAAATTTGTGTACTGTATTAATTACTGAGGGATATTTAAATGTGTGTACTGATATTAACTACTGAGGATGTTTAAATTTGTGTACTGTATTAACTGTATTAACTACTGAGGATATTTAAATTTGTGTGTACTGTATTAACTACTGAGGATGTTTAAATTTGTGTACTGTATTAACTACTGAGGGATATTTAAATTTGTGTACTGTATTAACTACTGAGGGATGTTTAAATTTGTGTACTGTATTAATTACTGAGGGATATTTAAATGTGTGTACTGCATTAACTACTGAGGGATGTTTAAATTTGTGTACTGTATTAATTACTGAGGGATATTTAAATGTGTGTACTGCATTAACTACTGAGGGATGTTTAAATTTGTGTACTGTATTAATTACTGAGGGATATTTAAATGTGTGTACTGCATTAACTACTGAGGGATGTTTAAATTTGTGTACTGTATTAATTACTGAGGGATATTTAAATGTGTGTACTGCATTAACTACTGAGGGATGTTTAAATTTGTGTACTGTATTAATTACTGAGGGATATTTAAATTTGTGTACTGTACTTAATTAACTACTGAGGAGGGATGTTTAAATTTGTGTACTGTATTAATTACTGAGGATATTTAAATGTGTGTATATTAACTACTGAGGATAAATTTGTGTACTTTGTAAATTTGTGTACTGTATTAATTACTGAGGATATTTAAATTGTGTGTATTAACTACTACTGATATTTAAATTAACTGTATTAACTACTGAGGATATTTAAATTTGTGTACTGTATTTACTGAGGATGTTTAAATTTGTGTACTTACTGAGGATATTTAAATGTGTGTACTGTATTAACTACTGAGGATATTTAAATTTAAATTTGTGTACTGTATTAATTACTGAGGATATTTAAATGTGTGTACTGTATTAATTACTGAGGATATTTAAATTTGTGTACTGTATTACTGAGGTATTTTACTGAGGATATTTAAATTTGTGTACTGTATTAACTACTGAGGATATTTAAATTTGTGTACTGTATTAATTACTGAGGATATTTAAATATTTAAATTTGTGTACTGTATTAACTACTGAGGATATTTAAATTTGTGTACTGTATTAATTACTGAGGATATTTAAATACTGCATTAATACTGAGGGATGTGTACTGTATTAACTACTGAGGATATTTAAATTGTGTACTGTATTAACTACTATTAACTGTATTAACTACTGAGGGATATTTAAATTTGTGTACTGTATTATTAACTACTACTGAGGGATATTTAAATTTGTGTACTGTATTAATTACTGAGGGATATTTAAATTTGTGTACTGTATTAACTACTGAGGATATTTAAATTTGTGTAATTTGTGTACTGTATATTTTATTAACTACTGAGGATATTTAAATTTGTGTGTACTGTATTAACTACTGAGGGATATTTAAATTTGTGTACTGTATTAACTACTGAGGGATATTTAAATTTGTGTACTGTATTAACTACTGAGGGATATTTAAATTTGTGTACTGTATTAATTACTGAGGGATATTTAAATTTGTGTACTGTATTAACTACTGAGGGATATTTAAATGTGTGTACTGTATTAACTACTGAGGGATATTTAAATGTGTGTACTGCATTAACTACTGAGGGATATTTAAATTTGTGTACTGTATTAACTACTACTGAGGATATTTAAATTTGTGTACTGTATTAACTACTGAGGATATTTAATTAACTACTGAGGATATTTAAATTTGTGTACTGTATTAACTACTGAGGATATTTAAATTTGTGTACTGTATTAACTACTGAGGATATTTAAATTTGTGTACTGTATTAACTACTGAGGATATTTAAATGTGTGTACTTATTAACTACTGAGGATATTTGTGTGTACTGCATTAACTACTGAGGATATTTAACTGAGTACTGACTATTTAAATTAAATACTGAGGATATTTAAATGTGTGTACTGTATTTAATTAACTACTGAGGATATTTAAATTTGTGTACTGTATTAACTACTGAGGATATTTAAATTTGTGTACTGTATTAACTACTGAGGGATGTTTAAATTTGTGTACTGTATTAACTACTGAGGGATATTTAAATTTGTGTACTGTATTAACTACTGAGGGATATTTAAATTTGTGTACTGTATTAACTACTGAGGGATATTTAAATTTGTGTACTGTATTAACTACTGAGGGATATTTAAATGTGTGTACTGTATTAATTACTGAGGGATATTTAAATGTGTGTACTGTATTAACTACTGAGGGATATTTAAATTTGTGTACTGTATTAACTACTGAGGGATATTTAAATTTGTGTACTGTATTAACTACTGAGGGATATTTAAATTTGTGTACTGTATTAACTACTGAGGGATATTTAAATTTGTGTACTACTCATACTGCTGGTGAGAGGAGCCAGCTGAAGCCACAAGCAATGAACACTTCAGTATCTGATCCTCGAGGTAATACACGTGCTTTCAACTTAAATTCAAGGAATGCTGAAAGGAGTACTTACAAGGGGAATCACACTTACGTATAATAAACTGGATCAAGCCATACTTCGGAAAGAGGTCAATACATTCGTACGGTTATTCAGGAGATATACCGACATTCTAGAACTCACCTACATTGTTCACAATATGTGGACCACGACAGGTCTGCAGGATTACGGGCAGTGAGACAACATCCATCTCTAAAATAGGGTACAATTACCAGAATATCTATAGTCCAAAACTTTCTGATAGTAAATACTATTTGTCCAGATTAATGTTGGAAATATCAGTTCAAATTTTGAAATTTTGTAATTAAAATTTGAAAAATTACCTCAAAAAACTGATAAAAGAAAAACAATGAGTAGAATTAATTCGTTAAATTTGTAAAAATAGACAGCTAAATACAGAATGGCTGTTGGGAAATATTTTAATCATTTCTAAGACATTAATAATTAAATTTGGAGTGATATAAAAATAATTTGAATATACGATTAGGGAATCAATACATGAAATTAAGTGCTTAACTAAATTGTTCGTATATGGTGTTTATATACTAAAGGTTAAAGATAAAGTATTGTGGGCTAGTGTTATTTAAATGATTTAATATTACTTGAATATACAAATATAAATAAAGATTTGTACTGGGCCATAAAATAGATATAGTTAAGTGTCAAGAATAGTTGATATAGTCTTCAAGTAGTTATTGTAAAGTATTAAGTAGTAAAGATTTTATAAAGTTTCAATTATAATTTTAGACGATCCAATTTTCCTTGGAACACAAAAATAAAAGAAACATTAAGTAAATTTTATGATTAAAAAGGCAAACAAAAATAAATAGACATATTAAGTAGAAACTGTTGATTTGATCTTGTTCACTCACGATCCCGTTCCAGTTGTCAAATCCAATATATTGGTTGTGACAACGTAGTTCTGCAAAAATGTTGCTATAGCAAAAGTACGAAAGATTTAAACGAACCCAGTAATGGCAGGCAAATAGTCACAATTTTAAGTTGATTAATAAAAATTAATTATTCATTTGAAATAACGAGTGATGACTATTAGCCTTAGTGCAAGGTTATACCTTTTGCTTTTTTCTTGCAACAACTGTTACAAAACAAGAAACGAAACTGGATGTCACATAGATAAAAGTAAATTGGCCCGGTGACATTGCAAAACATACACACGCATAGATAACAGTAAATTGGCCCGGTGTTATTGCAAAACACACATGTGCAGGCATATATGCACATGCACATAACTTTTAACAAGAAATGCTCGAGGTTAAAATTAGTGCTCGTTTCAATGTCATGGGTCTGTCTTGGTCTTACCATAATAGCCACTACAATAGCTTATTTCCTAATGGAAATTTACTAATTAGCTATCATTTAATTTGTTACGTTTGAAAAAAATTGTCAA
Source organism: Callitettix versicolor (assembly GCA_022606455.1). Lineage (NCBI taxonomy): Eukaryota > Metazoa > Arthropoda > Insecta > Hemiptera > Cercopidae > Callitettix > Callitettix versicolor. Next base: position 7,279,242 of record CM040190.1, read on the forward strand.
ATGTATAACTACTTTACAGTCAAATAGTAAAAGGCCCTATTGTAACCTTGTAGCAATCCACTCTGTATAAGTAGAATCCTGACGAATCTAATTAATTAGTTAGGCCTAATTAATTAATTAGGCATTCTGTTAAATGCCTAATTAATTAATTAGGCATTCTGTTAAATGTCTCTAATAGAAAAGGGCTTGATACCTTATGGAGGTGAGAAAAATATCTAATTTTGTGTCTTGGGTAACTGCTGCTTTACCTTATTTTAACTTAGAGGTTAATTATTATTCTTTCAGGGTCCCACTGGGGTGGAAATTTACAAAAAATTTTGACTACCAAAAATTTATTAGTGATAGTTCAGTGATTGACAGTAAGCACAAATGGAATGCCAATCTTCGTACTGTTAGTGGTAAGGGGTCTCTTTTCTACTTCTCGGGTTCTTCAAACAATTATTCATTGGTGGTTTATAAAAAAAAATACCTTTAATACATCGAGATGTATTATATTACATTTATCTTGTTACAGTTACAACTATGGTTGGTGGCAACCCCAAGAATGAACACTACTGTCTTATTTTTCTCAAAATGTTCCCCAAAATATATATTAATGTATTCAAACCAAAAGTAAAAGGGGAAGAAGTGTATGCCAATTTTTGTCTACTTACTTTTACAAGTCCGGATAGAATGCTCTTCCGTAGATCGTACAGACGCAAAGTCTTCGGGTCTTCAGAGAAACGACTGTCACCCGGAATATACCGACGTTCTGGTCACCCCCTGGAATCGTCTGTTTTTCGGAATATGCTGACATTCCAGTCCCCCCCGGATTCAACTGTTCTCGCCCTACTTCTTCCCCAAGCTTTTATTTCAACTGCTGTTCTACATACCTTGTTGCTTATTGCAACAGGCAGTATGTCAGCAGTTTCGTAATTTTGCCTATGTTTTTTGTCAATAGTGTTCATTTTTTGGCTGTGACCTCATTATAATATTTAAGACTAGTAACTAAAAATTAATATTTTTCTAAATCCTAACAGTATACTCTACCAAATGCAAAGCCTTATTGCTAGAAGACTAGGCAAATCAACAAGAAAATCAGCATTAGAACTTGGGATTTCTAGGCGATCTGTGCTGTGAAGTTTAAAAACTGATGTGCTACTGTATCCATACAAAATAACAGTGTTGCAAAATAAAAAATATACAAACAAATGCTTTTACTTTTATGAAATTCTCTTCAACGCATCAATGCCTGTTATGATTAATTAACTTGATTTCTATTATTGTAATCTTATGGTATAAATATACAAGACAGTGAGGTATTGAGTAGACAAGTTATCAATTCTTAAACATACGATTGGCATAAAGTCGACCTGCATAGACTGTGTGTCCCCGAGGACCCGGGTTTGATTCCGCTCTCTCTCAAGGAATACTACTCGCGCTCCGAAGCGCCCGATCAATCTGAAAACCAACACCTGTAATTTTTTTGTAAAAATTGTAATTCTACGCTGGTTGCTATTGTCGAGCACTTAAAACTACCATGGCTTAATCTGTTTAAAACTGATATTCACCTTAAATACCCTTGATGAAATGTTTCAAATATTAACTGAACAAGTACTCGAAATTTTTGATTCTTTAAAAAAATAGTTCATACCACTATCTCATCATTAAGAAAGCCACGCACAAATGAAAATATTCATAATTTAACGTAATTTACTGAGACGTAGAGAAAAAAAGACCTATTGTTTTGGAGTGAAGGAACTCAATTTTCAACTAGCTGCCTCGGTGGCTTAGTTGATAGCGTACTGGGCTTTCACCCCAAGGACCCAGGTTCGATTCCCAGCCTGGGCTTGGCATTTTCATACACTATAAATCATCCCATCGTCTGCATTAGCCCAAGTGTGCACAATAGTCAGACGTTAAAAAAAAAAAAAAATCAAATCGGAATGCCCCGACATTTCTCAGAACTATTTCACTGAAAGTGTTCTGTTGTTGAATCGAGTGTAACGACTCCAACTTGAACCAATATCCTCTATCCTGAAAACCGAATAAAATTCTGTGTAAATAAAAATTAATACAGTTTGAATTGACCTAATTAAGTTTTTTTCGAAACCAATCACATTATTAAATGTGTACTAACAGTAACTAACAGTAATCAAATACTAGTCTAATAGAAAAATACTCTAATGTACTGAATTTAGCAAACTTACACTTTTAAAAATGTTTGTATACAATCGTTGTACAGTATTACACAATACACAGTAGTTGTAATAAAACAAATCATTAAATATTGTTTCAAAGCGATGATTATTTAAAAATAACTTATACAGGTGATGTCAGGAGAATATAGTTTGTCGTCTAGTGAGGCTGAGTTGATACGTCTGTTTTGTCCTATTACAAAGTATGGAACGATAGGACACCTTACAGCTGTGCGATGTTGACAGGACACCATATGTAGTTGGTGCCCTAGTCGTGCGGACACCACCTGTCATATGTTTTCACCCATTATGTAACAATATTGGATGATGTGTCAGCATCAAAGCCACATAAAAACACCGCATATATTTTTAATTTACTGAAAAATTTGAAACAAAATTTTTTAATTTAAAAACTATAATACAGACAGAAAGAGAGTCTATATAATACCTAACATAATTATAATTTAACGTTTCGTGAAGACATAAATGATTTTCATTATTTGCTTATTAATTTTATTTAAGAAAGCCTAGTGAACATCGATATATTTGTTCCGATATTTTAATGCCATCGATGTTTTTTAAACACTGAAACACTGTTTAAAAATGTTGCCCTTCGTAGCAATTACACTGAAATAAAAAACGACTAACAAACGTTTTTAGATATTGTTTATTTTTTTTATACATTACAAACACAAATAACATACGAAACTGGTACTTATCTTCAATTAGTTACTTAACAACAACAAGAATTTGTAAATAAAATACGGAACGCCCGGCAGCAGTAAATGTGGCTTAGTTTGTTAAGGCGATGAGAGCATGAACCACGTTCCCACAATGTTCTCTCAACGTTCTTTCAGCTAAATTACGAGAAATTTCCATTTCTTTTACCTAAAAACACAAACAAATTACAATTTGCATGAAATGTACAGGAAGAACTAAAGCTATGTTGGCAGATATGTCTTTTTTACATCAGTGAGTCATGAGCAATAATTCACACTTTCTTTTTTGCAGCAAAGATTTATGTATATATATATATATATATATATATATATATAGCTTGTAAGAAAAAGAAATAAGTTCTCAGCGACAGACGCACGCCAAATTGTTTCTAGAAGTAGTAGGCATATTTATTAAAAGAAAAACAATATTGCCCTTTTTTCAGTAGAGGAAAAAAGTTCTCCAAAGCAAATTAAAATATTTAATGAGCTGAAATGTCTGAATATCCCTACTATCTGCAAAAAAAAAAAAAAAATATGATAGTCACAATAATTGTATGGTTTTGAAACAAAAAATGCTTTCAGACTTTTTAAATAGCACTTTTTCAAAATAATCACTTGTGTTGTTTCTTAACAACAATTAACAATATTGTAGTTTATGGGGGACAAAGTTGATCGCGTCCGCAGCATACTTTAAGCTGTACGTGTCCCCTGGGTAGTGCTAAATGATCAGCAATGATGGCAAATTCGATGAAGAGAAGCAGAGAAGAGGAGACCTCCCTGGCCTCTACTGGGAAGCAAGATCAAAGATGGCGTGAGCCAGCGGAAGCCATTGGAAAACTACAACAACAATATTGTAGTTTATTCTACATGAAAAAGCCGCCTCGGTGGCCTAGTTGATAGTGTACTGGGCTTTCACCACGAGGACCCGGGTTCGATTCCCGGCCAAGGCTTGGCATTTTCATATGCTATAAATCATCCCATCATCTACATTAGCCCAGGTGTGCACAATAGTCAGACGTTAAAAAAAAAAATTCTGTATGTACATTAAAGTTTTATTTAATTATTGGAATTTTTATTCCACTTTGATATACTATTTGTGGATTACTTGTGGTGTCAGCATCATCCAATCTCTTTGCTAATTGGGAGTCTGTTGTATTTTCCCCATTTTATAGAGTTTTACGTCTAAAAATAAAAATGTAATTCTTTTGTAAATCTATTATATTTTCTTTTAAACTTATTACGCCCTATTCTTAGTTTAAAAATTAAAATTTTTATTACTGATGGATCTAAGCAACAAACGACAGCTATCCAGAAATAACTTTTGTTTTGGAATAAAAACAAATTGAAGTGGCAGAAGACATTTTTTATTATATATATTTAATAGCCTATAACTGCCAAATAGAAATTGAACCTCCAAGACCAAAGCGTTCAATTCCTCAATGTTCCAACTATTTAACAGTCCCTGCCCGAGAAAAGAACGTTCAGACAGGGTAAAATGTATTCTCTGTGAAGGTAACCATCCTGCAAATTATAAGGGCTGCACTGTCTATAAAGAGCTGCAAAAATAAAATATCGAATCGATAACCAATAACGAAAGCCTAAAAACGTTGAAAATAATTCAGGCAAGTCATATGTGGCAGCTGCAGGCACTTCTTGTCACAGTGCACCAGTTTTTTGAGATACCATGACACAAAAATTCTGCTTCCTGAGACTCAACACTCCGTTCACACCTTCCTGCAGCTCCACATTTTTGCGAAGCACTGGGTTGTAAACCAGGTCTTCATATTCAGAAACAAGTGGTAGTTACTTTGCACCAGATCTGGACTACGAAGAGGATGGGGTAACACTATCAAACTATGGAAATCCAAGAGTTCCCGCGTGTAATTGGTCTAGTGCGGGTGTGTATTGCTGTGAAGAAACAACAGTTGAGCACAATTTTCTTGCTTTCAATGTCTGCAAACATTTCCTTGATTTCCAGGAGAAACTTGTGTGTCCCTACTCCACACAGCGTTTTTTTTGTGTCACAATTGACATGTTTAACCCAAGTCTCATCGCCAGTTACGACACAATCAATAAGTTGATCACCATTTTTTTGCAGGCTTTTAGAAATGTCGATGCCACCAGGTGCTGTTTTTTGTGCTTACACTAGAATTTCGGTACAAATCTGGCGTTAAATTTACCGTAGCCTAAGTTACCCTTTAAAATTTCATGCAACAAACTTCATACAATTTTAGGAAATTCAAATGAAAGCTCCGTAATTGCAAAGCAATGTAAAACAAATTTTCTCGTTTACTTCTGACATCAGTTCATCAGTTATAGTGCTCGGTCAGCCATATTGCTCTTTACAGTAAACATTACCTGGAAGTTAATGTAAATTCACAGTTCACTAACCAAAAGCAAGAAAAACCTCATGCTACCATAGGTGGATACACATTGAGTGAGGAAACGCAAAGACATCAAGCCAGAGTAGTCAGCTCTGCCCCTTGTCATGTTACCATAAAATGTAAGTTATTTCTGGATAGCCCTCATATTATATCTTACAACCAATGAAAAGTTACTTACTATTAAATCAACATCTTCCTTCTTAATGGATACTTTGAGCAGTTCTTTCTCTTTTGCTAATTTATCGGCAGCTTCTTTATTTCTTCGGTCACCAATAATAGTCATGGCCTTGAAAATTAATACACATTAATACTAAAGAAAAAGTAACCCTTTTTAAAGTAAATATATACGAGGTGTGTTCAGAAAGTAAGAAAAATTTTTAAATTTCACGGGCTTGGAGAGTCCGATTGTAAAATTTTTTTTTATTATGTTGGTATACATGCCCTTGAAGTATGATAAAACTTTCAGCTGTTTTCATTGTTGACGTTGCCTGCGACAGCCACTAAGGTTAGACGTGTTTTTATCAGCTCAGCGATTTTCGTTTGTTAAAAGAAATTGATCAAAGAAATTGTATCAAATTTTGCGTAAAAAATGGAATAAATTGTAACAAAGTGTGTCAAATGTACACAAAGGCCTATGGTGAGTCTGCTATGAGTAAAATAAGAGTTTATGAGTAGTATAAGTGTTTCCAAGAAGGCCATGAAGACGTTGAAGATGACGAACGCCCTGGACGCCCCAGCACATCAACAACTGATAAAAACATGGAGAAAGTGAAAGAAATGGTTATGAACAATCGCCGAATCACAATTAGAGAGGTCGCTGATGATGTTAGCATATCGATTGGATCATGTCATGACACTGTTTCCAATGTTTTGTGTATGAAACGTGTGGCAGCAAAATTCGTTCCAAAATTGTTGAATTTTGAACAAAAACAGCGGCGAATGAAAGTTGCTCAGGAGTCACTAAATGAAGTCAACGACAATGCAGAATTACTGAAACGTATTATAACTGGTGACAAAACATGGGTTTACGGATATGACGTCAAAACTAAGGCTCAATCATCCCAGTGGAGGCATTCTGGCCGAAAAAGGCTCGACAAGTGTGGTCGAATGTGAAGGTTATGCTCACTGTGTTCTTTGATATTAATGGCCTAGTGCATCATGAATTCCTGCCACCAGGTGAAACAGTCCTTGCAACCAGGTGAATAGGTCAAGGAGTACTACCTACAAGTTCAACGCCGTTGCATGAAGCAATCCAAAAAAAATGCCCGGATCTGTGGAAAAACAAATCATGGCTTTGCACCACGATAATGCACCAGCTTACACTTCATTGCTTGTTCATGAATTATTGGCCAAAAACAGTTCTATAACGATTCCCCAGTCTCCATATTTGCCAGGCTCCATGTGACTTTTTCCTATTTCCAAAAATAAAGAGAACCTTAAAGGGCCGTTGTTTTACAGCCGTAGATGACATTAAAAGCGCATCGCTAAAAGAACTAAAGGCTTTATCAAAGATCGAGTTTGAGAAGTGTTTTGAGGATTGGAAGAAGTACTGGCACAAGTGCATAATCTCCAATGGGGACTATTTTGAAGGCGACATCAATGTAGAAGAATAAATAAATATTTTGTTCAAAAAATTAAAATTCTCGTTACTTTCTGAACACACCTTGTACATTAAAATTATTCTGTTTTAAGATTAATAAATACACCATGGTCACTGAGGTAGTATTAATCAACATTATCGTACTGTCAGTACATTGTTAGTTCTCACAGTGTTAACTTGGTACTATTAAATTAAAGCCGCCAAAGGAATTTTGGTATTTTTTTTTTTTTTTGTTCTGGTTGACTACAGAAATGCAGAGGGAGACCTTTTTCAAAATTATTGAAGAATGAATTCTGCCAGGAACAATTATCAGTGACTGTTAGAAGCCTATAATTGCCTTTCTAATAGTGACTTTAAAAATCTTACGGTTAATTTCATTGATTATGGAACATTGAGTACATTCATTGTACATTGAGTATGTACAAACATGGTCAAAGGACACTGGTGTGAAGTTCAACACATGATACCATGTTTTAGCACTAGGAAAAATCATTTTGTGGGTCATTTAACTGAATTTATAATTCAATTCAAATATTGGACCTATGCAAATATTTCACCACTTTTACAAGGCAGTGGCTGCTTTATATCTGCCGGAACAGTAATTACTAGATTAGTAACTTTCACGCAATAGCATTGGTTAGCTTATTAAGTCATTTTTTTAGAAAATAGTTTGATTTTTCAGCAATTTCATTATTTTTATATTTTCCATTATTACTTACCTAAATTAAATAAAGTGTTTTTGCAGGAAAAAAAATTAAAATATTATTGACTGATGCATAAATATTTTTTACTGGTTATTCTATTTGTTTTTTAAAAATATTTTTTGTTTTACTTTATATCTTATTATTTAATTATAATTAACACATATTCACCTGTAGAAAATAATTTCTTAAAGATTACTTAAGATTGGTGGCCGTTTTTAGGGAACTTATTATGATGTCATTGCTATTTATATTGCATTGAACATACATGCATTTACTGGTCTTGTTCTCTATTAACTACATGTTGTTACTACTAATGCGCTTTACATATTCTGACAGCCATTACTATTAATATTTATTAACATTAAGCCATTAAAATTAAGCCATTAATATTTATTGCTTTGTTCTTATAATAGTAACATTGTTAAAATGACCTCCGTTATTTGTGAACTTTGTGATTTTTCTTTTTTTTTGTGTCTTCAGGTTCACTACCCAACAACTGTGTCTGTTAGGTATTGAGTACTTTTTTTTAATAAAGGTTTTTTTAATTGTTTTAGCAATGAAAAACACATTACCTAATTTAATTAAATAAGTTTTTCACCCAACAACCGTGTTAGGTAGAATACTGATATATAAAAGATTTTTATCACCCAACAACCATGTTAGTTAGGTTCACCCCCCAACAACCATGTCAGTTAGGTTTAAGTATTTTTTTTTAAATAAAGATTTTTTTAATAATTTTAGCGATCAAAAACAATTTCGAGGTTATGCAGGTCACTTTTATTTTTGACTATCGTTCTTCCCAAGATTTAAATTTTGGATTATTGCTTTTGGATGTTTTAGCAAAAAAAATTATCAAAAACAACCTTCACTGCCTATTTACCCAGCTTAATAAAAAAGATATGGATAATTTTTTATCGATAGGCTTAAGTTAGATCTAGCAGCCTATTAAGGAAAAGGAATAGCATAAGGCAAGTCATAGTAAATTCTACAGATCATGCCTATGCCATACATTGTTATATACAAGGAATGCCTATACCATGATTCATTGTTTACAATGTAGATCCCTACGGAAAACAAAATTACAGGTTATACTTACTGATTACTTAAGAAAGTAGGCCCTAATTATTAAACAAAATGAACGGCAATGTATACTGTACTATGTACATAAAACAGTTTGTCGGTAGGAAACATATTTATGCCTTTATTTTAAATAAAGACAAACGTTTAACCTCAAATATAAATGATGTTACTTACACCTTTAAACTCATCTGTAGAAAATATTTCCTTTTCTTCAGCATAGTCGGTAACTTTTTCTAAATCTGCGGCAGCAAAATTGTCAAAACGTGCTCCTTTCTTCTGAGAAGAATCTTCATTTTCTTGGTGTGTTTCATCTGAATCACCATTGGCTTCATGTTCGTGTTCATCGTCTGCCATTTTCAATTTGTGCTTAACGTGCTTGTTTACGTTCAAACGAAATTTAAGCAACTAAGGACTAGAACTAGGCCACATTGCCACAGATAAAAGAACAGCGCGAGGTAACCGTTTATGTAGTAGCTTGCTTATCTGTGGTAGAAAGTCCTTCAGTTTTATAATCATAGATAGACTAAATATGTTGATCAAATTTTAGGCATTCATATTATGTAAGTACGAACATTCAAGCTTTGTAGTTTTATATCTAATCTAATTCATATTTTATTTCTGAAAGTTTGTGTGTTTGTTTGTTTGTTATTCAATCACGCTTTAACCACTGGACCAATTGAGATGAAATTTGGTACGAATATGGTTTAAGCATCAGAGATACATATAGGCCTATTCTCGTTTTACAAAACGTCATTATACTACTTACTCAGCCCAAAATAATTATCAGTTTTTAGTTTTGTGGCATGTGTTAATTTTACATGAATGAGATGAACATAGATTCAATCCTATTTTAAGAACCTTAATCTGTGTTTTATTTATTGCAAAATTATTGCTTTTAATGTAACTTTTTCAATATTTTAGTTGAAATTTTTTTCAAAACTGACTTTAATTTGTTACTTTGTGTTGAATTTTCAATATTAAATGTAAAAAATCCCTACACAGAGTGCCAATTGTAAGGTAGTATATATATTTGTGTAATTATATTATATGAAAAAATGGTAAATATACAGTGTAGCATATCCTTATTTTTCGATATTTTTGTTACTAAAATGCCCAAAAGCAAGAATCCAAAATATGAAAGCACGAGAAATACGATAAAATCGAAAATAAAAGTAACCAACATAACCTCAAAATTGCTACCCGGCGAAAATCAGTAACGTGTTGTAAATCGGTAAAACAATAAAAATACGTCTAACACGGGTTTTGGGTGATAAGAAACCAATTTTAAAAAAAATACTGCATAACCAAACTGACATGGTTGTTAGGCCTAACAAGGTGATGCGTGAAAAAACCTTTATATTAAAAAAAAAAAAATGCCTACTAAATATCCTGACACGGTTGTTGGGCCTATCACGATGATACGTGAAAAAACCATTATATTTTTTTAAAGAATACTACATATCCTAACTGACATGGTTGATAGGCCTAACACCGTGATGCGTGAAAAAAACTTTATATTTTTTTTAAAGACTACTACATATCCCAACTGACACGGTTGTTGGGCCTATCTTGGTGATGTGTGAAAAAAACCTTTGTTTTTTTTTTTAGAATACAACATAACCTAATTGACACGGTTGTTAGGCCTAACACGGTGATGCGTGAAAAACCTTTATATTTTTTTAAAGAATACTACATATCCTAACTGACATGGTTGTTGGGTCTAACACGGTGATGTGTGAAAAACCTTTATATTTTTTTAAAGAATACTACATATTCTAATTGATACGATTGTTAGACCTATCACGGTGATGTGTGAAAAAAACCTTTACTTTTTAAAGAATACTATATAACCTAATTGACACGGCTATTAGGTGATGCGTGAAAAACCTTTATATTTTTTTTAAAGAATACTACATATCCTAACTGACATAGTTGTTGGGCCTATCACGGTAATGTGTGAAAAAAACCTTAATTTTTTAAAAATAGTACTGAACCTTAACTGACACGGTTGTTAGGTCTACCATGTTAATGCGTGAAAAATACTTTATATTTTTTTAAAAGAATACTCCATAAGCTAACTAACATGGTTGTTATGCCTAACACGGTGATCCATTAAAAAAACCTTTATTAATTTTTTTTTTAAATAGTACTTATAACCTAACTGACATGGTTGTTGGGCCTAATAAGGTGATGCGTGAAAAAACCTTTATATTTTCTTAAAGAATACTAGGCTACATATCCTAACTGACAATTTGATGCGTGAAAAAACCTTTATATTTTTTTAAAAAATAGCCTACTAAATATCCTGACACGGTTGTTGGGCCTATCACGATGATACGTGAAAAAACCTTTATGTTTTTTTAAAGAATACCACATATCCTAACTGACATGGTTGTTGGGCTTATCATGGCGATGTGTGAAAAAACCGTTATTTTGTTTAAAGAGTACTCCAAACATTAACTGACACGTTTGTTAGGCCATGGTGATGCGTGAAAAATCTTTATATTTTTTTTAAAGAATACTGCATAAGTTAACTAACATGGTTGTTAGGCCTAACGCGGTGATGCATTAAAAAACCTTTATTTATTTTTTAAAAAAGAGTACTCCAGAACCTAACTGACACGGTTGTTGGGCCTAATACGGTGATGCAGGAAAAAAACCTTAATTTTTTTAAAGAGTACTCCATAACTTAACTAACACGGTGGTGCGTTAAAAAACCTTTATTTTAAAAAAGAAATACACCATAACCTAACTGACATGGTTGTTGGTCCTAACACGGTAATGCATGATCTTTAATGTATATTATGATTGCGGGCAAAGCCGTGTCAGGTAACAGCTAATCATATTATATTTCTGAAAGTTTGTTTTTGTTTATTTGTTTGTTATTCAGTCACACTTTAACTACTGGACCAATTGAGATTAAATTTGGTATGAACACAATTTAGGTACCTGAGATAAACACTATTCCAGTTTAATTGAATAATAGTGACTTTTTAATAATACTGTATTTTATTAAAATATGACAGGAGGGGTTTTAGAGTATCGAGTAGCAAAAATGTATATTTCTTGGCCGAAAACCATAAATTGTATAATATTGTGAATAGAAATATATTAAAATGAAATGACCTATTCTGATTTTGAAAATCGACTATAAATTTTATTGCCTACATTATAATTGCAGGCAAAGCCGCAACGGGTAACAGCTAGTACCTGTATATATTCAATATTAGATTTATCATTCTTAGTGCGCATCTACATTAAAAATGCACATCCTCAAAATTTCAAGTCTATAGCTATTGTAATTTCGGCTGTACTTTGATCAGTCAGGACGTTGCATTTTGTACATTAAGATGTTATACATACCTTACGGTGTTTTAGAATTAGATTTTATTAAAGAGCAGGGATATAAATGAACATTAAAACAAATACATTTTAGAAATGTTGAAGGCCTTAAAAATCCTATCAGATTACAAAGATTATTGGAAGAAATTCAGAACTTTCGATAGACAACAAGATACTGCTATACAAGCAAGTTCTAAGACCAATATGGACCTATGGTGCACCACTCTGGGGATGTACAAGAAATAGCAATAGTAAAATTATTCAAGTTTTTCAAAATAAAGTATTGAGAACGATTGTCAACGCCCCTTGGTATGTGAGAAATGAAAACATACATAGGGACCTAGGTGTTGAATCTGTTCAGGAAGTCATTAAAAAGCTCTAGGTTAAGCATTATTGCAGATTAGAACAGTATAATAATACAGAGATTGTCCAATTACTATGCCGCAGTGACAACATCACAAGAAGGCTGAAGAGGACCAAGCCAATTGACCTCTCCAGGCCGTAAACACATTGGGACCAGCCGTCGGACTGCACCCCAGCACACAGTAAACACAATGATAAAGAAAAATTACTAGATGGGGCACGCCTCAGTTGTAATTAATATAAAAAAAAAGATTCCAAAGGAAGTAAACACAAAGAACGCAGATAAACAACATAAAATAAACAAACATATAAACAAACATAAAAATATTTATTTATTTCATATAAATGTCACAAAAATAGTTAATTTTCTAGTAATCAAAACAAGACTGATTTAATCTCAGTATAAATATATACCATGCAATTTATTTACCTAAACAAACTTTTTACATTGTTATAAAGTTTTATCCTAGGCTAATTTATCTTGTTTTATTTGAATTCTACAAAAGATGCGAGTTGTAAACGAGGGTACATAACATATACATGATTATATTATCGATTATAATTTTATAAAAGAAATAAAAATATTTTAAAAATTAAAAAAAAATACAATGACATATTTTTAAATGCTAAATAATTATCTTGTTTTACTTTAACTGTATAAATGAGTAAGAAATGGACTGATAGTTGTGAAAGAAGGTATATAATATATATCTGATTATATTATCGATTATAATGTTATGAAAGAAACAAAAACTATTAAAAAAAACTTATAAAATGTGGGATATTAACTACTTTTGGTTCTAGAAAATCACAAGAAAACAAATTAGAAATAAAATTATTCAACAGTTTTGAATTTTATACAGCAAACAAAAAGCATTTCGGTTTACATTATAGATATTTTATATTAAAATTACTACATTAAGTATATAAATACTACAAATTAAAACTAACATTGTGATTAACACTAATATCTTTGTACAAGTTGCAAACGCTATATTCTAGTGTATTACACATAAAAATATTAGTAATGAAGCATCTCTGGGAATGTATCTGAATGAAAGTAGTGAACTGCACATGCGCCACTAGCCGAAAACCGCTAACAATAAATTGGGAAAGTAGAACCATATTGGTCCAATGGCTTATTAGAACCGACAATTCTATTTTTATTATAAAGTTAAGCAAGAGACGTAACAGAAATAATTGATTCATGTTAACAAAATCTAATAATTTGTTCCAGTTTCACCTATTGGTTACAATTATTGATAAAAGGAAGTTACGACAAATATTAAATAATTTCGAACTGTAATATTAGGCCTACTTGATGTAGATGCGTCATTGAAATAGGCGATTACTAATATTTCTGCTTTCATAAAATTGTACCGATTATGGAATATATTTTTAACTAATATATATTTAAATTCTTGTATAAGTAAAATTTAGATATTAATGTACGTACAGAAATCATTCATTGAAGAATACGTTAAACTGAATTTTTGCCAAATCGAACCAATCCCGGTTAGGTTAGGTTTAGACAAGCAGGACTAAATCTGCCCATGGATCAATCTTTTATCGATCGTTTTTTATGGATGAATATAATTATAAATTCTTCAACGCGTTTAGGCTACCGGCTTATTATAGTGGGTACAATTTGGCGCCTAATTTGAACTTGTTCCTTTGAATTCAGGAGTTCAGTACTTCGTTGTGTGTTCTCCTTCCTTAGAGTATGTTACAATAAACCATTCTAATCTACTTTATAGTCACTCTTATACATGTAGGCCTAACCTTTGAATATTGCGTAATTTTTCCGAACTTTGTAATCTCTTATTTTTAAGTAAAAAATCCTGTAAAGGACGTGCACGTTTTTTGTAGTAATTCTGCAACGTTTTTGGTGTAATTTTTAGTTGAACGATTAGATTTTGTATAAGTTTCTCACAATACGCATTAAATGTACGGTGAAAATAACTGTGAGTTGAACGATTAGAATTTGTGTAAGTTTTTCACATTAAATGTACAGTGAAAATAACCGTGAGTTGAACGATTAGAATTTGTGAAAATATGAAAAAAATGAAAATAACGTGAGTTGAACGATTAGAATTTGTGCAAGTTTTTCACATTAAATGTAAAATGAAAATAACCGTGAGTTGAACGATTAGAATTTGTGTAAGTTTTTCACATTAAATGTACAGTGAAAATAACAGTGAGTTGAACGATTAGATTTCGTATAAGTTTTTCACATTAAATGTACAGTGAAAATAACCGTGAGTTGAACGATTAGAATTTGTGTAAGTTTTTCAAATTAAATGTACAATGAAAATAACCGTGAGTTGAACGATTAGAATTTGTGTAAGTTTTTCAAATTAAATGTACAGTGAAAATAACAGTGAGTTGAACGATTAGATTTCGTATAAGTTTTTCACATTAAAGGTACAGTGAAAATAACTGTGAGTTGAACGATTAGAATTTGTGTAAGTTTTTCACATTAAATGTACAATGAAAATAACAGTGAGTTGAACGATTAGAATTTGTGTAAGTTTTTCACATTAAAGGTACAGTGAAAATAACCGTGAGTTGAACGATTAGATTTCGTATAAGTTTTTCACATTAAATGTACAGTGAAAATAACCGTGAGTTGAACGATTAGAATTTGTGTAAGTTTTTCACATTAAATGTACAGTGAAAATAACAGTGAGTTGAACGATTAGATTTCGTATAAGTTTTTCACATTAAATGTACAGTGAAAATAACCGTGAGTTGAACGATTAGAATTTGTGTAAGTTTTTCACATTAAATGTACAATGAAAATAACCGTGAGTTGAACGATTAGAATTTGTGTAAGTTTTTCACATTAAATGTACAGTGAAAATAACAGTGAGTTGAACGATTAGATTTCGTATAAGTTTTTCACATTAAATGTACAGTGAAAATAACCGTGAGTTGAACGATTAGAATTTGTGTAAGTTTTTCACATTAAATGTACAATGAAAATAACCGTGAGTTGAACGATTAGAATTTGTGTAAGTTTTTCACATTAAATGTACAGTGAAAATAACTGTGAGTTGAACGATTAGATTTCGTATAAGTTTTTCACATTAAATGTACAGTGAAAATAACTGTGAGTTGAACGATTAGATTTCGTATAAGTTTTTCACATTAAATGTACAGTGAAAATAACCGTGAGTTGAACGAATAATAACCGTGAGTTGAACGATTAGATTTCGTATAAGTTTTTCACATTAAATGTACAGTGAAAATAACCGTGAGTTGAACGATTAGAATTTGTGTAAGTTTTTCAAATTAAATGTACAATGAAAATAACCGTGAGTTGAACGATTAGAATTTGTGTAAGTTTTTCAAATTAAATGTACAATGAAAATAACCGTGAGTTGAACGATTAGAATTTGTGTAAGTTTTTCACATTAAATGTACAGTGAAAATAACCGTGAGTTGAACGATTAGAATTTGTGCAAGTTTTTCACATTAAATGTAAAATGAAAATAACTGTGAGTTGAACGATTAGAATTTGTGTAAGTTTTTCACATTAAATGTACAGTGAAAATAACAGTGAGTTGAACGATTAGATTTCGTATAAGTTTTTCACATTAAATGTACAGTGAAAATAACCGTGAGTTGAACGATTAGAATTTGTGTCAGTTTTTCAAATTAAATGTACAATGAAAATAACCGTGAGTTGAACGATTAGAATTTGTGTAAGTTTTTCAAATTAAATGTACAATGAAAATAACCGTGAGTTGAACAATTAGAATTTGTGTAAGTTTTTCAAATTAAATGTACAATGAAAATAACCGTGAGTTGAACGATTAGAATTTGTGTAAGTTTTTCACATTAAATGTACAGTGAAAATAACCGTGAGTTGAACGATTATAATTTGTGCAAGTTTTTCACATTAAATGTAAAATGAAAATAACTGTGAGTTGAACGATTAGAATTTGTGCAAGTTTTTCACATTAAATGTAAAATGAAAATAACTGTGAGTTGAACGATTAGATTTCGTATAAGTTTTTCACATTAAATGTACAGTGAAAATAACCGTGAGTTGAACGATTAGAATTTGTGTAAGTTTTTCACATTAAATGTACAATGAAAATAACCGTGATTGCAATATCTCATTGTTGCTTGAATGTACCTTGGATGCTCTTCAGTTCTGTGATTATTTACTTCGGCTGTTTTCGGCTGTCATCAAGTCGCAGTGCCCTCGGTTACTTTGCCCGCGTTTTCTCCCAGTGCACCATTCGCCTCATTACTATTATTTCCAAACGCTATGTCGAGTTAGTAAATATACAGATAACACTTATTTTTACATGCAAGTTCAGTAGACAGTTTCATTTCTCAAATCACGCGTATTTAGTGACATGCGTACTATGGAAGTTTGGAAAATATAACAACAGTTTTATCTCTATGTTCATTATAATGATCTGCCTTCCCTAGCTTCGTCAATTCTACTTTCGTTGATTCGTTTCGGAGAACCTCCATCTTCAAAAACTATATCTATACTGGTCACCAATATTATGGCCCGTCCTATTTATAATTTTCTATCTCCACCACGTACCCCTCCTCTATTTAATACGTGTACATTAAACCTGACGTGCTCGCTTCTGATTGGCCAGAAAACGTATGATTTTGAAGAGCCAATCAGAAGCGAGAACGTCAGGTTTAATGTACACGTATTAAATAGAGAAGGGGTACGTGGTGGAGATAGAAAATTATATATAGGACGGGCCGTAATATTGGTGACCAGTATAGATATAGTTTTTGAAGATGGAGGTTCTCCGAAACGCGTTAACAAAAGTAGAATTGACGAAGCTAGGGAAGGCAGATCATTATACCCAACATAGTGACAATAATCCTAGCAGAAAAGAAGAAGAATATAACAAGAATTTCAGCAGTTTTATTACTTCATTAGATTAACTTACCAATGCTATCGAGGTAGGTTAATGCTATCTCTAACGGATATTTATCTTATTGCGCGAAAAAAGATTTTTTTAGACTGAAGGTCTCAATTTTTTGATTTTATGAAACAATTTCTACGTTTAATCTGAACACATTATTACGAAATCAGCTGATGATTTGACCACATGCTTCATAAAGTCCAGATATGACACCGATGTTCTGACTATAAGTTAACATCTTCGTTTTTATTTTGATTTTCGTTTGAAGTCTTTCAAAATGGCAACTTAATATTTACAACGTTTTGTCTATTTAAAACTTTGGCGGTTGGATTACTGTGGAAGGTGGCGACACTACACTGTACACTTTGCTGGAACCTTGGAACTGCAACCTGGGCACGAACTGTTGCAGATGCGATCCGTGGTTTAACGCCAGAACTTTGGACACGATATTCAGATCTTCGTGAACTTCCGTTTTACCTTGAAAATTGTTAGCGATACCCGATTGGTATAGCAGATTCTGTAGTTGCGTGTCCGCCGTTAATTGCGGCTGATTTATGCCGAAATTACCGATAAAATTACTCGGCTCCCTTCGGTTCACACGGTTTAATTCGGGCTGAAACGATTGGAAATTGTTGAAGTTCTGTGCTGGACCTGGCGGAGGTGGTCTGAATTGGAAATCGACACTTCTTTGGAAATTTACATTCTGCTGGTTCTGAAGGTACCTTTGTCTCTCTTGCTCTAAGAAAGGCCTCTCGTTGGTCTGTAGAAACTCTGGTTTAAAGTTATCCTGAAAGATCTGTTGTTGCGTTTGTTTCACGCCTTCCAATTCTATTTTCTGGTTGGTCCGGAACGTTTGCTGCCTCTGTCTTTCTTGTTCCAAAAATGGCCTTTGACCTTGGAGCAGCTGTTGCTGACGTTGTCTCGCCTGGATCAAGCTCTGCTCAATTTCCAACACTCGCTGTTGTTCCAACAACAGTTGCTGCCGTCTGGTTTCCTCTTCTTGCAACCTTTTCGTTTCTCTCGCGAATTCCTGCAGCCTCAGATACTCTTGTTGACGGAGCTGTTGTTCTTGAAGGAATTTAAATTGATTTTCCAAAGCGCGTTGTTTCTCTTCTAACTCGAATTGTTTCTTTTGTTCTTCTTTTATTATTTCCTTGTGGTTGGGCAGTACTATAGGACCTGGTCTTTGGTAGTTTAACGGTATGACTCTTCTGGGCACCCCTTTCTCGTCTTGCTGTACTGTAAACGCTGCTAACAAAGGGGCTGTGAAAAATTCTACCGCGTGTTTTTCCGCTTTCTCTGTTTTCGTTGTATTTTCCGTATTTTCTTTTTGTACTTCTATACTGGGCGAAGATTCAACAGACAGATGCGTTTTCTGAATATCTTTATATACTTCGTCCTTATCAGGTTTATTGTCTTCTGTATACGTGTTAACTGTTGGGCTTTGAATGCTTCTAGTTTCCTGTACGTTCAAACTTTCGTTTTTATTGATCCCAACAGGTTGTTCTTCAATAGGGTCCGGTACTTGTATCGGTTCAGGCACTTGAAAGTATATAGCATTCTCTTGAGGGGTCGGTTGGGTCGATGGGTATTTATCCTGTATTTCTAGTTCTTGCTCCGATGGGTTTTGTCCGAACGTTACTGAAGTACTAGGAATTTCTTCGTTCCCAGAGTCTTCTTGACTGTAGGATAAAATTTCATCCTTAGTTTCGGACGTATCTCCAGTGTTTTCTTGATAATCGCCGACCTCGGATGTGTCTAAATTTTGAAATAACTCTTTCGGTATCTCGTGACTGCTGAAGTACTTTATGAAATCCTCTTCGGTTACCACATTCTGACTGTCCGAAGTACTGTTCTCTTCGATGAGTTTCTTCTTCTCCTCTTCTTCCATTTTGTTCAACACCCGCAGCAGCGCTCTGCGCAAAGCAGGATGCAGCCTCAACTCGGGTTTCTCGTTGCTCAGGTTGTTGATGTCGGATATTTCGGCAGCCGAAGTCGGAGACTGTTCTTCGGACAACACTTGTCGCCCGCAAATAAGTAGAAACACCTGCAACAAGCGTGTTGGTTTGTTAGTAAATTCATTATTTGAATGGCCGTTGCTGGTAGCTACATACAGTACAATAACAGATTTCCCAAAACTTACAAACATAACATAACTTCGATACAACAAGCAATAACTTGGTACATTGTTTGGAATTAAAAATAAAAATACCCCGCAGAGGGTGCAGACTAGCTGCACCTATTAAGAGGATTTATACATTCCTCACGGTACCCGAGTCTAACACACACTTACGACTTTAACACTTTAACTCACACTTACATTTATGGAGGCGATAATAGCCTCAATGTGTTTTTCGCCTTAAAAAAACGAAAACAAATTACATTACTTTAAAAAAATGTTATCATATTACTACTGCAATTAGCGACAAGATCTGCATTTATAATTTCCTTGAAAACTAAACGAACCTCTGATTGATGCGCTAATTTATGCGCATTTTATCGCTGATTACGATGGGAAAATTATTACATTAAAATTTTTTAAATTGTCGGTTATCGGGTTTACCATGGCCAAATGATTTATTGAAGAACTCGCTATCCATAAAATATTTAAAACATTGTCTGGTACGCATAACGTACCAATTTCGACTGGAAAATGAGCTATTGGTTACCATTATCGTAAGGCCCAGAGCCATGAAACCTTCAAATGAGCGCCAATCATAATTTCTAGATCACTTTTTGATGGGTCATTAATATATAGACTATATTAAAATATATATATTTATATATATATATATATATATATATATATATATATGTGTGTGTGTGTGTGTGTGTGTGTGTGTGTGTGTGTGTGTGTGTGTGTGTGTGTGTGTGTGTGTGTGTGTGTGTGTGTGTGTGTGTGTGTGTGTGTGTGTGTGTGTGTGTGTGTGTGTGTGTGTGTGTGTGTGTATGTGTGTGTGTGTGTGTGTGTGTGTGTGTGTGTGTGTGTGTGTGTGTGTGTGTGTATATGTTTTTATATATATATATATATATATATATATATATATATATATATATGTGTGTGTGTGTGTGTGTGTGTGTGTGTGTGTGTGTGTGTGTGTGTGTGTGTGTGTGTGTGTGTGTGTGTGTGTGTGTGCGTGCGCGCGCGCGCACGCGTGTACGTGTGTGCGTGCGTGCGTGCGCGTCTACGTGTGCGTGTGTGCATGCGTGTATGTGGTGAGTGAATGTGTGGTGTGTGTGTGTGTGTGTGTGTGTGTGTGCGTGCGTTCGTGCGTGCATGTTAGTGTGTGTTCGTGTGTGTGTGTGTGTGTGTGTGTGTGTGTGTGTGTGTGTGTGTGTGTGTGTGTGTGTGTGTGTGTGTGTGTGTGTGTGTGTGTGTGTGTGTGTGTGTGTGTGTGTGTGTGTGTGTGTGTGTGTGTGTGTGTGTGTGTGAGTGTGTGCGCGCGCACGCGCGCGCGTGAAATTCGACTTAGCTATCGATAATAACTTGCACAAGTTCGTTCAAACCAGAGATATTCGTTCAGACATTAAAAACTTTCAAATCTTTAAACATCCACCACCTGTTTGTCTCGAGTACTTTTGAAAATCTGATTTCACCATCGTAATCAGCGTTGAAAGCTTACTTAAATAGCGTTTTCTGAATTTTAAAAACCGTTAAAATTGTGAAAATTAAATTTTACGGCGGTTAGGGTTCATTTTCGTATTTAAAAATTACAAAAAAACACTTTTGGAAATGTGTCAGCGAAACAGCTGCGTGGCGCAATGATTTTAAATTTGATATTCTTTAGTAAACAGACTGCAAAATAACTTTAATTTTTAGAATGTTTTCATTCTGCGGTAGTAGGCAATGTGTTATCTTTATCTACAAGATAATTTTGAACAATAGCTGTTTTTAAAAAAACATATTAACTTTCAGGTTACGTCTTTTAAATATCTAAACTTTAAATTTAATTGTGGTTAGTTGTTCAAAATTTGTAACGCCTTCTATCTCTCTGTATGCAACCAGTTGTATTCCAAAGGTAAACTGGCAGCCTATCTCTCTTGTATAGTGGTAACAGCTGTTCTCTCTCCACCCAGTTGATCGTGTAACACGATTGGTTTGTTTGTGTTTAACGTCCGACTATTGTGCACACTTGGGCTAATGCAGACGATGGGATGATTTATAGCGTATGAAAATGCCAAGCCCTGACCGGGAATCGAACCCGGGTATCGACTAGGCCACCGAGGTGGCTATATAACACCATTGGAATTCTGTACAAAATTCAGTGCAGTTTTCGAAGAGGTAACTTTTGAATTTCAATTCGGACCGCTACAAGAATAAAACGACATTTTTTTGCCGAATTCCCTTTGGGAATTCGTCAACTAACTATTGGAGTTTCTGATCCGATTCGTTTAAAATTTAACACGGAAATAGATTTTGGTAATAGATAGGGCGAGATCGTGACCCAAAAAAATATTTTCGACCGGCGGTCTTTCAGTTTTATCAACAAAAATAGCTTTTTTATTTTTTTACAATTTTTTTTGAAAATTTGATTGTGTTATCGTAATCAGTGCGAACATTTTCATAAAATAGAATTTTAAAATTCTGTTGAAATTTAGAAAACTAACATGACTGCAACCAGGGTTTCGTACTTTCGATGTAATTTGAAAGTTTAAAAGCCAATTTATGCAGAGTTTCTTTAGGGGTGAAATCAGATTTCGAAAAACCGCAGGTGAAATAAATTACTGTAGAGCTTTAACTGTATTTTTTTAAATTTCAAATTACGAACACTTTAAAACAAAAGTAACTTGAATTATGGTTTTATAACTATATATCACTGATATAACTGATATCACTGATATAAAATATCAGTTTGAGTATAGATTCAGTTTTTGAAGATGGAGGTTCTCCAAAACGCGTCAACGAAAGTAGAATTGACGAAGCTAGGGAAGGCAGATCATTATACTGAACATAGTGATAATAATCCTAGCAGAAAAGAAGAAGAATATAAAAAGAATTATAGCCGCCTCGGTGACCTAGTTCATAGTGTACTGGGCTTTCATCCCGAGGACCCGAGTTCGATTCCTGGCCAGGGCTTGGCATTTTCATACGCTATAAATCATCCCATCGTCTGCATTAGCCCAAGTGTGCACAAAAGTCGGACGTTAAAAAAAAAAAAAAAAAAATAAAAAGAGTTGAATTAGCCTTCCAACTTACCAAAGACACATACAACAAGTCCCTCTCCTGGAATACAAAGATAAGACATTATCATACGGTAATTAAACCAAGAGCCTTATAAGCAGCTGAAACATTATCTCTCACAACCCAGGGCTCACTTGAAAGGCTGGAGATCAAAGAAAGAGAGATATTATGAAAAACCTTAGACCCCAAATTCCGTAACAACCAATTACTCCACATCAGTAATGAAACTCTTTACCAAAAAACTGAAACACTATCAGGCACAATAAGAAAAAGGAGAATTGATTTTTATGGGCACATCCTCCGAATGGACAAAAATAGACTAACCAAAAAAATATTTGACTACTTTCGCAGTAGAAGAGCCAAACCACTTTGGTTTAGAGAAACTGAGAAAGACATAACAGAACTGCAGATCACTGATACTATGCTCATGGACAGAACAGCCAAAACAATAACCGAGGACAAGAAGCAACGGTTCCAAGGCAAAGTCAAATCCAAGCGGACGATCCGAGACGAAGCAAGAAAAGCAAGATCACAACGAATGAAGCAATACTGGGCTACGATGAAGGCACAGAACATTAAAAAGTGGTTGATTTAGTGTACCCCAAAGTTGGGTGAAACAAATAGAGAGATAATAAAAAGAATTATGGTTTTATATTTGAACAAAATTCGAAAGAAAATCTGTTAAAATTATTTTTTTAAATTAAACCCGTTTTCAGTTGCGCCCGAACAGAAACGTTTTGAGACCCAGCGATCCATACTTACTGAAAATATTTGAGCAATATTCAATCAAAATTGTTACAGTTGATTTTGAGAAAGCACGATTATTAAAGTTTCAACCGTAAAAAGGGCATCAAAAATAATTTTTAAAAATTAAAAAATGGTCCGAGGTCATATTTTGGCAAATACACAAAATTTTATCACATCAGTTTAGTTCACAGCGATATGTGCGAACGCGTGCGCACTAATACACACGAACAGACCAAGTAAAATTACACTCGACAGATGCAGAGAATGCGAGGCAGTTTAAATGTCTTCGCTACTACAGTCCAGTCAGAAAACATCAGTTTCCCACCCCATGTAGAATAAATAAAATATACTTTAGTATTACTGTTATTTAATTAAATTTAACAATGAAGATACTTTATGAATGAATGAATGTTATATTAACTTTATTTATTAAATTTTACGTCTTAATCACAATTTGTCTTATTCTATATAGACCGACTATATATTAATAAGACCTGACTAATTGTATAAGATTGTCACACAAACATTTAAATTAGTTTATTCCATGTCTGTCTAGAGTTCTTAGAAATGGAAAAAAAGTAAATAAATATGAGTAACACATTATATAAGCAGGTGTTTTATTACTACATACAGTCTAGATAGGCTGTTATATTGTTAAGTATTACAGTACGAGGTGTGTTCAGAAAGTAACGAGAATTTTAATTTTTTGAACAAAATATTTATTTATTCTTCTACATTGATGTTATTGCCTTCAAAATAGTCCCCATTGGAGATTATGCACTTGTGCCAGCGCTTCTTCCAATCCTCGAAACACTTCTTAAACTCGATCTTTGAGATAGCCTTTAGTTCTTTCAGCGATGCGCTTTTAATGTCATCTACGGCTGTAAAACGACGGTCCTTTAAGGTTCTCTTTATTTTTGGAAATAGAAAACAATAACTAACGTGCGACTAGCGAATGCGAAAAGGGTACTAGTTTGGCCAAGTTCAACTATTTCCAGTCGGTTTCCGCCTCGCATTCTTTACATCGGTGTACTGTAGTACATTTTTGGAATCAGGTATCCTTAAAAGGTCAGGAGACCTATGACAAATCTCAAGATCGATTTTTCACAACCTCCATAGCTTCTTTCTTTAGTGTAGTGGTTTTTTTTTGAAGGCGAAAAGCACATTGAGGCTATTAACGCCTCCTAAATGTAAGTGTGAGTGTAAAGTGTTAAAGACGTAAGTGTAAGTGTGTGTTAGACTCGGGTACCGCGAGGGACGTCTAAATCCTCTCAATAGGTGCAGATAGTCTGCACCCCCTGCGGGGAGATTTTCAAACAAGTAAGCAACAAGGGAAGTTTTCATGTTTAAATTTTAAACGTTTGATTCGGATTATTAATGGATTTGCTAGGCACAGAACTTGTTCAGCTTGTCACCAAGTTTAAATCAAATCGGATAAAATTTGCAAATTATAAAGTGCCTACAAACAAAACACACATTTATGTATTAATATAATCGACGCACGCAGCTGTCTCGCTGATTCGATAGAAGCGAATTTACAAAAGTATTTTTTTTATTTTACCCTTTTTTAAATTCTGATTTTACCCCTATAATCAGCATGAAAATCTGCATATATTAGGATTTAAGATAATATTAGAATGAGGAGACTGGCTTTTTATGGACACCTAATAAGGCTAGCAGAAGAGAGACTGACGAAGAAACTCCTAAATTACCAACTCAAGATGAAAGTAAAGAATGAGTAACTTAAGGAAGTGAAACAGGACCTAAAAGAATTAGGGATAACGGAGGAACGTCTGAAAGAAGGAAGGGAAAACCAATCCTTAGGGATAAAAACACTAGATTAAAACTTAAAGAAGGAACAAAAAGAGTTGTCTTTTACTCGGAGGAAGTTAGACTACAGATTATAAGACTGAAAAAGTATTGGGAGAATCTCAAAAACCAAACCAAAGTTGAAAACCCAAAAGAACTAAAATTGACTAAATGTACTCCATTGAGGGCTAAAAAAAATAAAATACTTAATAGTGAACAAATAGAGCGTTTTTCACAATTTTATATCGATATTTTCAATCGATTCTGGAGTTCCTTTGATTTTAGAACACCCTAAATACTGTGTTACGAAATCGTTTCAGATTTTTCTAAAATATTTTGGCTTTAGAAGCAAACATAAATTCTTAACGTAAAATTATGGAACACCCTGTATGTTCGTGGTGATCGCAGTTGATAATTTTCAATTGTGAAGTTCCTACTTGTTCAGCCTAATTCATTTGCAAAGAAATTCTTCATTTAAATAGGAAAGTTAAACAGTCAATGCATGCCACCTGTCACACAATGCATTGACTTTCACCTGACTGACGGAATGTAATCTACGAGCGGATCGGTCTGCCTGATAATGCTTCTAACAATGATACGTAGGTAGGTGTGGTATGCAGGTGGAACAATAAAATGTCTTTGGATTGAAAAGAAAGTCAAGATATCGTTGCTAACGTAGATATTGAGACGTAATCTATTTGTGATACATCTGTGATTAAACATCTGTGATATTTATCTGTGATAGTACCAATAAACATCTGTGCATTCGTTCGATAGTCAACAAACAGTTTGCCTATATGTTTGTCCTACATGGCCTCCAGACAGGGAAGTAATATAACCTAATAGAGGATCTGTGATTACATTGCGTACACGTTTGTACCGTAGCACAGATAACATCTGATTTGTAGATTCGTTAAGGATTGACAATAAATAGTTCGTCCATATTCGCACACAAACTAAAATAGCCTGGAGAGTGGGTAATAATCAGTTTAGCGATGCATCTGTGATTGCACGGCGTAAAGTGTATACCGCGGCACAGATAAACATCTGATTTGTGAATTCGTTAAGAACTTTCTGTACTTCTATTAAACAGCGAAAACGTCGTCTCTATATTACACTGTCTTCAGCGAATTTCCATTAGAAAATGATCTATTAGAGCGCCATCATGGTAACACTCAGACCCGGGACTTTAAAATGAACGACGTTCCTGACATCTAGATCACTTTTGAAAGATATATATATATATATATATATATATATATATATATATATATATGTGTGTGTGTGTGTGTGTGTGTGTGTGTGTGTGTGTGTGTGTGTGTGTGTGTGTGTGTGTGTGTGTGTGTGTGTGTGTGTGTGTGTGTGTGTGTGTGTGTGTGTGTGTGTGTGTGTGTGTGTGTGTGGAAGTGTGTGTGTGTGTGTGTATGTGTTGTGTGTGTGTGTGTGTGTGTGTGTGTGTGTGTGTGTGTGTGTGTGTGTGTGTGTGTGTGTGTGTGTGTGTGTGTGTGTGTGTGGTAGAGAGTGTGCGCGCTTGTATGTGTTCAAAGGAGTGTGTGGATGGGTGTGTATGTTCGTGTGTGTGTGTGTGTGTGTGTGTGTGTGTGTGTGTGTGTGTGTGTGTGTGTGTGTGTGGATAAGAGTGTGCGAGAGTGTGTGTGTGTGTTCGTGTGGAGTGTGTGGATGCGTGTGTGTGTGTGTGTGTGTGTGTGTGTGTGTGTGTGTGTGTGTGTGTGTGTGTGTGTGTGTGTGTGTGTGTGTGTGTGTGTGTGTGTGTGTGTGTGTGTGTGTGTGTGTGTGTGTGTGTGTGTGTGTGTGTGTGTGTGTGTGTGTGTGTGTGTGGTAGAGTGAGTGCGCGCTTGCGTATGTGTTCGTGCAGAGTGTGTGGATGGTGTGTGTATGTTGTATGTGTGTGTGTGTGTGTGTGTGTGTGTGTGTGTGTGTGTGTGTGTGTGTGTGTGTGTAAGAGTGTGCGCGCTTGCGTATGTGTTCGTGCGAGTGTGTGGATGTGTGTGTGTGTGTGTGTGTGTGTGTGTGTGTGTGTGTGTGTGTGTGTGTGTGTGTGTGTGTGTGTGTGTGTGTGTGTGTGTGTGTGTGTGTGTGTGGTAAGAGTGTGCGCGCTTGCGTATGTGTTCGTGCGAGTGTGTGGATGGGTGTGTATGTGTGTGTGTGTGTGTGTGTGTGTGTGTGTGTGTGTGTGTGTGTGTGTGTGTGTGCGTGCGTGCGTGTGTGAGTGTGAGAGAGAGTGAGAGAGAGAGAGAGAGAGAGAGAGAGAGAGAGAGAGAGTGCGCGCGCGCTCGTGTGTGCGTGTGTTTGTGGGGGGGTGCGTGTGTGTATGTGTGTGCGCGCGCACGCGTGTGCGTGTGTGTTCGTGCGTGCGTGTGTTTGTGGGGGGTGCGTGTGTGTATGTGTGTGCGCGCGCACGCGTGTTTTAGCACGCTCACGTTCACAATTTCAGTCCGATTTGATTCAAATTTCGTACTAAAATAGATTTCGATAATAGCTTGGACAAATTATTTGTTCAACAATTCCAAAATTGCGGTAATTTTAAAATCTTTAAATGTTCTCAACTTTTCCTCTTAAATATTTTAGAAAATATGATTCCACAATCGTAATTCGAGTTAAAAACTGCGTACATCAGCATTTTGAATGTTCCAGATTCGTCGAAATTAGAAAATGATTCGTTCAAAAAGTGAAATT